>VXBO01013477.1:236481-263102 GCA_013400135.1 Rhinoptilus africanus
CACCCTTGCCCCCCGCCATGGCTTCCTACCCCCTTGGCCCTCACGTTCATCCCCCCATCGGTCAGCCTCGGCCTTCCTTGGTCAGCCCCTTACATCCACACCTCTGCCCATCTCGGCAGCTCGTCCAGTCCGTGCCCACATCAAACACCTCAGCTTCTCCAGGCACCCCCTTATTTCCCCCAGCCAGCTGGTCCCCCCCATCCAGGCTCCATCTCTCACCGCTCCTCTCAGGCTCCCATCTAGCCTCTCTCTGTCTCTCCACCTGCAACCTCTCTGCCACACTTCCAAGCTCTCCAGCCCCTTGTCCTGCGCTCCATCTGCCTGTCCAGTACTCCACTCGTGTTCCCAGCCTCCTCTTTGCCCAGCTGTCACCTCGTTCTTGCCCATTCTTCACTTTATAAATACCCAGTTTGCCCACCAGCCTACTTTGGACCCTTCTTTAGCCCTACATCGGTCTCTCTGTGATTCCCCCAAGGGTTGCCTCTAATCCTCACTAAGGTTCTTCCTTTAGTCCCTCAGTTGAAGCCCCTTACTGCTCCCGCTTGTTTCAGATGCTTAAATCCTTTAAAACTCCTGATTCTTAGGCTAGCAAAACATTACAGGTTCCTGGGTTTTCCCTCACATTGCCTTCCCTTGACAGCCTGGCATGTCTTTTCCTTGGATTGGTTTTGCGCCAGTTTGTTTTCTTGCCCAGAAAAGCTAATTCACAGAGTCTGCCTTTGATCTTAAGATTTAGTTTTAATCCTGTTTCTCCCTCTTATCCATTGATAGATTTGTATGGACCCTCAGAGCAGCAGCATCGCCCCCACACTGTGAATAAGAGTCGGAAGCAAACGCAAAGAGAAAAAGCCCTCCAGGAGCAATGTCAGAAGCTGGGACTGCAGGGTGGAGCAGCCTCTCTTCCTCCCGAGCAGTTGCTTTCTGTACCAAAACACAAGCCTTGTCAGCCTCAGCAGCCTGTGCCACCACCTCATCCTCCTTCAGCAGGAGATCAAAGTCAAAGTAACAACCGAGACCAGCAGAAGGAAGTGACACCCGTAGATCCCTGTAATGGCAGTGACAGTGCCCAGACCCGCCCTGCAAGGGCAAACTCCAAAGTGGAGAAAAAGAAAGTGGAATTGTTAGTAAGTTGGTAAAATCAGGGGATGGGTTTTATTACTCTGTATTGATTCATTCCTTTATTGTGAAGTGTAGTGAACTTTTCTGTGTCTAACTGGAAGGCTTGAGAGATCACGTTTGCTTCCTCTGCGTTGAACCTTTGTTTTTCATCTCTAGTTGGGTTAAACCCGATCCAGGATCAAATTCTGTAGGGTAATCCATGCAGATATGCACCGTGCTGTCTTCAGATAATTTCCTGTGGCAGTGGGACATCACAGAGTGCCCAAGATGTAGGACTGTGTTAATGGTTTGTGAAGACCACCAGGCTGTGTAGACAAGCCAGCAGCCACAACAAAAAAAGCCCTTTTGGGAGTAGATAGTGCTGTGATTTGCGTAACTTTGTGTTCCCCTTTACAATAGTGTTGCAGATTTGTTAATGCCAAAAGTGTTGGAAAGGAGGTAAAGTTTCAGGTTTAAGCAGTTCTCTAGCTTTTATGATTCAAGATGAGACCAGTCTCAAGGCTTTCACCCTGTGCATTAACCCACAGTGTGGTTTCCGTCTCGCTCAGGAGCACCAAACTGATGTGAGAGTGAGAAAGGAAAAAGTACTGAACATGGCTCTCTGGGACTCTGACTGAATGTGGCAATTACTTAGTTCATCATCCAGAATTCAGACAGTAGCCTCTAAAAGGAAGCTGCTGTCTAAATGCTAGAGAGGGCAGGTATTTCCAATAAGAGAAATTACTTCTTTTTACCTCTTCATGGTTGTTTTCCTGTCTGTATCCAAGTGCTAATTTTCTTTTTTTCCTTAGTGGGCAAAGCAAAGTGTGAGGGTCAAAAGGATTAGTTCTTTTTTCTGGGGTTTGTAGTTTATTTTTACAGCACTTTAACAATGCTGCTCCAGCCTTGCGTTCCTACGCAGATCCAAACTTTTCTGCCCTATATAATCAACAAACACTACCTGGCCAACAAAATTCATGCTTCATGCATTCACCCAAAACAGGGATCAGCACCTTTCCGAGTGTGGTGTGCCAGACCCTAGCTCTGCTTAGATCTGTCTGTAGGATCTCAGAGGGGGCTGAAGGTGCTTTCTGCTGGGGAGGCAGAACTGTGGTAGTCAGCATCACTTGCGTGGAGAAGCAGTATGTGGCTTCTCTCAAATTCAAAATTCAAAAGGATTCGGGAGGTTCTGTTTTGCAGAGATGTGCCTTGGGAGGCTGCAGCTGCTGGCCGTGCTGCCTGCCGTTTACCTGCCTGGCTCCTGGCAGGTATCTCCTACCTACTGATAGCTGTCCCTCCACCAGAACTGCAGCACTGTGAAGAGCAGTGCCAAATTCCTCCTGTGGGTGCAGCTCACTGGTATCACTGGTATTCAGCTCCTTCCTGCTGGTGAAAAATACAGCCGCTATTTGACTGGGGAGAAGATAGCTAAAGCTTTGCAGGGAAGTTTTTCACTCTGTGGGGAGCAAATGATGTTTAACTGCAACAACTACCCCCTGAATCTGCCAAACTCATCTCAGCCTGTGCACTTGAATTTAAATATTGTAAAAATATTTCTCTATGTGAGGTTTTAGGAATAGGGAGAAGTCTAAAGAGATATTCTTGTCCAGAAATGGTTGTTAAGATTAACATACCTGAGTTACTTGTGTATTTTTAACCTAAGCTATTTTTGAAGCTGATACTTCTTGAGACAGGGCATGAAGAACACAACAGGGTGGAAAAGCCACAAAGTGGTTTTTGCTTCTCCTTTATCCTGCCCAGTTGTGTTGTCCCAGGTTGTCCCCTCTCAGCTGAGACCTTGCCTTCCATCCTGTGGGGCTGGTTGTATCTCTTAGTAGATGTAGCCTAGGAAGCAGGATCCATATAATTCTTTGGTGGCAAAAGTGCTCATTTTCATTGTAGCTTCTACTGGTCTTTCATTTGTATCAGTTCAATTAATTGGCGGCTGCATTGTAAAGTAGACCTGTGAAAGGATCTGTTCTATGGAAAAAACATTTCCAAAAAAGAGGCCGTGTTGGCAGACTGAACAGATGGCGACTTGTAGCAGCCAGTAAGAAACTTGAAACTGCTTCTACCTAGTGGGGAAGCACATCCTTTAAATGAAAAATTCCATCCATTTCTGAAAAAGTGCTGTATGCTCTTTATGCCAGCAAAGCTGAATTAACCAGCAGCTTACTTGCTTGTGAAGATTTTTGTTCTGATCAGCAGATTTCATCTGGAAATGTTTTATTGGTCTCAATGACTTCTTGCAGATGATTCTCTCTTTCCTCAGAACTGAAACCTGTTTATTGTTCTTTTGACATTTTTAGAGTTTACTCCAGGAAATATGATGGTAAATATTTGTGGCATTTGGGGAACAGGGAGAGAAATGAACTTTCTGTTAATTTTGATCTTCTTGTCGATGAGCAGGCAGGAAAAATCACGATGGGAAATCCTCCAGCAAGAGCAGCGGCTGATAGAAGAGAAGAATAAACGCAAGAAGGCACTTCTGGCCAAAGCTATTGCCGAGAGGTAAGGGGCTGCAGCACGGGCAGAGGCGGAGGAAGGGATTAGTTTTCCTCTGCAACCAGTTGCATATCTTCTATTTAAACCTCACTTTTTCCTCCTCTCTGCTCTGTATGTACTGCTCCACAAGTGAGCAGCTGTGATCGACGTTTCCCTTTGATGACAAGCGCTGGCTAAGAAGTTGTGACTAAGCTTTTCACACTTCCAAAGCTGCAGCTCTGTGCACAGATGGGAAAGTTATTGCACAAGTTGAGAATTAGCTGAAGTCCTCGTGTCTGTTAGTAAGGGCGTGTTTGGAAGTTGGGGTGCTCGAATGCTCATCCCTGTTCTATTCCTGACTTGTTTTTGCTGGATTTAAGGACAGTTTATTTGATTCCTAGCCTATGAAGGGAAACTATAGCTATTTCTGTTTCGGCTTTTGCCTCTTTCTTATTAGTATGTGAAAAGTGTTGAAAAGAGAAGAAGGTACCATTTTACCACTGGTAATTCACATGTTCTCACCCTTCAGGTGACCAGACTTCAAGGCATTGTCCAGTGTTGTCCACTGAGATAGTTTTAAGACTACAGAGAAGGGCAACGTTTGTGGGGAAGGATGTTGGAGCAGCTGATAACAGTGGATCAGGAAAGGAGCTGTGGAGCTTTCAGGCTCACAGTGGTCTCCCAGTCATGTGTTCTGCCCATCAAAGCTCTTGAGTAGCACAGGTGAACGTAGCTAGTACTGTGCAGAAGATTCACTGTGAGGTTCTGAAGATTTTGTTTTCTTTTGCCAGGCAGAGATAAAAACCAAATGCATTTGGCCTGAGTCACTGTGGGACAGCAAACATGGGTGTGTCCACCAGACTGGGCTCTTCTTACTGGAAGCAGAGCATAAGGAGAGAGAGGAGGACTTGGAAGGTGATAGCTAGGGAGTTATGTCTGACATCCGAAGGCCTTCTTCAGGCTTTAAGCAATACTACAAGGTGTCTGTTTTTCTCCACCTGCATCAGCTGGTCTAATGAGAGATGGTGTCACTGCCTGCACATCTAGTCTTGCTTTCCAGTACCTGCTTTTGGGTGTAAAGTAGTGACTGAAAAGCATGGTTTGGCTGGTGGTGACGAATGACAGCAAAGTGACCTGGTGTAAGAGCTTGTTGAAAGTTACTTTAGCCTGCTTGGGAGTGAAATCCATCAAGGCTTGCTGCCCTTAGCAACATTTAGTTTTCAGAATTTAGGAATGAATAGGCTGAGTTGAAAAAGGTTACATAAGGCTTGATTGAAATCCTTTGTGTTTGATGTAAAACTTTCCATTGACTTCTTTGGGATTTGGCTAGGCCTTTTGGGAATAATTTTACAAAATGGAAATCAAGCTTAGGTTAGGTGACTTTTTGGCCCCTACTAACTGGGCTTCTTTGAAAGGGGATATTTGCAGGGCTAAATACCCTTCCCCCTCTCGCTCCCCCCCAAGCCATTTCCTGTTTCCTTACACTGAGAACTACTTAGATACAGCAGCTTCTTGTGTGTTTCCACAGTGAAGAAACACAATCCATTTTAGGCACTTTGATTATAGTCATTACGTAATTTTGCCGTAGTCCTTTAATAGCAGGCATTTCAGATCCCTCTGGATATTAAAAAAGATCAAAAGTCTTAAACCATAAAGGAGAAACCGTCTGAACAGCTCTTAAGGAAGTTAGTTGCTCTGCAAATGAAGTGAAGCCCATTATGTCAAGAAGAGAGGCTTGAAAAGGAAAAAAAAAAAAAATAAAAAAGCATCTTCCTTTTGCAGATCCAAAAGAACTCAAGCTGAAACAGTGAAACTGAAAAGGATTCAGAAGGAGTTACAAGCTCTGGATGACATGGTGTCTGCTGACATTGGCATCCTGCGGAACCGCATCGATCAGGCCAGCTTGGACTACTCCTATGCCCGGTAAGCGGCTGACAGGGAGGAGGGAATAGAATAGCCCTGCCTGAGCGGAGGGAGAAAACGCTGTTTCCTGTCACCGAGGTAGTAACAGAGTTATGTCATTATAATAGTGTGTAGTTAAAGCGGTTGCAGTCTGGGGGCCTTTCAAATCTTGAGGTAAAAGTGTGCTTTTTATTTCCTAATTTTTCCCTTGGAATCTGGAAACTGAAGCAGGTTTTCTGACTGCAGACTGTGCTTTCCAGCTTCGTGCTGTCACGAGGCGTACTTAGTGCTTTCACTGTGCAGTTGTCCATAAGCCCTGCTTTATTGTTTCAAGGTTGTTTATTTCTTCTCAGGGGGAAAGAGTTTTTTTAAAAAGTCCTAAAATGAAAGTCCTTTTCAGGGAAACTTGCTTGTTGATGACAGCTCTGGTCCTGTTGGAATCAGTGGGACCAATTAAGCTTAAAACACATAATACTGCTGAAGTGCTTTTGGAACTGGGACCAAAAATTGAAGGAAAAAGCAAGCTTTCACCCTTCACAATGTGCCTTTAATCACTCTGGTTCTGATGAGTTCCTTAAATGCAAGAAATTAATCGGAACACCCTATTAGTTGTGGGTAAACCACAACATCAGTAGATAAACATCAGCATGTTTATGTAGCTGTTTAATAAAATGGAAGTGTTCGGTTGCGGTTTTTGGTTCACGATTCAATGTGTTAAACGTGTATTTCTCCTTATGACTTCTGCTGTACGCTGACCACAGGCCAATAAACATGGTAATTAGTCTTTAAAAAAATAGCAGCGGTAGCTAAAAAATTAGGATTTCTTTTGTGTAATTATCATTTGAAATATCTAAGATTAACTATAGTTTCAGTAGGTGAGTACACAGGAATATAGAATTTCATATCCTCAAGAGGAAAAGCATTTCAGTGAATTTTAGGTTTGAGTCTGGTTTCTCAAACCATTAAACGCTCCTGGAAATTTCCTTACCAAAATTTTGTAATAATGTGTCTGTTTGAAATGCTTAATGGCAAAAGAGCATATAACGCAAGGAGCTCTGATGGTTGGAAAGCAGTTTTTAATGAAGGTAACAAAAGGGGACGCTGGTAAGACGAAGGGATGAACTTTACTTAATGGCTTTCATGAACTTACTAAGTCTTTCTTTTTGTGAGAGAGGGGTTTGAAAATGTGAGTTAGATACTTTCAGTGTTGTAGTTTTTATGTATTAGGAGCCCAAGCTGATTTACTTTTAAGTGGTGTCTTTTTAAGCATTTTTTTATCATTCTTGCCCTATATTTTATGTCTAAAACACAAATAATTTCAGTGGGTAAAAAAGTGCAATATTAAATAGTCCTGAGCACATACATAGCTAGGGGCATTTGATAATTGCTGTGGAATGGAATTTTTGTAAATAAGATGTGAAGAATATGCGTGAATTCAGCCCAAAGGTTTAACTGTGCAAAAATTTCCAGCGTAGCATTATTTTTTCCATTTCAGATACCTGACCCAGGGAAATCATGACTTTCTTGTAGGGAAACATTAAGTGGGCATCTTCTGCCCACTGCAGACATAGCCTCTATAGCTGGGTCAAAGTTTTGTGATTATTATATGAAAAAATGTATTTGGGAAGGCTTTTCTGTGTCTTATTTCCTTCTGTTTCCCTATGCCAAGGATCTCTCCTATCCTTCTGTTGCTTTGTTTAACCAGGTGTTTGAATCTGGTTTTAGACAACAGCTGGATCCTTTATTCAACCACCTTACTAATACTAGCTTTATGAATTCTCTGCAAGGTACATTGCGTAGTCACTCTGCAAAAGCCTTTGCATGCTCCCTTTTCTGGTGAGCAAGATTGCATCTATCTTTCTATTAATCGGAATTAATGTACGGATTCACTGAACGTAGTGGAAGATGCATCACTGATGTGGACACCAACCATGAAAGCGCTAGATATCCCGGATGCGTTAACCTCAATAAATAGTTTGAACGTTTCCTTTTTGCTGTATTTGTCATGACAGGAAGTGCAAATTGGCAGGAGGTGTGTGTCGGGGGGATGCTTACAATAAAATTCTACATCTGTCGCCACGCCAAAGTTGTGATCGCTGTTGGTGTCATATGCTGTGTCAATCTGTGCTGCTCATGGTTTTCTGAACATATATCTGAGTGGCCGGAAGAGTACGCTTCTAGACCAGATCCGAATGTAAGTGCATATAGCACCATTGTAACGTCTTTATCTGTTGGATTCATTAGAAAAAACCACAAAACTGCTTTGCAGCGTTTCAGTTCACTGGAGAGGTGTTCCCTAAAAGTGTGAAAACACGACAATTTCTGGTGGTTTCTTTCTGCTGCTAGTGATGCATCTCTTAAAACAGGCAGTAAAAATGCTTATTTGTGATTCAATCTGTAGATTTCGGATGAGCAAATTAACGCTTGGAATACAGCAGAAGTGGAGGCTAATTGTCAAGACGAGAAGATTTGATCAATTCACACTTATTTTCTTCCCTTTTACTAACGTAGCAGCATGTCATGAAATAGCTGGCATAGTGCGTTGCAGAGCATGTTGTGTTTCAGCGATGCTTAAAGTACCTGTCCCTGTGTCAGATTGTAAAGTGCTTTGAGAACTAACCCACTAGAAATGATGATTTTGCAGGAAACGGTACGATAAGGCTGAGTTGGAGTACGTGGCAGCCAAGCTGGACCTCCAGCACAAGACGGAGATTAAGGAGCACCTCACGGAGCACCTGTGCACGATCATACAGCAGAACGAGCTCCGCAAGGCCAGGAAGCTGGAGGAGTTAATGCAGCAGCTGGAAGTGGAGGCAGATGAGGAAAATCTGGAACTCGAGATAGAGGTGGAGCGGATGCTGCAGCAGCAGGAGGCAGAAGCAGGGAGACAAGCCAGCCAGTCACAAAATCATGCTGGGACAGCTAAGGAAAACCCCACTCCCAGTGTTACGGCACGGGAGAGTGAGCACGCTAACCGTGCTGTCGCTTCTCCTGCTATTTCTGAACAGTTGGTTCCATCTGAAAACTCCAGTACCAAATCCCTCTCCAGTATGGACAGCCAAACTCACGCAGTAAATGTGACTCCAGGGAACTCCCCAGCTTGTCCTGATACATGACTACTACATTCACATGAGCCAAGCGGTTATGGGTGATATGCTTTCCGTGGGCCTGTGTGCTGTATGTTATATCTGGGTTTCTGCCGTGCCAGTAATAAGCACTTCATTTCTCTTTTCCATTAATTCTGTTTTCATATTTTAGAGGTTTTTTTTTTTCCACAAGACTGTCATTTGGGGTTCACCATCTCTCTTCGTCATTCCGGTTTAAGTTCATTTTCTAATGCCCAGCTCTTCAGGCGGCTTTGTACCTTCCTGAAACAGGATATTTGGAAGCGAACAGTAGGGTTTTTTCCAAAGGCTTTCAGCACATTGATGTCGCAGATACCTGTTCCAAGCAGTGGGCAAGAGATAAGTATCTACAGGGGGAAACATCACAACTTACTCTGCTTCTGAACACATTCTGTCCCCTAACAACCGCGATAGGATGTTTGTCTTATTTTGTATCTGTAAGGGATTAGTTTTCAATGTATTTTAATCCTGTGAAACCCAAGTGCTTACTTTAATTGTCTTTGTAGCTGATAGTCTTTCCTGTGCCTGATTTAAAGGAAATTCGCAAATTGAGGCAAATTGCAAAGTCATTTGTAATATTTCCTATTTATCACTTTGCCTGTTTCTTTCCGATCGTGCTAGATCACACAAAGCTATATATTGATAACATTATAATCTATGCAATCACAGCAGCTATGACTTAACAGAAATGATGGATTACAGTATAACACATTGCAGAATAGATGAGGTAGAAGTAGAAACACACAAAAGAGACTCAGTTACAATTAAAGCTGTTCCGTTACTTTTTTTTTGGCATAGTTGCCTCCATGTTCCAATAATTAGCCAGGCATCTTGTAATGAATAATCTCCACTGTATACTGGAAGTCAGCCCATTTTCATATAATGTTCAATGCATTTTCTTGCCTGAAGAGTGGGTTTGTACCCCACAAGAAGTTCAGCTGGTTTGCTCTGTGGCTGTTGAAAGGCTTTAAAAAGCTATTCCAGGTGGAGAAAATCTCAGGAATTAAAACAGAGGATGTAGGAAAACCTCCCGTAGAAGGATGCAGCTGCAAACCGCGGGGACAGCGTTCGTAGCTATCCACTTTGTAACAGAGGAAGGCTGCTTTCGGTGGGGAAATGGTTTCTGTGATACCTGACCTGAACCCGTCGGTCAGAGTTTATGAATGAGTTACTGAATGACGCCATCAAGCATATAAATGGGATGCTGATTGTCTCTATGGCTTTAATAGTGGAAAAACATGTCACTACATTTCATTTTTATTCTGTTAATAAATCAGTGCATCTTCTACACAGCGTGTTTACTTTCAGTTATGATATCTGATACTAATACACGTATCCAGGAGTTTTTCCACAGGAGGTGATAAATGACAATATCAGATATATCCTTTGGCAACTTTCTGCTGTGTGAAAGTAAAACCTCAAAAAAGACTGTTCCAAAATACGAAAGCTTATGAAGCAAAGATATGGCAGGATACAGCTTGGCAGGAATATTTTCAACTGACTGTGGCCCAAGGCAGCAGTGGAAAATCTCTACTGGTGCCTCCCATACACCGGAGAAAGAGGGATAAATCTCTTTCTGAGTGAAGACACTCATAATCAGGGCTGACTGAAGTTAGAAAACTCCAAAGTAATGTTTGAGATATGTATGAGGCCTTGCTCTGTTGTTGCTGATACGCTGCATTCCCTGTTATTTTGCTGGAAGACCTGGCCTAAAAGCTGAAGATGTGATTGTATTGTGAGAAAATTGTGACTGGCTCCCTTTGCTCTGCCTGCACTTGCCGAACAGCTTGTAGCAACTTGATTATGGTTTTGAAAACTGGATACCAGTAAGTGCAATAATAATTTCATTGTACCGTTCTTGTTTCCATCCTCTGCAGCTGTCCCTGGTTGCTCCTCGAGAGAATCTTGAGTCCTAGTGGATAGGTCTGTTCCTCATTACAGTTGTATCCAGCTCATCAGGGGACATGCAGAAGAGCATCTGACAGAAGAGTTAAATTGTGATGGTATTTACAGGAAGCACATGCATACCGTTTTGCATATAATTTGTGGTTCTCTAGCAGGCTAAAATGTGGTTGAAACAGTCCTACTGATTGCACCTTGTTGTTACGGAGAAGATTATTGTTTGAACTCCTCAAGCCAAAAAAGGGGGAAAAAATAGAAGTCCAAAGATCTTTTTGAACAACTACTTAAGAATATGAGTTCCCTAGCAGGGAATAAGTTTATATCCAACAAAATTGCTTAAAAGCTGAAAAATTCTCCTGTGCCGTCCTGATAGTGCTGGCGCTGTTTCTGCCTGATGGGGAAGATGCTATTGTTAGGATCAGCAGTTGCTGTTCTCTTACAAGTCCCTCATCGAAGTCCTGGCCGGTTCTATGTGTCTTTAACTTCGGAGCTTGCAAAATGAAGCGAACTGGCTGGAAGCCACATGAAACAGCCATATGAAATAACAAAAGGCAGCCTAGGGTTTGGTCGCTCTCTGTAGGCAGGCAGCTCAAGAGTTAAATTGTTTGATCTGAGTTATGAAGCCTTTCTCTGACGTGTGATATAAACCACTACCATGGTGTCAGTTCCACTTTGGAAGTTCGCAAATGTTTTGATGGGTGCCAGTGTGCCGGTTTAACATTCCCCCTATGCCGGAGCCAAGCAGTCCACTCATAATTGTAACAACATGTGTGCTGGTCAGAAATGCCAGGAGATGATTTTGGTGCAACAAAAGGGTTGGGTTTTTTTCCTTGAAGGAAAGAAAACAGTTGGAATTGAGGCTCTTCAAGCAAAAGCTGTTTCTACCTTTGCAGTAGCTGATGCATCTTACGACGTTTGGCTCTGCTGTCACTGGAGCGCCTTGAAGGCAGGTGTGCTGTCCCCTCAGGTAGCCTGCTGTATCTCTTCACAAAAATGAAAAAATTAGAAGTTCTGCATAGGTCAGGGATGGGCGGGCAGATTTTTAAGTGAGGGCCTCTTGCGAGCAGAGGTAGGAATCTGAATGTGAAGCGTGCTGGGGTTGCACACCCATGGCAGGAAAAGTAGAGCCATGCGTGATATCTGACAGGCACTCATCACGGGGGTAGAGACATGGAAAACACTGATGGATACCACTGCGAAGAAGGTACAAAGCACAATATAATTGCCCATGTTGCAGTTTGGCCAGGATGTTGGGATTAACACTCCTTCCTCTGTCAAGAAATATTTAAATGAGCACAGATGGTCACGGCTTAGCCTGGGGTTCCCATGGATGTCTAGTGCGTGGTGTAAAACACTTGGACAACCCCCAATCCGTTTGTACGTCCAGCCAGCTGAAGTTGGGCTCTCAAGAGGCTTCAGCTTAGTGTAGCTGTCTGGGGAGAGACTCAGGTTCTCCATCAGCCATTCTTCTTCCTAATGTTTCTGCGATGCAGTGGAGTCTGCCCTTTGAGCCTGTATCCCATCTAAACAGAATGAGGAAAAACGAGTAAGAGTGAAAAGCAGCGACTGGCCTAGTGGTTGGGGGTACTGTGTCTCCTGACCGGCTTTATTAAGAACATGCTAGAACGGGTTGGGTATGGAAAAGTTACTCTATTTGGGGGAAGTTCTGGAGCCAAAGAAAGGGGCAGAGCACTATCAAGTTGCCTCCCACACTGGAATTCACTCCATTCTGCATCTTCTGCTTAAGACAGTAGGACCTATAGATTTTCTGTTCCTGACACCCTTTTCTCAATGTTCAGACTTGAACCAAAACCCCCTTTGATATGAGTTGTCCCAACATGGGGCCTGGTACTTTACCAGATGCCCCTTATGTAGGATCTTTGAGCAGCTGTTGGTCCTGGACTGAGCTTGGTACTTTCGGGTGATTCTGTGAAGTCACTGCATCTTGGGTCTCTGTGCTCCGCTCTTGTGCGTGCCATAGCTGCGTATGTTGCTGAGAGCTAGATAAAATTTTTCTGCAGGCCTGATCCAACCCAGAAATCATACGTTCAACGCTTTGGTATTATATCATGGTTCCTTTTCTAATTCTGTGGATATAAGCAGGTGTGGTGTGGAAGGGACAAAGGGTTTTGCCAGTGGCAATGCAACCAGGGGGTAGAGATGTGGGCTGGTATAATAGAAACCACATGCTTGTTAAGTGCCCTATTTGGGCTTGTCTGCATGGTCCTATTAAAGCGAGCGTTGGCTCCTTTGATGGGGCACGAGACTGGTTTCCTTCATCATTTCCCCTGATTTATGTCCCAGCAGCAAACTTGTACGTCAGTGGGGAAAGACCAAGTAACGAGAGAAGTTAGCCAAGCCTCAGCCCCTCGGCATGATAGGACATCAGATCCTTCAAATCCTTGCCTTTGACAGCCTGTTAGTTACAGGGTTTAAATCATGCCTTTTAAGACACAGGTAGAGACACTAAAAAGCTTGGGCCTTTCTGAATTAGGGCCTGGATTGTGTAGTTAGAGTCATTTTCTCAATTAGCTAAACATAAATCAGTATAACGAGGCGCTTGGGAGCACTGGGCAGGTTTAGTACCTTGTCTCTCCTGCCTCTGTCCATACCACTCCCACCTGCTTGTTTGTCTGATCAGGCAGTGATTTTATTTTTCCATGCTGTTAGAGCTGAGCGGTGGGTTTTGATGTCTGAACTGGTTTTCACACCTGGTACGTGCATGTGAGAGGTGGGAACTGGGAGTAATTGCCCTTATGCAGTGAGTAAAGCAGCCCTCAAGTGTGGCAGAGACCCGGCAGTCCCCACACCCCGTGCCACGCCATCCTTCAGAGGCCGGGGACAGTGTCCTACTGAACAGGCAGTGGTAGGTGGTGGCATGAGTGCAGAAAGTCCAGCGGCAGCAGGGACACCATCGATGTGATATCAAACTGGAAAGCGTGTGTGGGCCGGGCACCGCGTTTGTCCTCTAAAGCTGGGTGGCCAGGCCATGACTCCCTTTTCCAGGGCCACACCATGTAAGGGCTGTGCTGTTTTCTGGAGACTACTGGATCGTTGAGATGGGACAGATGGGCCTGCAAGCCCAGTTCAACCCAGTCCTCTGGTGGAGTGCTGGGATCCATCAGAGCAGGTGGTAAGAGAAAAGCTTGGAGGTTCCTCACAGCAAAGAATGAAACCCCAAGAGCTGGAATAACCCATTTTGTGCCATTGGAGTGGATATAAATCATCCGTTGTGAAAGCTGCAGTGCTAGGGACACCTCTTCCGTCTCTTGCATCTTGAAGAATGGGGGAAGATGTGGAAAGATGGCTGAATGGAGGAAGAGAATCACTGTTCACCCAGACCATGCACAGGCTGAAGCCATGGCCCTCCCTGATTCTGCTTTTGAGGGTTGGAGCTGAGTAAGACAAAAACACCCGAACCAACCTTAATTGCTTGATGGGTAATAAAAGTGAAACATGGGTCATAAAGAAATCCCTGAATGATGGGCCTCTTTGACTTTCTCTAGGCAGGGTTTTTTGCTTTTCTCTGAAGCAGTTGGCAGTGCTGGTGATGTAGCTGAACATATGATCATCTGGTGTGATCTTCTTATGTTCTTGTTATCAGTGCTGAATCTGACCCTTCAAAAGTCTCTGATGTTTCTTTTCCCTGCAGTGAGCACTAACAGGTCTTTGTTCTGGTTTGCGGGTGCTCCCTGCTGATGCAGGACCAAATTGAGCCCAAGATCTGTCTGCTTGTTCGTTGGGAAGGCATTGCTCTGAACTCACTGGGGCTTGGGAGCTCCTAAATACTGCGATGGGTTTATAACGGAACAGCAAGCAGTCAAGGTCTCAGTGACATGCATCAGGAGCAGCTCCAAATGCATAACTGCTGACCTCGTGTTGCTTCTGCACTAGTGTCCAAATGTCCTGAAGGGAGACCTCATTGAGTTATTTCACAAACACAGCTTCCTCCTTCAAAGAGCCAGTAAAGGAGGTAGCAGAACAACGGACAGAGTGACTCCATGAACTTCAAGCTTAGCGATGTCGTAAGGCGTCTTGCTAGCAATCGGTATCAAGGGATGCCCTGGCTGCACTGCCGGAGAAATCTTTGAATTTCCCCAAATAAATCTGCAGGAAATTAACCGCACGTCCAGCAGCAACAGAAATAGAAGCCTACCTACTGTGTAGCTAGAGGGCAGCTGACCTTCTTGACCATTGCCTCCACACGGCTATGGAGCACAATGTCCCCAGGGGAGCTGAAGGGATGGAGAGCCCTGGGAGTCATTCCTAGGCAGCAGATAACGGCAACAACAGTTGGTGTGACTCCTTCACTAAAGGGTGGAGCTAGGTGTCCTGCAAATGGCATCTCAGCAAGCCGTGTTATCTTGCCTCTTTCCTTTCTCCAAGTGGAAGGGTAAGCCTTTGTGCCACCGCAGCCTGAGGAGGTCGTGAGCCATCAGCCCAGCAAGGATACCCCACTAGAAGAGTTTGTTGACTGCATATGGTATGGATGAAGAGTCACGAATTGGCTGTCTCTCAGATTGTTAGTTTGGGCAACAACAAACCTACAAACGCACTGGAGACCCATGCTGGGAGTGTGTGCTGAAATCTGTGCTGAGTAGACTCACCACCATTGCAACACCAGCTGGGTAGAGTGAAACAGCAAGCCCGAGTCACTTTTCCCAGTCCAGTGTAGACAGATCCTCTATCCCAAAGAAGTGTTAATCCAACTCAGACATCATCTTCTTCACAGTTTCCCAGTTTGGAGCTGAATTAGTTTCTGAACATCACCCAAAACTCTACATCATGTTTTGGGTAGTTCTGTAGCTGTTTAGGTGATGACTCTTGTTGCTGATTGTGCATATTTCGTGGTCTGTACTGCTGATGGTGTCCTCGAGGTTGTGTCTCTGGCTTTGCTATCGTGTGAGCTGCAGCTGCTCCCACGTTTTGGTGGTTAGCTTCACGGCAAAGAGGATGATGCTTTTTGGCATGAGGATGTGCTCATAAAGAACCAGGTCCATCCCAGCATTTTTCTAACATGCTTCTCTGATCCTCCAAGAAGAACATCTTGCAGCTGTTTTAAAAAGTCATGCCTGGTTCTCTGCAGGATTTTCTTCTTGCTTCCAGATCTTTTTTTTTTTTTTTTTCGCTGTCTGCTAAAATACCAGTTGTTTTCTTTTCTGAGTTCCTCAAGTCAAAATATTTAGCGATGGACTTTGCTCCCTGACATCCCACTGCATCCCATAACTTCTGTGGAGTGTTCATCAGTCTCACTGACATTAACCAGTTCTGCAGGAAACGAGCACTGCCAAGCAGGCAGACTCCCGTGCCTTGACTTGCTCAGCATATCTGGTATTGTCAGTGGCAATGCCTCTGTGAGTCCCTTGGGGTGATGCTCTCACTGGCAGAACCTGAGAAGCTATGGGAAAACACTTTCCTTGGCCTAGCAGTTGCACTTGGACACTCGTGATGATCTCTTCTGGCCTTGACATCCACAAAGAATCACAGGATCACAGAATGTGTTGGGTTGGAAGGGACCTCTAAAGGCCACCTAGTCCAACCCCCCTGCAGTGAGCAGGGACATCGGATTGCTCAGAGCCTCATCCAGCCTGGCCTGGAATGTCTCCAGGGATGGGACCTCCACCACCTCTCTGGGCAGCCTGGGCCAGTGTCTCACCAAAGCTGTATCTGCTTTTCATAGAGAGGAACCGTGATTTACTTTTCAGGTCCTAGTCCATCTCCTCTGCCCCAACTGCCTGCAACACCATAGTCTTTCATTACTTAAACCCTCCCAAGCTGCCAATAAGTTTTCACCTTCTGTCCTTCAACAAGTTTCCCTTCCTCCTTCCAGCAGCTGCCGAGAAACTTCCTGCCCCTATGTGTCCTCCCGGCTGGGCAAACAACCGGGGCTCCTCAGAGTCATCAGGCTGAGCAGAAGGTGGGTGAGCATAGGGTGGTACTGGAAGTGCTTTAATTCATAGAATTAAAACTCAGTAGGATTAATCTCACTTCTCTAAAAATAAGCCCCGGTCCCTGCTGTTCTTCCCACTTCTCACAGGCTTTGGGGTTATCCACGCTCACCGTTAAACCCTAAACGCTTGCACTTGGAAATCTTTGCTTTCACCTACTGTGTCTGCGACTCCAGAGGTGGCTGTTTTGAGTTGGTCACCTCTGGAGAGGTGACAGATGATAACCCATCTGGGCATTCCTGGGGAGAGCCAGAGGGAGACTTCCTGATGGGCGTGAGGCCTGGGGAAGGCATTTGGGATGGCTGCCATCCACAAACACATCAAAGGTGTGAATGGCTTTTATCAAGAGGCAGTAAAACTTTAATCCAAAGCCCACTTTAATGTATTTGCCACATATTTAAAAGGGAACTGATTTCAGAAATGCTTTTGAGAGTTTTAAAAATTCTCCTGGACCTGTGTCTTACAGCTCTCTCCACTCTGGAAACCTGATGCTTTTGTTTCTGGCATCCCAGATGTTTGGGACTCATGACTGAGGGGAGAGGAGAACTAAAACCATTTCTAAACCTCTTCTGAAACATGGGCACAAATAGCTTTTTTTTCTAGCTCTAAACTTCTGTTAAACTCTGATTTTTTTTTAATCACAGACCATGCTTACAGCAAATACCACCTCCTCAATCAGAAAGTGAGACATCTTCCCATTCAGTTGTCAAAAATCCTTTATTTTCAGCTCGGTAAGGCTGCAAGAAACTGGCCTTTTGACCTGCTGGGGTGCTTGCCTCTAGTCTGGAGCTTTAGGCCAGTGCTATTTTGCTGGAAGAAATCTACCTTTAGTGTGGAAAACAGGAGCAATTCCCTGGCAAGATCAGAGGAACTGTAGCCTTTCTCAATTTCTTTCTTTTTTTCCTTTTCTGCGGGAGAGTTTAAACATCGCTGCTTTCATTTGGAAAGGGCGAGCGACTTTCCCATGCCGTAATACCCAGCAAGTGTTGAGAGAATGTGGTTACATAAAACCATATTTTTAATACAACCGACAGACTGTCTTGAGAGCTAAGTGTTTTTTGACAGTTTTTATGCACCTGTTAATTCAAAGCTCTTAACATGTGCCAGTTAAAAAGAGCCAGGCACTAAAACATCCACCCGGTGGACGGCAGGGCCTCAGCTGCACACCAGAGCACAGGGAATCCGCGCAAGGTAGAAACTTGGCTTCTCTTACAGGACCGACTGGTACATGACTAATTCAACTCAGAGCTTTTGTTTCCCAGTCCTGCGTGGCCTTGAAGATTCCTGCTTCTGCTTTGGACCTGAAGAAAAGCTGACGTTTCTTTGGGTTTCTTCTGTTTGCTTTTCCCAGCTATTGTAGTTACCAGAAAGGAAGGATGCTAAACATCCTCTCAGGGCTATGTCCGTAAAAGAGATGCACTGACAACACCTCCCCAGGCTCCTCTGCTAAATTTGTGCCTCCTTGTTTCCTGGATAGTGGGGTTGCTTCTGATAATCAGTGCTGAGACAGGCATTGGCGAAGCCCAGGTAGGAACCTGCCGCACAATCCTCCAGCACGTCTGCTCGGGTATCGCCTCCACGGTCACTCCATGCTCAGAGCGGGTAGGTGATCTGTTTAGACACAGCCTTGCTATCATTAACACAAGTTAAGGCTGTAAGGTCCTCCTCCTCTTCTCTAAAAATTTCCTTCCTCTCCATCCCTTCAGTGTTACCAAACTCTCAACTTGGAGGTTTTCTCAGGGTCATTTGAAACCTCTCGTGGCCAGTTCTTCCTTCTAGGGCTTTCTCCCCACTCCCTATCCGCTCACACCCCATCTCCACAGACTTTTGGCTGGCTGTCCACACTGTGGGTCACCTGGTGGCCTCGTCCCTGTGGAGAAAAGCTTGAAAGCTCAGCACCATCTAACATAAAGGCTCCAAAAACCCAGAAGGCAGATACAACAGATACAAGAAATGCTGAGAATTTTAAATACTTGCAGGAGCTGACACAGGAGTTTCTGTGGTAGAAATGACCAGCGAACCCTGAAACAAGAGGCCTCTCGGTGGTTTTTTTGTGCAATCCCATTTACAGCTGTGTGAGGTGGGGTTTGCATGCCAATGCCCCTTTTTTTTGCTGTATAACCTTAGTCAATCTTAGTCAAGACCTCCCCTAATAACTGTGCTGCCTTCAGGAGATGGGGCTGTGGCATCTCTAGACCTTTCCTTGATCTCAAGGCCAAGGGGCAGGATGACAATCTCCAGTGTGAAGCCCAAAGCTTTGGGCTCTAAAGACTCGGGGCACAGTAGAGAGGTGCGTGAAGGCCAGGGACAATTGTCCTGTAGGGTTGGAGATACGGGTTGGAGAGGGAGGGAAAATGGCCCTGGCTTCGTTTGCACGCCAGCCCTCTTGGGGTGTTTCGGGTAAGCTGTGGCGTCCGTTCTGAAGAGGAGGTCCTAGATGGGCTACAAGAGTTCAGCAGGTTTGCCTATGGCAATGGGGGTACCAGGAGCTGGCCTTCACCCCAGTTGAAGTGGAAGGTGCTCTCAGAGGACACAAGAGCCTGTCCTTGAAGGAGAAGGGTGCCTTGGTACATCCACATGTGGAGCCTTGGCTGAGGAAATCGCTGCAAGGTGGTCAGTGGAGCTGAACGGGACATGGAAGGGCATGCGTGGTGTCTGTAGCCAAAGGAAGGAGCTTGGGCACAGAAGGTGTGCTGGATTTGCCCGCTACATGATGTAGAGCCTCAGGTTAGTGAGAACCTGCCTCAAATTACAGCTCTACTAGCCTGGACAGTTGGCTGTGAGTGGGCTTTTCTGCCAGGAGCAGGTCAAGGGCTGCTTGTCTCGTACACTGCTGATGTCTCCTGTCTGCCTCATACAGGGCTGATGGCCGGGACTCTTCTGCTGCGTGGTCTGAATATCAGTGCTCTTTCTTGCATGTCTACTAAGAGGCATAAATCCCTTGCCCTACAGGCTCCGTTTGTAGGCCTGGTTGCTCGAAAGTGGGAAAACTCATTATGAATAACTTGTCAGGACGGTGTGAGTGTCTCTGAATGCTGCACGTGAGCTTGAACTGACGTGAGGGGGTTTTTAAGCAGGAAACACTAGATGAGGGCTTGTCAGGGCAATAGATGGGGCTAGGGTTCCACATCATTAACACTCTGGATATTGCAAAATCACCTGGCAGGACAAATATGATCCAGATCAGGTGTGTGCTCACTATTGCTTTGTGTTGAATTAGCTAGAACATGCTATATAGTGTTTATATTGGCTTCAGGCTTTACATTGACTGCAGGAAGACACATGATACCCCATCTGGCATGAATTCTGTTGGACTGAGGTTACCCCATAACACTTGAGAGGATAAATTTGACTAAGCAGAGTGATATAAACTGCACCAGTACTTTGCTGCATGGGGTCAAAGCAGTTTTAAGCCAGTTCTGGATACCCTCAAACACAACTTGCTCTCTCAGTACTGCTTAACCGTGCAGGTATGTGTGATGCTCAGGGGGATGTTTCCCTGAAGAAATGTGAGCTCTGCTCCCGCTGAAAGGTTATATCAGTGTTATTTCTTAGATTGCTACTTCAGTAGCTGCTGTGTGCGGACTTGACCTGGAGACTATGTTTTTTCAGGGTGCGCCTTTCAAGCATGACTAAGATGCAGGTAGAGTGACCTCCTGCTCTGGGATGACAGAACTGGAAAGGATCTCAAGATGTCCTCTAACTCATAGCCACCACCAAGTCCACCCTGTCTGTCCCGACAGGTAATTGTCCGATATTTTCTGCACCCTGCAGTGGTGCATTATCTGTCTCTCAGCAGTAGAAGTTTACCCCACGGTGTAGCTGGAAACTCCACTGGTGCAGTTTACACCTGGGTCTTCCTGCTCCATTGGCTGTGTTTGAGGAGAATGGTTTTTCCTCTTCCCAAAACACAGCCCTTTCTCTGCGTTATCCTTTAAAGCACTTGCACGGCGAGCTCTGCAGTGAGACAGGGAGTGAAGTACACATGGTGGGAAGCATCCAAAACTTGCTCAGATCTGCCCTGAGTTTCCAACACTTATCGAGCCATCTGTGACTCATCTTCATGCTTGTGCGTCAACTCCTGTAGATACTCCTGTGGATAGCCTCAGAGCAAGCGAAGCACTGGGGCACTGCATGCTCACAGGGACAACAGCAACCACCAGGTTGCGCGGCTGTTGTCCTTGTAAGGGGACAGAGCTATGATGCAAGATAAGTTCATAAGAAAAGTATGGCCGTTGTTTACTGCTATGTTGGAACTCTGAAACACGCTCCATTTGCAACGACAAGAAAAAGATATGTCATAATCCTTGCTGAGAGCCTAACTACTTTTGAAAACAAGTTGTCTTTCCATCTGATTTAAATTTGAGAGAACCGCTCCGTGTCCCAAAGCTGAATGATTTTATCACCTCTTCACCAGCCAGAGTACGTGATGACAGATTTTTTTTTTTTTTTTTTTANTTTCTGAGAGATCTCCCAGTTGAGAAGCCCTGATGTTTCCTTAGAATCCGCTCATCCTTTTGCTGCGAAGGTGGCTTGCTCTGAGCGCAAAACAGCTCCCGAGGGCTGGAGAGCAAAGGGAGGATGTGACACAGCCTCTAGGTCAAGTTTGGAGGTAGGAGCTTCTTTCATTAAGGTCAAAGAAGATGTGTAACTTTTATTTTTTTAAAAAAAGTGCCCGTGCTAACTGCATTCAGTTAGAAGCGCTGTTCATGGGATAAAATGTGTAAACCTCATTCAGGATGCTAAAAGAGTTATATTAATTGTATTGCTTAAAAATGTTCAGAGTAAAATAAAATGGGCCTTTTTGTCTGGCGTGCTCTTCTTTGGAGAACTTCCTGAAAAGCCCTTCCTTTTCTGGAAGACAGACTGGTGACTGTGCATCGTCCTGTAGCCAAAAAGCGCTTGGCAGAAAGGTAAAGCGAATGTGACCTTAAACATCAGAAGGCAGCGAAGTACTTGAATGCTGATGCACTTTTCCCAGCTGCTGCTGACAAATTAATTTCCAGGGCAGATGCAATAGCTGATCTATCTTGGACAGAAGTTTTCCTTTCCACAGCCACGTGCAGTAATGAAAACAGCAATTTCCAGTGATACTTCCTGGCCAACAGTAGATCCGTTGTGGACTTCACATCCCCTCACTCAAGGTGTCTTTGAGTCCAAACTGAACAGCTTGGTTCCCTCTAAAATCAATTGGTATGCTCGGAATATGGCTCGTCCTAAGGATCTTGGGCTGGAATTTCTCACTGGCAGCTATCGAGGGAGCCTTGATGAGTGACTCAGATCCAGAAGGGACTTCAGCACAATAGGAATTGCCTGAATTGAGGAGCCAGAGCTTCAGGAAGAGCTGTGCTGATCTACTCCTTAAGGGTTGCTGGCCGGCCATGTCCTGGGGTGAATGATTGCAACCTGGGTGTATAAAGGATGCTTTGTACCATGGTCAAATTCAGATACCTGGGGGAGGGGACCAAGGAATGAAGAAATTCTGTTTGTTTTGAACCAAGAGAGTCTTAAAAAAAGGGGGGGGGGAAAGATAAAATAAACCAGAAATATGAAGTCAACCTAGGACACGGTGTTTGATTTGAAACACAATGTTCCATTTTACAGCTTAATTTCATTTTTTTCTAAAGTCAGGTTTTTCAATAAAACCTCCAAAAGGCTCGTTTCAGAAACACCTACATGAAGTCAACCTCTTTGCTTTGAAAACACTTTGGAATGAAATGTTTTGAAGTTTGAAAAAGAGCCTCCTGTATTAAGCTTGTTGGTTTTGTTTGGTTTTTTGGCAAAAGGTGCTTGTCAAATTCAGCCCGACTTTGTGAATGGTTTATGTCCCTCCGAAATTAAACTCTGGTCAAAGTTACTGTTCACTGCACAAATTCACCCGCTGTATCTGTGAATCCGCCGAGGGCAAAACCGAGTCTGTGATTCAAGCCGGAGCCGTTCCACCTCCTTGGAACCAGGGAAGAGAACCCGGGGTGTTTTCATAAAGGAAGCGATTCAGCTCTCAGTAATCAAAACCTAGGTCCTGCTTCCTTTCCAAGGGCATCCGGAGTCCCCTTGCTGCGAGTGGCCAAAATTCCCATTGTCTCCACGAGGAGTTAAAGCACATCCTGCCACCAAATGAAGAAAATAGAAGAGCATGGGAAGAAATGGCCTGACCCCCTTTTATTTTTCTGCCTCCGCGAAAAAACACGAGCCTGAGGCGCGAGGTTGCTTTTCAGGCACTTCCTAAAGACTCGGATGATCCAACAAAACAAATGAGACCAGCCAGGAGAGCGCTCCCGCTCCGAAAGGGCAGAGAAATATTTGCCAATGCAGCAGCTCTGCAAATGTGTGAGGCTGTTAAGCTCCTAATCCCATGTCTTATTTTTATGAATTTTCACACTAGTGGGATATAATGAACGTTGAGCCCAAAGACATTAATTACTCAGGTCCCTTTTTTTTGAGAGGAATTTCGATGGAGTGTAACGTTTTAAATTACAAGGTGTGAAATAAACTCTACAAAACTTACAGCTTTAGTGGAGGAACTCCAAAATCAAATAAAAATGCAAAACCGCTGATGAAGTCCAATTTACTGTAAAATTCCCTGGATCGTGGTGTTCCAGTAATTTTTTTTTTTTTCCTACATACTTTGGTTAAAATAATTTATATCCGCTGCAGTGTTTATGTACCTTAAGCTTTATTTATTAAAGGATATGTATATTTCAAGCCTGGTTTTAATGAGACATGCTGAAATCTGTAAGGTACAGTGCGACTTTTGTTCTAATCAGCACTAAATCTCTCCTCTTTACTTTTTCTGTGTTGAAAACATTCATGTTGGGCGGAAAGGGCCGTGTGTGTATGTGCGTGTATATAAATTTCAGATATGTATAAATATATACGTAAAGTAATAAGCAAAATTTATTTCTCTTTTTTCTATCGTCAGGGCAAATACTCCATCATTGTTCAGTCTGAGCACTTAAAATCATGGATGGATTTTATCCTTATTCTTAGAACGGGACAATTACTTCTTTTTTTAGGCAAATTATTTGCCAAAGGTTGTACTTTAGGTTGGCTGAAAATGTTTGTGAATTCGCAACAGCTTGACGAACTGTTTTGGCAAAGGAAGAAAAAGAAATCCAAGCATTTTGGCTTTGTTTTATAATGAAATGTTTTGAGATTTCGTTTGGAAACAGCACCCTTAAACTAAAGTTAACATCAACTCAAAAATACTTTGGGAGCTTAGAAGCTTCTTAAAATTGTGAATTAAATGAGGCCTTAGGGATGTTCCTTGAGGGAGTTGCTTTGAAACTTTCTTCCCGTGTTTTCATCCTTGCAAGGAAATATAAAATATTTTTGCTCAGATAGATGAATTTGAAAACCATGATGCTTATGGCCATTTCAGTATAGCATTAGCAGTAAGTTCTAAAAACTCTACTAGGTTTTAGGAACTTAATCAACTTAAGCTGTATTTTCAAGACATTGTAGAAAGCCTGGCTTTCATTGACGCCTCAGGACAAGATAAAAGGTACTTAACTGCTTAACCTTTCCTGATAGCACTGGAATATAGATATGAAGCTGGTCATGCTAATGTCCCCTGTAGTGCCTAAAAGGCTATTGAAAATGGTACATAGGTTCCTAAATGTAAAATGTAAATGTTCCCTTTAAACGTAGTACAAAGCACAGATATCACGGGCAGGAAAGTGACTCTTTTTCCCTACAAACCAGTTTTTGATGAAAATGAAAAAGCCCACTTCTGCCAATTTTTGTTTCATTTTAATGAAAGAAGGAAACAGAAAAACCTTCAGTTTAAAGATACCTGTCACAAAGAGGGCAGAATAAAATCTCTTCTGTTTTTAGAGAAGTGGAAAATGGAAAATTGCTGTTACAAATCAGCTTTGCTAGGCTTTTGCCAAAATACATGCATTTCAGAGGCTATCTGTAAAATAGAGACGGTTTCAGATCTGGTGAGGTTGATTTCCTCCCCGTGCTTTCCTCTGCACGTAGAGCCACTTATTTTTCCGATGAAGCTAAAGACACAAGTTCCCAGCAAAGCGAAGTCTGGGAGCGGAGGGGGGAGACTTTTCTCTGTTTCATGGAAAATGTTTGCCATGAGTGAATGCATTTCTCGAAAGCGAACCCTGAAGCCCAGAAATGGCTGACCAAGGAATTTAAACGGAGAAACACTCGGAGTCGGGGAGCAGAGTAATAAAGTA
Source organism: Rhinoptilus africanus (assembly GCA_013400135.1). Lineage (NCBI taxonomy): Eukaryota > Metazoa > Chordata > Aves > Charadriiformes > Glareolidae > Rhinoptilus > Rhinoptilus africanus. Next base: position 261,133 of record VXBO01013477.1, read on the forward strand.
CAGGTTTGTTCTGTAACAAATTCCAGCGCTTGCGAGACTTTTTTAGACATATGGAAGTCCATTTAGGAGGAAAATTGGTTGCAGCCGCTGATTCAGAACCTATTGGAATCAGTGGAAACGTTCCCATTGTCTTCTGTCCTGAAGAAATGCTGTTTCTGTCCTTCCTTCCATCCCTACCCCGCGCTCACTCTCTGGGCCATATGGATTTCATCTCCCTCAAAGACATGTAAGAGAAGAGGGTTTGGCTGTTTAACGGCATGATGTAGCTATGTGGACAGGAATGGTTGATTTCTACTTGATTGGCTACAAATCAGGTAACCAGCGCCTCAGTTTTGAGCTGCTGGCTTTGGACAAGTTATCTGGGTGCATTTTGGCTCTCCTATCCCAGACCCGAACGTGGCTTTAATCACATCAGCACGCTAATTGTGCCCCTCAAGAAGAGCTTGGAGGAATGAGGGTCTGTGTTTTGACAACCGTCAGATTTCTTTATTGCTGACCATAATTGCTGGGCTGTCCCTGGGAGAGCGCGCTGGGTAATTGCTTATCTGGATAGTAACCCCCTTCAGCTCGTTCAGCTCGGAGACTTTTCTAGTTTTAAACCCAGGGCCAGGCTGCCTGCAGAGGGTGAGTGAACCAAACCCGCCGAGAACTGATTTTAAAGGATGGATTCCTGTTTCTCTTTCTGCAAGGCAGGCTCCAGGAGGGGACAGATGCTCACAAGCACTCCCCGTTCTCGCAGGGTGTCACCTCCGGAATTCCTTGTGATCATTGCCACGGTCTGCCTCCTACCATTGAGGCCAGGACAAGTCCCCACAGAAGGGGTGACAGCCCATAGAGCAAGAAATGTTGAAGCATTTTAGCCTCTTGAAGGAAACACTGATATTTTCAGACTGGTTTGAGAGAGAGCACGGGATCGGATGTGAGATGCAGGACAGAGGTGGTTTTCTGCCTTCAAACAACACCCGTTTTACTGGAACGGGTCCGAAAGAGGCCCCTACCAGGCACGCAGAACGTGTTGGCAAGCAGTTGAGCGGGGCTCCTGGAGCAGGGCTGACACACGGACGCGACAGACTCCTTGCTGGCAGTGCAGGCAGACACCTGGGGTTTGCGTTTTCTGGAGGGAATCACGACAAATCCATGAGCGCACACAGCAGGATGAGAACGGAGGGCTGGGGCTCAGCTCCGCCTGCCACCTTGGACCTGCTGCATGGCCCAGACGAGTCCCTTCCCTTCGCTGTCCCTCGTTCCCTTTCCTTCACATCTGCCTTGCCCCTCCTTTGGGGTCCTCCACATCCTTTGGGGTATGAAGTGCCTTATACAGAGGCGCCCATTTCCGCCTCCTGTTTGTAATGACGATCCCAGTGTTTCCATCATCTCCAGCGTCAGCCGACGTGCCGACAAGAAAATCCTCCCTGAAACCGATGCTGGGTATCAGCTGGCTCCGTTCCCCTCCGCTCTCCACTGAACTGCAAGTCTCGTGGCAATCATCTTCTCTGGGTATTCTGGACAATGGATGCGTTTCTTGCCATGTAATTGAATTATCCACTTTAGAAAGAAAAAGATGTGGTTTTGTTCCCATTACGAAAACAAACAAACAAGGACTGATATTTATTACAGGCCGAGGCTACTCAACAAGTGTTTTCTAGAACTCTAATAAATTGCTGAAGAAAGTTTACAACTGAGCCCTAAAGATGGTTTAGTTTTCCAAGTGGCTGGGATGTATTTATTTCCCATTTTCTTAACCCGCAGCATGGTGAACAGCTTAACGTGCTCTTTCCAGGGTTCAGACGGTGTCAACCCAAACCCATGCTCTTCACCCTGAAACAGTTAACCGCTTTTTAATTAAAACCACGCCAATTATTCATTTTCAAGTTTTGCATTTATTTTTTCCCCCTTTGCGCAGCCTGCTATTTGGTTTTGCTTCCGCTTCATTAAAACGGCTTCCAAAAAAAAAAAAAAATCTAAATAAA
>VXBO01013477.1:263770-274297 GCA_013400135.1 Rhinoptilus africanus
GAGAGCTGGGGGGGTTCAGCCTGGAGAAGAGAAGGCTCCGGGGAGACCTTACAGCCCCTTCCAGTGCCTAAAGGGGGCTGCAGGAAGGATGGGGGGAACTCTTTATCAGGGAGTGGAGGGATAGGACAAGGGGTAATGGTTTCAAACTGAAGGAGAGGAGATTTAGATTGGATATCAGGAAGAAATTCTTTGCTATGCAGGTGGTGAAGCACTGGAAGAGGTTGCCCAGAGAAGCTGTGGCTGCCCCATCCCTGGAGGGGTTCAAGGCCAGGCTGGACGGGGCTTGGAGCAGCCTGGGCTGGTGGGAGGTGTCCCTGCCCAGGGCAGGGGGGGGAACTGGATGGTCTTTAAGGTCCCTTCCAACCCGAACCGTTCTGTGATTCTGTATCTGTGAAGCAAAGGGCTGGGCAGGTTAGTGATGATCGTGCTCTGCGGCATCTGGAGAAAGCCTTGGCCTTTGAGCAGTGGGCCAAAAGAAGAGGTGAGCTTGACTGTTAGAAAGAAAAGCAGCAAGGCAGGAAACCCTGAGGAGATCAGTCTCGAGATTGCAGAAGGAGAGGGAGGACCAGTGACCATCAGCGAGTGGGTGAGGGCACCCACGGGCAGCTGCTGCGGGGTCTCAATCGCCTTGTGCTGCCCGTGCAATGAGCAGCGAGGGGCAGGGACTCTCGTCCCGCAACAGTTTAAACACGGTCCTCACTTGAAGCACATCATTTGTGCACGAAGATGAGTGTGACAGATGTCCCCGTGGGAGCACGGCACTCAAATACAAGTCGGTTGTTAAGTATTTGGCCGGATTAGCAGGCTGGTATTGAAATGTTTGGTTTTGGAGAGAGCCCCCAAAACATTAGAAAGTTGACTTTTTTTCAGTTCATTACCGGGCCTGCCAATGACATCATTCGTTTGCAAGATGAGAAAAAGTGTTTAAACGAGATTAAAAAAAAAAAAAATTAAACAAGACGCAATTTTAATGACCACTTACAAAGGAGATTTATGGACGTGCATAAAGTTGCTTTCCATGGGAGAGGGACTAAGCTTTCAACAGTTACCTTCCTTTGGATTTTTTTTTTTCCCCTCTTGCAATATAATACCCACAAATATTTGTGAGTTGTGACTGTGTTCCAAAGGGTCGGTCCTCTTCCAGAAAGGGGGGTGGAGAGAGAAAAGACGAAAACAGTGGTGCCAATTTGTCTGCCCAGACTCTGATTATGGGAGGGTTGTTGTTTTTTTTTTCTTTCCTGCAGGGAAGAGAAGCTGGTGGGACGCTTTCTCTCTCCAGGGTTAGGGATATCTGATATCCAACCCAAGAGCCGTCCAGCAGACTGAACTTTCATCTCCAGCAGTGAGGGATTTAAAAAAAAAAAGGGAAAAAAAAAACAAACCAAAACCCCAACCAAGCCTTGCGGATAAACTTCTCAGCTAAATTTGCAGGAGATCTTGGAGTTTCTGCTGGGGAAATTAAGGCCATTTGAACGTCTGTAAAGAGCAGAGATCTTTATAACGTGTGTAGAGTACGGGAGGGAGAGAGGAGATCATTTGGAGGAACGGAGGTGGTTTCAATACATCTATTTATTTATTTGCGTGCCCTGGGCCCTGCCCTCCTCCCGCCTGGCCAGCTCGCCAGTGACCCTCGCTGCTGATTAAAGTTCCCAGGTGACCCCTGAGTGCTTGTGTTACCCTGCCTGGTAATAAAACCCCGGTTAAACGGCCGGCTTATCCAAACCCACGGCTCCTTCTGCAGCCAGCTCTGGAGCCAGCTCAAGTCTGAGCCCCTGGCAACAGGACGTTTAGCCCTGATTTAGCTTGGCTCGCTCTGTGTAGCCGCCCGGTGGGGGCAGTCCTGATGGCCATCTCATTGCCCCCATGTAGCCGTGGGAGGTAAGAGGGCAACCTGAAAGGGCCACAGCCTGGTTTCTTACTAGGGCAGAGTCCTGGTTGCTGAGGCAGGTATCGCCACTGGAATCCTTGGAGAGGATGAAGCGGCCTCAGTGGGATGAAGACCAGCACCATCCGCCTGCGTGACTGCGCCCTCTCACCCCGTGTTCACGTGACTCCGGGCCGCTGGAGCAAAGCCATGGGAGTTATTTGTGCTGATACTGCTGCGGTTTCCTGGCGGGATCTATTAACCCCCGTCTTACATTGTCTGGAGAGGCCATGATGCGTGTCATCTGCTCCTTCCACTTGAGACATGGTGCTGTTCCCTGGGATCACCTCAGGGCACTGCTGAGACACAGCTCCCATAGAGGCAGCCCCCGGGGCCAGCGGCAGAGCTGGTAGCCACATGGGCATCCCTAGCGAGAGAAAGCCAGGGAAGTGAAGAGCTGAGCTCTAGTTCAGATCCACAGACCATCCAGGCTGGAGATGAAGATGCTCCCTTCCTCATAGCCCCTCTTCCCCTTGGTGGAAAGCTTAGAGAAAAAAGAAAATAGGAAACTGGTTCTTGCCACTGCCGGCTGGTGAACGTGCTTGTCGTCTCTGCTGAAAGCTGGGCGGCAACTGCTGAAGCTCAGTCTGTCTTGAAATCTGAAAACTGGGACTTGTACAGACAAACTGATGAACGAATTTCCACTCGCCCAACCGCTTCCTCCGCGTGTGTTTTATAAAGGAGAAGGCAATGGAAGGGCTCCAGCACTAACTGGGTGGGGGGAGGTCTGGGCAGGGTTTGGAAAGGTAGGGGCCCTGCTAGTGAAAACTCCAACCCAGGTGCTGCACAGACAGCCCCGCTGCCCCCACCCTGACAATCTAACCTCTGAAACTTGGGGGTACTCCCGGCAGCCATCCAGAAGCGACTTTGCAGCAATATCATTCAGGAGGAGACTTCCCTGGGTGCATTTATCCCAGGACTCCTTCCTCGACCCTTAGCTGACCATGCCGCCAAGCCTGCGACATGGTGGCAGTTGCCGTGATGGTTCTGTTGTTGTGAGGTGGCTTTATTCCCCCCTTGGGTACCGCATACCTTCCCAGCCTTCCCCTCCCCCACCCACACACGGCCAGAAGAGATGTCACACAGAGAACCCTTTCCCTGGTGTCCCGGGACCACCCCCCTTATTACAGCTGGTACCCAGAAAAAAAAAATACGTAGGTGCATGGCCTTGCCCCGCCATCCACGTGGGGCTGGAGCCCCATGCGTCGTGCATGTGTGCAAGGGCTCTCCTGCCTCAGGTTCTAAATCTTGTACAGTGTCAATGCTGCGATATTCCTAAATAAGTTCCCGAAGCCTAGTATTTATCACCCCCGTGAACAAGTAACAAGCCACCTCGCTCTGACTGGAGATGTGATAGCACTTCCAGGAATGATTGTGTGTGATGTGAACTCAGCCCCTGGTTCAAAATATTATGCCGAGGGATAATAAATCTCAGTTTTAAATTGCTGCCCCATTTAAGCTTTGATTAGACTCTGATGGTCTGTTCACCCTGGAGCTGCTGGTATTAATCTGCATGCTAAACCCTAATTATAAACTGCTCATGGCATTTCCAGATGATGTCAAGATGTTTGGGATTAAAAGAAACCCTGATGTTGAGTTTACAGCTTGAAATGACTGTAGTCTACCTGATCCCCACAGATCTAATAACGCACCTCTATGTAGGGAAGAAAAGAGGGAGATTTGGCCCAAGCGTACCGCGGGAGTTTGTGGGGGAGAGATCTGGCTCCAGACTCGAATGCGTGCAGACACACACGCGTAGGGTGATACACCTTTGTGCACACGCATGTTCCTGCAGGTGCTCTCTGTCTCCGGCTCGGAGCAGTTCTCCTCCAGCCCCGGGCAGAGCAAGCGCAAAGAGGCTTGAGATCAGACATGGCAGGGAATCAGCGTGACAGGGTGACGGGAGGAAAACTTTCCGAGTTCTGGTTTGGCTCTGCTGGGCATCAGCAAGAAAGTCCAGAAGTGGGCATATCACTGGGCTGGGCAAAGGATGGGACAGTATGGATGCAGCCTGAGAAGCAGCCAGCAGCAGAGAGATGCCCTGATTTGATGCCTCTCATCAGCTTCCCTTAAGGAGCTGTGGCTGATGTTTTGGGGTGCTCTGGAGCCCTCAGCACAAGGACATGGACCTGTTGTAGTGGGTCCAGCGGAGGGCCACAAAGATGATCCGAGGGCTGGAGCCCCTCTGCTGTGGGGACAGGCTGAGAGAGCTGGGGGGGTTCAGCCTGGGAGGCTCCGGGGAGACCTTACAGCCCCTTCCAGTCCCTAAAGGGGGCTGCAGGAAGGATGGGGAGGGGCTGTTTGCAAGGGCAGGTAGCGACAGGACGAGGGGCAATGGTTTAAACTAGAGCAGGGCAGGGTTAGATGAGCCATGAGGAAGAAGTTCTTTACCCTGAGGGGGGTGAGACACTGGCCCAGGCTGCCCAGAGAGGGGGTGGAGGCCCCATCCCTGGAGACATTCCAGGCCAGGCTGGATGAGGCTCTGAGCAACCTGATCTAGTTGAAGATGTCCCTGCTCCCTGCAGGGGGTGGGACTACCTAATCTTTAGAGGTCCCTTCCAACCCAGCACATCCTATGATTCTATGAAAGGGACGGAGGTCTCTCTGGGAGCGCTCCCTCTCCAAAGTAGCTGCCGCTATGGGTCTAGGAGAGGAGTAAGCATCGTTTGTGCCCTCCTGTCCTCTGAATCACCTATCTAACCTGCTCGCACCCTGCCGAGGTCCTCAGGAGAGCCCTGCTGGAAGGCACCCAGAATACTCTTAGAATAGCTGAGCAGTAATAAATCGTGCGTGCATTTTGGTCAGGCTTCCTCAAGGCCCAAGCTGTGTAACGGTACTGGCCGTTAAGCTCTACCTTCTCCCCGCTGCCCTCCTGCAATATTATTTTTAAACTGCAGGGATGAAACAAATTTGGCAGATCAAAAAAGGGCTCTAAGACATTACATGCTGATGGGTTTCATGAAAATAAAGTTGAGATACCCGAACTGCTTTCCCTCACTGAGCAAAATGCTTCATCGAAGTGCCATGATGTTATTAGACAGCTGAGAATCCACAGCGGTGTGTCACAGCCTCCACAGGTTCTTCTGCCTGATGTTTTTTGGTTGTTTTATTTGTTGGGGTTTTTTTAACTCAGGTAGAAGGGGAAATATTTTGGGCACCTCAAACAAGTGTGTAGTCTGTGCTGGGAAAGGCACGCGCTGTGGTGGTCAGCGCGGAAAATCGGAATGTGAGAGCAGGGCAGGCGAAGGCTCGGCTTACTCTGTCATATTCAGCGCTTGGAGCCTTCCTGCATCCCACGAATGCCAGCTACAAGGAGGGTGAGCTGCCCTGTGGATGTTACTGCTGCACAGCTCCTCATCTGCCCTCAGTGCTTCTTGTTGGCTGCAAGTCCCTTGGGAAGGCTGTCAGCTCCTCTTTGCTGTACCTGGAAACTGTCCCCAAGACTGTGGCTGTATGTGCTAGGAAGCTCCCTGTTTGAACCGATGAGAAGGCGAGGGGAAGGTTCCTGAGGGATTATAGCATACTTGGGTAGCTCATATATTGGAGCGGGGAACCACAGGAACTTCCAAGTGCAGGATTTCATGGGAAATTGCAGGAATTGGGGCAAATAGTTAAGTTGGAGGCTTTCCTCATTGACGCTGCAGATTGAGCTTGTAATTTTCTATGAGAAAAGAAAGCAGAAGCAAATGTGCTGGTCATCTGCGGAGGCGCAGACCTTTGGTTTTCCCCTTATCGATATGCAACTGGGGGGGTGGCGGGAGGAAGAATGGGAGAGTTTGTGGTTTCTGCCTCACCTTCTCTGAGCATCAGATGTGGTCACAGCGTAGGAGATAGATAGGTTTTGAGGCAGGGCTCCAGCTCATTGATGCCCTTGAAAATGATAACCACTTTTGGGAGCAGGAAGGGATGAGTCTCATTGACGTCCTTCAAAATGATAATCCCTTTTGGGAGCAGGAAGGGCCAAACTGGGCTCTAGCCATGCTGCCCTCTGCAGTATGAGGCTCGGCCTTTCAGCTGTGGGTGCTTTACCTGCCAGATTTCTGGCTGTTTCAGGACCTTTGGGCTTTCTCCTCTCCCTGCCTGGCAGCAGAGGCTCAGAGGTCCCTGCCTTGCTGGGATTGTGAGCAGAAGGCCATCATTCCCTGGACCGCCTGGGAAGGTGGAGGAATGGGGCTGTGAGCAGCGGGCAGGCAGGCGCACGCTGGAGAGGGAAGGTAGGATGGGAGGATGGATGGGAGCTATCTCTTTGGCTTGACACCAGGCTAGTGGTGAGGAGGGAAATAGATGTCTAACTAACTACTTGATGGCCTGTGGGATGCTGAAATGGTACGTGCGTTTGCTGTCGTGGGCCATCTGTAGCATGGCAGTCTTTTCCAGCCTCAGGGTCATGAGAACTGGGGTATCCTATCACCTCTGCTTTGGGTTTGATGCCAAGGGCAAGCTGCCTTTGCATCAGTTTCCCCATCTGAAATGGGGGAAAGTGCATTGAGATCTTTGGATTCCAGCAGGCCATGGCGTGGCTCATACCTCTCCTATGGCTATTTATCCTGCAGAAACTCCTGGAGACCCTAGAGCGAGCATGTGGGCTGGCAGCTGGATGCTCGCACAGGAAGAAACTGATACATTTGAGATGGGTGGCAAATGCCACATCTTCTTCTGCCTTCATTGCTGGTGGCTGGACGGGGGAGAAGACGAACACTAGAAGGCAAAATCCTTGAGCATTCAGGTAAGGTGATAATACCTGCCTGTACTCTAACATGAAGTTTTCTAAAATTTTGAATCACGTTAAAGGAAACAGCTAAGGAAAGGATGTTTCATGCTTGTCCTGTAGAGATGGTCCTGCTTCTGTTTTAGTGGCAGGCTGAGATCTGCAGCTACGTAGGGCCCTGGGACCCTTGGCTGGCTCCCCCAGGAGCTCAGAGAGCATGGCCTTCATCCCCTTCCTCTCCTCATCCTTATGATTCTTCTGTTTGTTGTTTGCTCATGACCTTTGTGGGACACTTTGGTCCACAGTTAGTTCTCATGTGACTTATTTCCTGCATGTGACAAGGTGCCTTCATCCATCCCACCCATTCCCTCACGCTTGGCTGAGCCCCAGTACAACAGGACACCCTGGTAACAAAGATTACATTCCGCTATTTTCTCATGGTTGGATTTTTACCCTGGCACTATCTCAGCTTCTACCTTTCTTAGGCTTCCCCTAGGCAAACCATGCTCTCCATGGAGCAGAGTACCATGGATGCTGCTCTAATTCTGCCCTCTGGCAGGCCAGCACTGCCTTGGAAGACTGACTTGGTCCTAAAGGCACTACAGATGATCTAGGGAGACAGGTAGCTGATTATCTGAGATGGCAGCATGGTCACCATCGCTCTCAGAGCCCAGGAGGTTCCTACCACGCTCATTTCCATGCTGCTATGGGCCTTGGCCATGGCAGGTTGAAAGATGAGCCACATCCCTGTGGTGTTTTGTGCAGTCTTGGAGGCCTCCCACTATTCCCAGCCTTCTTTCTTTTGAGACAGACAGAGCTGGAAGAGTTTCCCTTGGGTTCATCTTGCCCCTCAGCAGAGTTCTGCCACCCAGCCACAGAAATCCAGTTGTGTTGCAGGAGGGGAAAGGAGGTTTCTAGGCCACTTCCAGAATGTGAAGCTGGCACCTCGTGTTGCTTTTCAGCCTGTGGGTGCCGTACGCATGGGGAGCATCCGTGGCTCGCTTCAGTGCAAAGCCATGGTAGCCGCTCTTGGAGCTGGGCCCCTTTGTTGCCTTGCAGGTGAGAATCCGCCTCCGTAGCGGATGCACACGTATTGGTGTGGCCACCCACAGCACCGACGGGCTTTCACCCCCCCATCATTCCAGGGCGTCTGGTGGTATTGGGCTGCATTCCCAAACTCCAAGGCTGGGATGGAGAGTTGTCTGAAGGACACCCTTAGGCATGGGGAGATCTAAGGAGAAATACTTCTTAGCAGGGATGTCAGTGAGGATAATGATGAAGGTGGCACAGAGAGCTCTTGCTCTCTGTGGTTTCGCACTGTCACCCCCATGGCAGAGGTTGCCGGGGGCTAAGAGCAGTGGAAAGGGCTGTTTATGGTTAGGACTCCCCGACACCCACTCAGAAAAGCCAGGTCAGTTGCAACATCCATTTGAAGGGGAACAGGGAGAAAGAGGGTAAAAAAACCCAGCTCACCAGGAAAGAAGGCAGACAAATATCTGTGAAAGGCAGAGAAAAGGGCAGCCCATGGGGGCGTGTATGGATAACCATCCTTCAGAGCATGGAAGCGCGTACACCCACCCACCCTGCTGTGCCTAAACCTGGAGACCCTGAGGTCCAGGGTACAAGATTCAAAAGCCAGCCAGATACAGCCTCGTACACCCGTGTGAAAACACAGCTCCTTCCCCATCCAACGTGTGGGCATGTACCGCAGGACGTCACACACAAAACGCTCCCTCACATGCAGAAAAAGGGCCACCCCAGCACGCGGGAAGGCACACGCTGCTGTGTACGTACATAGATGCGCACGCGGCGTTTTGGGTGGATATGCACCCACGCGCAACCTTGCCCCAGTGCTTTTTCTGGCCTTTCCAGCTTTGCTGGCCCCCAAGCCAGGGACAGCAGAGCCCCACGGCCCTGCCATGCTCCTTTGGGTCTTTGAGACTGCAAAGGGTAAACCGGGACCAGAGTGGGGAGGGGGGAGCTGAAAGCAAACTAATGATGAAAATGTCTCCTCCATGCCTGTGCCTTAATTAAATGCATGGAGAGGCTCGGGGAAGCACATCTGTTTTCAATCTGGAGCCCTTTGATGGCATCAAATGTTCTTTCCCCAGATCAGGGGGGATGGAAATTCTGGGCTGGCTGTGGCAGCTCGGAGCCCAGGCTCCAGCCACGGGGACGCGGCGGCCTTTCCTGGCCGGCAGGACCCTTGCTGTCCCTCGCTGCCAGCCCTACTGCCCTCGGGGCCCTTCTGAGGCCAGTGAGGGTCCAGGGCTACCTCCCTGCTCCTCTGCCTCGGCCGTGGGTGCCAGCCAGGGCAGGCCACGCTGCTGGGACCTCTTTGCTGGCTGGGCTGAGGAGCTCTGAGTGAGTCCTCCTCCTTCTGTCTTCTTCTCTTTGCTGTTGCTCTTTTTGGCTTTTTTTTTTCACCCCCCTCCTTTCTCTTCTGCTCTTTTGCTCTCCTTTTGCTCTGTCTTCTCTTTCTTAGTTCCCTGTTGCACTTTACCTTCCTCTTTCACTTTTTTCCTTCTTCCTTTCCTCTCTCCCGTTCACGCTTTCCCATCCCTTTCTCTTTGTCCCCTTTTTTCATCTGCGTTTCTCATTTTCGCCCTTTCTCCATTCCACTGCCTTTCTCCCCTCCTGCTCCTCTCCCCAGGGCCGGGCCCACCCTCCTCTCCAGGTGACAAAGCCGGGGAGAGGGGGGGGAACCCCCCAAACCTCCCTTTGCACCCCCTCCAAAACCGTGGGCTTCCCCCAGCCACCCCTCAACCAGGAGCTAATGAGCGCGGCGGGGCCGTNCCGCTCGCCACCATGGCGTCCAGCTATGCCCACGCCATGGAGAGGCAGGCCCTGCTGCCCGCCCGCCTCGACGGCCCCGCCGGCCTGGACAATTTACAAGCCAAGAAGAACTTCTCCGTGAGTCACCTGCTGGACCTGGAGGAGGCGGGAGACATGGTGGCCGCCCAGGCGGAGGAGGGCGGCGGAGAGCCCGGCCGGAGCTTGTTGGAGTCCCCCGGGCTGACCAGCGGCAGCGACACCCCGCAGCAGGACAGTAAGTGGCGGGGACCCCCCCGCTTCCATCCCTCCCCGGGGGCGAGGGGCCGCTGCGGCGCTTCCAGCGTGCGGAGCGGAGCGGAGCGGCCGGGGGAGCCGCCGCCGCCGGCCCCGAGGGGGCTCCCGCGGGGAAGCTGCCGGAGGAGCCGCCGGCCGGTCCCGGAGCCGGCCGTGCCCGCGTCCCCCCTGCCCCGGCAGCCTGCGAAACCGCTTGTTTTCCCCCATCCGCGTCCCGGGAACGGGGAAGCGACGAGCCGCCCTTCGCCGCCGTTGCCGCGCTCGTCGGGTCCCGCTCCGCGCTGGCCGGTCTCCCTTCGGGATACCCGGAGGAGAGCAGCCCTGGGAGCCGGGGAGGGCAGCATGGGGCCGGAGGGCTGAGCCCCCTTTTCCCATCGCCTGCCGGGGGGCTGAGCCACGGGGTTTGGCTGGACGGGGTGAGGCGCGGCAGGCGGCTGAGCCTCCATCCCTCCCTCCATCCATCCGTCCGCCCGTCGGATCTGGGACGGGCGCCGTGGTTTGCGGGACGCCGGGAAGCTGCTGGGGGATCTGGATGGGGACCGGACGGTTGTCCGACGACTTGCCCGGAGCATCGCGGCTCGCAAACGGCCCCAGGGTGCGTGCGTCGCCGCAAAGCGGAGCCGCCGGTCCCTCTCCTTCCCCCCCCCCCGGTTCTCCCGGTGCGGGGGGGACCCAGGCCCGGCGGGCAGGGCAGGGGGCAGAGCTGCCCCTCAGCCGCCCCTTCTAACGGCTCCTCCTTTGGGAAGGCAAATAGCCGTCCAAAGCAGACAGCCCGGCGGCCGGAGGGCAGCGGGGACGGGCGCCGGTTTGCGCGGCGTTTTCCAAG
>VXBO01013477.1:275265-315687 GCA_013400135.1 Rhinoptilus africanus
TTTATATTTGGACCTGATTTACTCCTGATGCAGCCCCTTGCTCTCCGGTGCTAACTCCGTCAGCCTGGAAAAGAGGGGCTGTGTTTTCCCCGGTACCCACCCTGCTCTCAGGGCATAAAACGGACCGAAAAACCTCAGTCCGAGGGTGTGTTTCCCAGCCAGTATTGCCAAGCAGGGACCAAACTACAGCTTCAAATAAATTAGAAGTCTGCTGAATGCTGTAAAAGTTTTAATGCCGTTGCGGTGAATTAGAAAGTTTTAAAAGTATTCTAACATAAGCAAAAAAAAAAAAAAAAAATACCGGGGATAAATTCTCCCTGGTTTATTGGGCAGAGCTGTCATCTGGGCTTTCTGGCTCTTTCAGTGATGCGTTTAGCAGATCCCATGAGTCTCCGTGCCTCAGTTTCCCCATCTGTTGCGTGTGTTTTGTGAGTGTTTTCCAACCCGTGCAGGAAAAGGACTGTGCTGGAGCTGGGCAGCGCAACAGAAGTATGAGCTTTTCTGGGTGAAAAATGAGAGCTGGTCCAGTGGAAAAGCTAACACAGGGCTCGGTTTTTCTCCGTGTTACTAAAGGCGAGAAGGTTAAAGCCGTTTGGAGAAACTGTGGAATGTTTCAAGAATACTAAAAACGTTCCTCCGACCTGAAGGAGGGTCAGCTAATCTGTCACTGATTTCTGTCCCAAACCGAAGTGAAAAGCCAAATTTTTGGCGGTATTTTTCTAGTCCGAAATTAAGGGGAAAAGTTTGGCACAGAAATGACAAAAGGTTTTATTTAGAACGTTTGAGATTGAAGGAACTATTCCGCCACTGGTTCGTTTGAAAGAGGTTCAGGGGAAAACGTTTCGCTTATTAAAAAGGAAAAAAACCCAACATCCCTGGGAGCAGCTGGGATTGTAATATTTACAGGGAGAACTGTCAGCGTATCACGGAGCTGATTTTTCAGTGGTGCTGCGAAGCTGTCACTCTCCCTGACTTTGGTTCAGCTTGTAGCTCGGAAAGCCGTACCTTAAAAGCTGATAGAATTCCCAGCACAGCTCCCTGCCTCTGCCGCTTTGCCAGGAAGACTTCGCAACCCGGGTTCCTCTTCATGGCAAAACCACCTGTTAAGATACAACCAGCTCTTGCGTCGGTAGCGGGGCTTTCCCTGACTCTGGGTAGAACTGGGATGAAAATGCGGGTCCCAGCTCAGCAGAGGGGACCCCCTGAGCTTCCCAGCAATCAGCTCCTCTTTGGGGTAGCAGAAACCAGTCCGGTGGCATACGGGTTCCCAGACCTCATGGCTCTGAGCAGCGTTAATTCTCCAAATCCAGAGCTGGTAAGCTATTAGCTTTTTTCATTTTTTTTTCTGCTTTTTTTTTTTTTCTCCTTAAGATGGCATTTTTGACCTCTGCTTCTTTTGGTCTGTTTGTTCGAGTCTCTCTGTCGATGGCTCATAAAATGACGCGGAGGAAGCAGGAGCGGCAGAAGAAAAATTGTTACGCTTGGGTTTCTTTTGTGAGGAACGAACAAACGCCGCTTTGCTCCAGTACGTGCACGAGTTCTGCGTATTGAGTTATTGCTGGCCTTTGGTTTCTCCTCAGTATAAAGGCGATGGCAGTCGGGAGGCTGCGCTTCTCTCCCAGGCCAGCAGACTACCTCAGGGCTGGTTTGTGATTAAAGCTGGGGCGAAGGCTGCCTGCGGCTCCCCATGACTTCTTTCGTCGCCCCTCGGCACTGCTGCTCCTTCCCGAGGAAGCGGGAACGCTTCCCGGGGCGGCCGGGAGGAGGTGAGTTTCTGTGCTCAGGCTGGGGTCAAGCGGAGCATCCGTGCTGGCTTCAGCCCCCTCTTCTCAGAGAACACGAGGGAAGGGCTTTCTCGGCTTCTCGTTTGGCAACGGACGAGGTTGCCACGGGATTTTGTAGAGATCAGGAACAGAAATGATTTCAGGAAGACAGATTCAGTGAGGACTGAGGATGGCTCTTCCCTGCAGCGGTGTGCGGAGGCAGCTCGGGAGTCTGAGGGACTGGGAGGATGAGCTGGGGCAGAGATCGCTCCATTGCTGCCTGGGCTTATACCCGCTGCTCTCTCCTTACTGGCCGTTCTTTATGCTTCATGCCTCTCTTTAATCAGAACGAGTGAGGTTGCTGCGGGAGTAAAAGGGTCTATGTAAATATTGAATTGTTTCTCTTTTTTTTTCGCTGATCCTGAGGTTGTCCGCGGTGTTGTGCCTCCCCACCCATCACAGAAAAAACCCACATATGCCTTCCTAAAAACAGATGGAAAAGCTCGTCCCCTGCTTTGAAATCTGAAAAGTGATTCTGGGCTGCTGAGTCCAGTGGGAGGGTGAAGGTGAGAGGAAGCACCAGCGTTTTCTTTGCAAACCTTTGCTTTATCTTGAAGTACCAAGTGGCTCTTTTGTTAGTGAAACACAGCCCTTATTCCCAGAAGATGCTGAGACTGTAGACCCGGGGGTGGACAAAGAACAGAAAGAAGGGAAAAAACCCCAGGGTAAATAGATTAAATGTAGCAGCTATTCTCTTCCTGCCCTGTCCTGCATAGCTGATGGACAAAGGGAGTGTCAGCAGGAAGCAGCTGATGCCCACAGGTTGCACAAGGCTGCCTTTAGCATCCTTACAGGGTGCTGCCAGGAAAGGCTTTCCAGAACCTATCCTCCTCTTCTAGCAGCCGATGTGGAAAAACTGAGGCTCGGATCAATATTACGTTTAAAGCACTTGTTGTTTATGTGATCTGTGTGAAAAATACAACAGCTGGCTTTTTCTTGCGGGAGTAATCTCTGCCCGTGCTGGTTGGACTGCGCGTATCCTTGAGGCTTCTTGCGGGAAGAGCGAAGAGTGTTCACTTGAGTAAAGGTTGAATAACAGCTAACGAACACAAAGCAGTTGTTGGAAATTAGCTGACCTTCTTTCCATTTATGTTCCCGGGGCATATCTATTTAATTTCACTCTCAGGCTGGCTGGCGCTTGGTTATTGCAGCAAGTATCTCGCAGTGTCGGGTATTTTTCTTACGTCCCTGAAGCCGGCAATTTGAAGCGGAAAAACTTTTTGTGTTTTTCACATACGTTTCTAGAGCTTCTGGATGCGGGCAAAAGATGGGAACGTGACTCCGTCACAAACCTGGAGTCTTAAAAAAAAAAAAAAGGACTCCCCAAAAGCAAACAAAAATGGACAACATACTATTATTAACAAAGGAAAAAGAACCATGTGAATTTGAAGGAGGGAGCTGACTCAGTTTGCAAGTTCTGGCCATGCTGCCCCCCTTTTGACGGCCGAAACTAGACTTGTATTTGTTTGTGAATTTCGCTTTTTTTTTTGATCATAATCAGTTTTGCTTCCTGGTTCTCATGGGCTGGTAATTTGCCGATGGTATTTGTGTTTTCAATCCATCCCCACAAAGCTTCCAAGTTTTTAATTTGAAAAAGATTTCGCTGAAGGTTTTTACTGGGGTTTCTTTTTCCCCCCCTCCCTTAATGTAATGAAAACATTTCCATGAAAACGAGATTTTGAAATCTCTCGTAAAACTTAAAGGTTTGGTCTAAACTGCTAGAACGCTTTTAATGAACATCAGCTTTCTGTCATCTGCACCGAGTTTCCACTACTAGCCCGTCTATTTTCCATCTTTTTGATGATGTATAAAGCAGTGATCGCATGGGAAAATATTATCTCAGGGTTAATTTGTGCAATCCTTACTCACACCGTTGCGTGCGATTCAATGGACTGCTTATATGTGTGCCAGTTGATGGATATTAGCGTCTAAAGGCTTGACGGGCAGCCTTGAATCACGCAAAAAACCCCTTTTTTGAGGGGCTGGTGGAGTGTTTCTGCGCAGGCATGAAACAGTTTTGCTGCCTGCATCCAGGGCACCATCCTTTTGCCTTTCGGCAGAGGTGCAACACGCATCCAAATATGTGACATGAGGAAGCAGAGCAAGAATTTGGGCAGAGTAATAAATAAGCAGGAGGAGCTTTGAGCGTTTGACAAGGCGGACACAGAATTACAAGGTCATAATTCCTTTGAGAGTATGTTCTTTATTTTTTTTTTTTTCTTTTTTTCCCTGGTTAACTGAGTTTGCTCCCGTGGTTTTTGACATCACCAGAATGGCTTGTTGAGATTATAGGTGTTTATTCCTGCTTGGAAGTTGTTTATGATATATTTAATCGTTTTTGAAACCTGTATTAAGCAGCCCTGAGGGAGCTGTGCTCCTGCTGGGCCTCCGTTGCATAATGAAGTACATCACGAGTATTTACCAAGTGTCACAATATTCCAGACTTCGGCCTCCGTTTCTGGGGAGGATGAATCACTGCATTGCTGGTTCCCCACCCTACTCGCGTTTCCTAAAGGAGGCTTGGATTTCGGGGCGGATTACGGAGATGTGAAGCGAGGATCATCACAGCCTGCCTGGAGGAGCTGTTGTCCAAGGCTCCGATCTGACTTTTGGCTTCAACTGTCCTCATGAATTTACGCACGGGGCACAGAAAGGTTTTGACTTGTGCTCGGGCGTTGGAGAACAGAGCATAAGTTTTCAGTCTGGTTCCTCCAAGGAAAAATAAAAACCTGTTATGTTCCGCCGCACGTGGGAAGATATCTTCTGAACCCGCTGGCTGCTCTGGTGGGAGAGCAGACAGGTCAAATGGGTGCGAAAACCCAGCTCCGGTGGGGTGTGGAGGAGGATGCCAGCAGTGCCTCCCCCGGAGGGGGAGATGCTGCATAAATTCAGCCTCTTACTAGCCACTGGAGAGTCTCTGCGCTCTTTCTGCTGGACGTGGCTGGTCTCTACCCCGTAGCCCTGGGAGACGCAGTGAGGTGGGGATGGGAGCCCAGCAGAGGCGCGCCCCGCATCTGCTGGGACCGCGCTGGCATAATTCGGAGACAGATTTCTTTCAAAGGCGAACATCTTGGGGATGCTGGTTGGGAAGGGAAGGGAGCGGTGGTGCCGAATCTGAGGGCCACCTCCTGCAATGGAAAGCCTGGCATCTACAAGGATGAGTCTATGCAGCTGGGAAGAGAGGCCAGATGAGGAAGCCAGTGAGCATCTATTTCAGCTTACAGAGCTTTCTGGGCTCCTCTCTCACCTCCAGAGGCCGAGAAAAGGTTACGCCAGTGTTTAAAGCACTGTCCCAGACAGTCTGGATTTGTTGTGCCCGTATGAAGTGAACATTTGCCTTGGAGTGGCAGTCCAGGACCTCCTGGTGCCTTGTGTTCCTGGAAGGGAAGGGTAGAAGAGAGGTTAAGGGAGCCAGCTGTGCTGTTAACAAGTCACTACATCCTATTGCAGGATCCAGTTCATATTCCACCCAAATTTTCCCCCATTTCTGGCTAAAGAAATTTTCCTACAGGAGAAACTCCAGCCAGTCAGCGAGACTGCTGGGCAGGGCAAATATCCAAAGAGCCGCTCAGGATCTGGCTAGGGCCATCTCCACGTCTTGATGAGCTGCTCAGGCAGCAAAAACTGCTTTTGCACCGGGAGCTGGAATTCATCAGGAGCCTGGGGACGTTGTTTCCTGCTCTGAGAGGCCACCAGCAGATGAACTTCTCCTGTGGCCTCCTTGGCCGAAGTAAAACCAAAGTTATCCATGGCCCTGTGCATCTGGGGACAAGACAAAATTGCCCCCAGCAGCTGCTGAGTGGGCAGGCTTGGAGAAGAAAAATGGCATCCAGCTCTGAAGGGGACCAGCAGTCCCAGGAGCACTGGGAACAAAGCGGGATGCCTGGGGGTGGCGGGGCAGAGTGGGTGGCTTCAGAAGGCAACAGCCAAGTAGCTCTCAGCCCTGTCTTGTAGCCAATGTAGATGTTAGGCCAGTCAAGGTTGGGTAGGTTTTGATCCCATGGGGACCTTCCTTAGTCTGCTGTTTGCTCTTGGCTTTGTTGTTTGTGGCTGCTGAATGAGCGGCCGGTGAGTTGGGCTGAGCTGCAGCCGGTGTGCCCGTGAAGCCATGAAGACCTGCTCAGTGCTCCGGAAGCTGTCCTCTTTCGGAAGCGTCATTAGTACGACCCACATTCGGAAAAAAAAATCATGCTAGCAGCTTTCAAAGAGCCGTCACTTCTCCAGCTCAGCGGAGCCGGGGCTCTGCAGGGGTGGATTGGACTTTAACGGGGAAAAGTGCCTGAGCCGTAACAGCGCAAACGGAGTGTTAATGCTCTGGGCCTGGTGCTGCAGAAAGGGCTGCCCTTGCCGGTAGCTCTTCAGGCAGCTCCTGTCTCCATGAATTCTGGGCTGGTTTCCCGTAAAGCTTTGCAGTGGTCTCCCCACCGTGTGGGTTGAAACACCGGTAACGCTTCATACCTGTTATCCTTCTCTGTCCCGTGCAGCGTTGTGTTTCCCCCTGGATGGAAGGTACAGAGCAGAGGTTTGTGAACCCAGCACGGAGTTCCTTCTTGGGATGGATGACTCCCGTGTTGGCAGTGCTGGAGAAAGCTGGTGACAAGTCAGTGTGTCCTTCCTGAGCGCATTTGCTCCCATTTGGCGCTGGGAAAGCTGTCTCTAGCCAGGAGCTGGTAGCACAGCCTGTCCGGTCTTGAGTGCTTGAGGTTGTCGGAGCAAATGTATTGGTGATTTTTGCAGTGAGAGATGGAAAAAAAGAAGCTTTCAAGACCAGTCCAGAGCCAAGCTCTGCATCCTGCTGCCTTCGCTCTGAATGCTGGCGGGAGTCTGTACCTCTCCGTGGATCAGGGATGGGGAGCCAAGGTGGTGGCGGTGGAAACACGGGTCTGGATTTCATGCGCCCACACAAGGCAGCCTGCTGGGGAGGGCATTTTTCTGCCCCCTGTGTTCCCCAGGCTGCGTGGGGCCGCTCTGCTTGGGGGGGACCGCAGGGCAGGGTTTGTGGAGTGCGGCGTTTGCTGGTGCTGGGAGCTGCCTGCCCGGAAAAGATTTGCACCCAAAATCCAAATTAAAACAGCGGGGCTTTTTGCCCTCCAAACATCAGCAGAGATGGCACAGTAGGATGATCCAGCCTGTCTTTTGTTGCTCCAAAATGCTTTAGTGCCTTGACCACAGCCTTGAGGTCTTTTTTTCCTGTATACTTGCTGCCGTAACTTGGCCAAGTTCACCTCGCCATGCCTCGGTTTTCCTGCCCGTACAACTGGATACAATCCCAGTCCCTAATTTAGGGGCTCTGAAATCTGCTGGCTGTGTGATATGTAAGAGCTTGGCTTTAACAGTGATTCGGGAAGGTTGTCATCCCTCTGCGTTGTCCCCAGCAAATTGCTGTTTCATCTGCCTTTGTCTCTGGAATCGACTACCTTCTGTGTTAATTAACTGATTAGCATTGAGGAGATCCCCTTCCATGAACCGGAGCAACTTCCAGCAAGTTTGTTCCTGCAGGGAACCCACCTTCTGCTGGGGTGCACCTGAGTGCACCCGATGCCCTTGGGGCAAGTTGCGTTTGCTGCGTGAACCCATCCATGGGGTGAAATGGGGTTTTCGGTGGCGGATTTTTGCACGGGGACTCGGATCTCCTGAACATCTTGAGATGCTTGGGCTCTCCATGAACCCAAAGGATGTAGAGAGCGGCACGTGCCGGTCAGCCGGAAGGTCTCTGAAGGGTTTGACAGCAGGCACTGGAATTCCCAGCGGCTGGTTGGGACGGTCACACTCTTTTTCTTGGCTATTGCCTTGTCTTGAAGGTTTGGCCAAAAAGATCTTTACTTATAGTTTCCTTCATTTGGACAACTGCTGATATGTTTCGTGGAAGCTAGAGGAATTGCTCAGGAATAAGCGCTCGCGATGCATTGCTTGTTGGTGATTTATTTTTCATTATTTCTCCTTAAAGACAAAAAATTTTTAAAAAATCAGCTAATCAGTAAAACGAAACAATCACCTGTGATTTAGGAGCGGGATCTCTCATTGTGAATAATAAATTAGCGTCGGGAGACCAGGCAGACAGAATGGTTGATGAATATCCTGCAGGCTGAAAGTTGTTTATCAAGCCTGTTTGAAGACTTATGACTAACAAGCTCATTTACAGAGTTTGGAGTCTGTTCATGAACCATTCTCCAGCTGGGAGGATGTGGGAATCATCAGAAAATGTATTCACAAGTTACTCGATCATTTAGGAAAAAAAAAAACAAAAAAACGGATCAAACAAACAAAGACTGGTTTTTGGAAGGGAACTGTAAATTCCTCCTCCCCCCCAACTGGGCTTTCTGAGGCATTCCCCTTAGGAAAATGAGGGGCCCAGAGAAGAATGAAGAACCCCACGTCGCTCGCTAATGACCTATTTTGGTGCTAACCCTTCCTCTGAATGCCCCGCCACCGGCCAAGCTCTCCAGCTGCGGGAGAGCTGGTCCTCCACGGGACATGCTCCACGAGGTCTGGTCACGGGCGCCTGACGGGAACGGATCCATCTCGTCTCCACCAGTTATTCCCAGTGGGGAATTCCCAGCTGGGAGAAGTGGCTGCTCTCGCTCCTCTGATGAGCTTACAGAGCTGATCTCCTGCGTGTCGCAGCCCAGTGCGTTTCTGCATGGTGCTCTCTAAAGGAGGGCGGCACGGGAGCCACTGGTGTCAACCCGCTGCCTATAAAGGGGGACGAATTTGGTGTAAGGAGCCTACGCTGGAGCACTGTGGTGACATGTCCTTTGCAAATCTGCTCATCTGGCCTTGAACCAACTCTCCCGCTCAATGCAAAATGCCGCATCTTTATGAGGAGAGGCAGATGGTTTCCAACCGCAGCATCTCCTGTAGTTCTGCCTCGTTCGCGGAGCGTCCTCTCCTTGTGCTCAGCCGTGGAGAGGGCTCCAGGTCGGCTCCGTTTGGGGCAAGCTGCATGTCGAGGAAGATGCAAACTGGGTCAAAAAAAAGTCCAAAGAAGAAAAGTGGTAAGGAGAGCTCCAGCATCCAGTTTAGGAGGAAAGAAGAGGTGCTTAAGGTCGAGAAGAGGAGAGTATAAACTGATGCCCAACTGATTCTAAGTCCACCTTGCAGCAAGGGAGATCAAGTGAGGCAGAAGGGAAATCCTCCCAGGTCTAGTGAGGAAGAGGTGGTACAATGATGCTGTGGAGACTCCAAGCACACATCTGATGGAGGCAAACATGGGAAGGGATAAATAGTATGAAGCTCCTGCCTTGGGAAGGGAGTCCTTCCCCCAAGTTTCAGTGGCTGCATGACTTTAGTGGGAACGTGCCTGTGCGCTGAACCCTGCATTCCATCTGTCCTGGCCAGCACAATGGTGCTGCCTCCAATTTTCCAAGCAGGTTGCTGTGCTGTGTTTAACTGGGATCTCTGTGGGGCAAGAGGGACCCATCCAGCTGAGGGAAAGCACATGAATGGGGAAGGGAGATGGTCGCTTGGGGGGACCCACTGCTGGGAAACCAGGCAACAGATTTCCTCAGCGTGCCTTTTGGCATTGTGGGCTGGAAGTAGCTGGTGTGGCTGAAAAGACAAAGTAATCTGTGATTAGCAAAAAGAAACAAACCACCCCAAAAAGCTGCCCTTCATCGATCCGGGCAGGCTCACGTCCGCCTTTGCGAATGCTGTCTGCTCCTCCAGCCAGAGACGGTCTGTGTCCGGAGGAGGTTGGTGTGACCAAGTGAAAAAGGACAGAGTGGGATCACTCTGTGCAGAGCTGGGGGCTGAATCCTGATTTTTCTCCCCGGGGGTGGTGCTGGGCTCCCCGTTCTCCCGCCGCCTCCTGAGCACGGTGCTGCTCTCCAGGCTTCCTGGGAAGGGCTCCGCGCTCTGCCGTGCTTCCCCGGTCTCTGCTCCCAGTGGGAGCTGTTTTGCTCCCGTGACGTATCGCGGTCCCTCTCAGGCCATGCAATGCCGAGAGTCGCTCCAGACACTTGTGATGATGAATTTGAATCCCCATTTCCGTGACTCTCTAGGAAGAGGTCTTTCTTTCATGTGTTTTTTTCCCCCCTCTTCAATCCATCAGAGAAAGGTAGAACAAGAGCCAGTGGCTGAGCGCAAAAGCCAGACATGCGTTTGAAGGAGGCAGAAAACATGCATTTTTTTGGACTGTGAGGTGCTATGTAATCACTGGAAATAACTCCGAAGGAGAGCGTTGGCTTCTCCATCCATGAATGTCTGGAAGCCCTTTTGGAAGAGCTGCTTTTGTCAGTGGTGAGTTATTGGTCTCGCTAGCGGGGTAACTGGGTGAAACGCCGTGGCTGGGTCTCGCGCAGAAACCGGCACAAGGAAGAGCTCGGCTCTGGCCCCGGGACGGAAGGACGCGCTGCAGCATTCCTGCGCAATTTGATGTTGGGGATATTCCTGCCAGGAAATTGGATCACAGGACCAGATGGAGAACGCAGATCCACTCAGTGCGAGTCTGTTTACGGGTTTGAACCAAAACATAGCAAGAAACGAAAAAGAGAAGCTACGTCCTCATCTCTGATCGTAACTCAGGCTCTTACGGTAACCAGCTGCCCCACTCATTTATGGGACAGTCCTCCCCCAAAATCCTGCTGTTAGGAATCGCAGAGATAGGGAAACCTCTGCGGGGCTACAGAGGGCAAACGTCAGACATGGAAATAGCCCAACTTGATCTCCTGTTTCGGGACCTCTTCTGAGTTTACTGCGGCTCTGAAGAAAACAGGCTGTTGCGTGAGATTTCTGGTATTTCTGGCCAGGCTGAGAGTCTGTGTGAACGGTGCCTCTTGTAGTCGCAACCCCGTCGGCTTTGGGGAAAATGAAGAAAACAGGGAGAGCTGCAAATCTAATCAATGGTGGGGAGAGGGATAAATGTGCTCAGCTCCCAGTTGGTAGGGTGGGCTCCCTGGGAAGGTCAGAGATGGCTGTGCAGGCAAAAGGGTTTGTAGGGCTGTAATGGTCCAAGACATCTCTTGTTGCCTGTGTCTGCGCTCCATTTTGCATCCGCTTGTCGCCATCCAGGGAGAAGCCCGCGGAAATGAGGAACGGCCAAAGAGCCACAGAAAGGCAGCTCCCCCCCCAGGAGTGTTCATGGCTAGCACGAAGCCCTTGTGGCTAGCACAAAGCCCTCGTGGCTATCACAAAGCCCTCGTGGCTGGCCCTCCACTCTGCTGCCGAGCCCGCAGTGATGGGAGCCTTCCTCCCCCCTGCCAGGCTGGGCATTTCCCAGCACCGATGCTCGGTGCTGGCGGCCACGTGCGCTCACGGACGCACTCTTGGCCAAGGAGGATGGAAGCGCGGAGGTTTCCAAACGTGCTCCATTCCTAGAAGGGCTGTTAAGCAAAAAGTATGCGGAGAAATGGTTTGGCAAATGGTTTGGTTGGGAGGTATTACTCTTTGCTGATTAATAATAGGGATGGGGCGGGGGGGAAGGTCAAAATAATCAAGCTTCTCTTAGAACTATGCTGAGCTGCGCCACACTCAAAACTCAGTCCCAGGTATGAAAAGTCAGAAGGTCTCTGAATTTGTCCCAGACTGACTCCAGGAGGGATTCAAGCCTCTGGAAAAAAAAACCCATGCGCCTCCATGAGCACGTTAAAGCTCCCACAGACAGAGCCGTGGCGGCGGCTCCGGGGCGTTTGGTGTCACTGCGCAGTGCTGGGGTACATCTCCTCATGCTCTGGGGACGAGTCGGGGATGAGGGGAGTCCTGGCTGCACCGCAGTGAGTGTCCCTGGAGACCACCGGCACCTTCACCCAAGTCCTCCATCTGAAAACGTGGCTATCCGCTGCCACGATCGGCAGGTTCCACAAGGCACGGGTGTGAGTAGGGTCACCCAAAACTGGCCGTGGCGTGGCCAGATTTTGCCACAGGCTGTCCCCTGGCTGTTAGTCCTGCTTTAGGTCAACTTCTCAACCTGAGACAGGTACCTCCTGAGGGGAAATGTCCACCCTGACCCAAGCTAGTCCTGTTGTGTTGAGAGAGTTGAGAGGATGCTCAAACCACCGGGGTCAAGGGCGCTGCCATTAACTAATAGCAGAGGCTGCTTGGGAAGAAGTACTAGACTGTCCTTTAACAGTGTCGACAGTCACAAGGGACAAAGATGGGCACCTTCCTACTTAAAAATGTAGCCCAGCATTTCTTGGGTAAATTGCTTCTACGTTGAGAAACGCGGATTCTGTTCAACTGCAGCAGGCAGGGAATTTCTGTCAGTTCCAGCTGGAGCGGGGGGAACCTCTCCAAATTAAAGCAATTATGGAGAAAGCAGATGCTTTGGGTAAATACTTTGATTCTGTCTTTCATTTAAAAGCAGCATCTACGTTGGGGTGTGTGTGTGTGTGATTTTATAAGTCTCGAAATGGAAAGAAACCACTTTGACTTTTTTTTTTTTCCCCTCTCTCTCCTGGATTTGTTTGCTAAAACTTTCAGAACTCCTGTTAGAGGTCGGCTCCAAACAGGGTTTTAAAGTAGAGAGCCGAAAGCCATGGGTTGCTGTTAGTGCCCAGTTGCTTTCCCAGGGGTGCTGGAGGATTTGGGGAGATGCGGAGGGCAGGACCGGAGGGGCTTTTCTGTTATTCTGGTGCCATCTACTGGTCCGAGCCCACAGGAAGGTCTGTGGCAGCGGGAAAGGGGAGGGAATCACGGGTGGATGCTGTGGTGTGGCCGGGGTCCCGCAGGAATGTGGGATGCTCGCCCTCCCTGCGCAGGGCACACGGATGCGGTCAGCGCTGCGCTCCCCATCGCCTGGGTCCCTGCTTTCTCCAGGTTTAATAGTTATAAAGACTGGCGCGTCCGTACCCAAAACATGAGGCTGGGGCTGCCCAGTCCGAGACCTGGGCTCTTCCAGCTCTGGCCTCGCTGGGGAAGGCGAGGGGCTGTGATGTGAAGGAGGCAGCCGCTGGTGATGATGCTCCTGCCGCTGTGCTCCTCCAGGTTGGGATGTCCATGGAGCAATCCAGGCCGAACTCTGCTGGGATTTCCCTTCACTTTGTCCAAGCAGCGACGTGCTCTGGTCTAGGTTCTCGGGTATCTTGTAAGAGCTTGTGCTCACCCGCCTGCTTGGTCTCTTGCTGCCAGCATTGATAATGCCTCTTCCCTTTTACTGAGCCACCGGCTTTTCAAGGAGCTGGATTATCTTTGCAGTTCCTGCTCAAATTGTCAAGTCGTGGTCGAAATTGGCCAACAACTCAAAAACTGCCAGGGCAATCGGAGGCAAAGAGTGTGTCGTGTTGTGAGCGATTTCTCCAGAAACTCAGCTGAAGCCAGTTGGGGAAGCTGGGCTGCCCTTCCGGAAGGCACCTCCAAGGGATTCGGTGCCCAGAGCAGCCCATCCAGGGACAAGTCTCCTCTCCGTGTGCCCAGCTCCTGCGGGAGGCTGGAGCGAGCTCTGGCCCGTGGCTTCTCCTCCGTCGCCGCCTCTCTCCTGCCACACGTTGCACGTCGGCTTTGCTGTCCCTCTGGCCGGGCCAGCCCCACGCGGCGCGTCCCTGGGGAGAGGATGTCCTCGGTGGTGTGGCTGCTTCAAAGGGTCTTCAACTTTCTTTGCCTCAACGTGGCAAGCCAGGCTCTGAGCAAGACCCAGCCTGCCTTGAACTCAGCCGGCACAGGGAGCAAGGAGGAGGGAAAGCCAGGAGAGGGGAAGAGGTCTTTGATGGGGCTTTCCGACAACCCTTCCCACTTTTTTTTAATTTTACATTTTTAAGGGAAGACCCACAACAGGAGACCCCAATACCTTGGGAGCAGAATCTTTGCCGTGCAAACCTACTCTCTGCTCTAGCAAACGCAGGATGTCAGTTTACTTTGGTTACTATCGCTAGTAACTTTTTAAAGTGCTTGGGTTTCAAGCCGTGAAATTTCCCAGGCTCGTTTTCTCTAACGATTTGAGAGAAATCGAAGCCCTTTCTGGGTGAAAACTGGAGGCGTGGGGAGTTTTTGGTGAAAGCTGGAAAGGCTGATGCTCGGGTACTAGGGACTGCCAGGTGGGAGAGGATATCCCAGAGCCGTTGGGGCAGTTTCAGGGATTCAGCGCTGTTTTGGGGCAGCCTGGCCTGTTTCAGCCAGTGCTGGTGGAGCTGATGGTGGAGCTACGGGCGTAAAAAGTGGTTAGGGTGCATGTGGGCACCCATTTCTCTGGACATGGCCCTGGATGAGGGCAGCAGCAGGTCTCCCAAGGCAGGCAGCAAGGATGGGACTCTCAACTTTGGCCATAGGCTGGCAGGTAAGCAGGGAAGGATACGGCCTGTGCCCAGGGGTGGGGAGTTGTAATTACCTCTGTGCCCGGGTGATAGATCCAATAAAACTGCCAGAGCAACTGCAAAACAAATTCCTGAGCAATGGAGGAGGTTTGTGGGAGAAAACTGTGTGTCCTATCGCAGCCCGGCCGCAGCAAGCCAAGAGGACTTGGAAGTCATCTGCGTGTAAGTGATAATTGTCGGGAGCACTTTTGCCTCCCCTGTTCGTGTAAGGCAATATCAGAGTGTTGTTAGCCAGCATGAAATGTAATATTTGTTTTAGTAACCCATCCATCCTGCATCGGGGATGAGGGGATGAATTCTCCAGCTTAAAAGGAGCTCTACATCTCCAGCTCCTGCAATCCTTCTAATGCTGGGAACAGGTTTGGTCAAAATATTATTTGGGTTTAATGTATGTGAAGTTTTTCTTCCTCTTTGCTTTTGGTTCAGGAAAGCGTCTCTCTTCATCAGGGGCACTTAAACCATCCGCAGAGTAAAAGCAGCCCCTGAGCTGGGAGCAGACCCCGCGTCTCAGGCGCTCCCTCAGGAATGAGCCCGCGGCAGCAGATGACACGCGATTTGATACGCGTCTTCCCGTCAGACGTTGGGAAATAGAACATGATTCCGATACAGTCGCTGGCTTGGTCTCCCTGTGAATCTCTGTCAGGAGAATAAATTTAAAAGGGCCTTTTTTTCCCCCTGACTAAAAAGCTGAGAGAGGACTCCAGGGTCTGCCCTGTCGAAAATGCCATCTGACTTCTGGAGCGGGAAGTGGCTGAGATTTTCCCGTGTGGTTTTGCCTCCAGTTGGGCATTTCAGCCTGTAGTTGGGCGCCTGACTGCAAGTGGCTTGAGCATCAAAGGGCTCTGCAGATGGGTTTAGCTGTCGCGCTTCTGCTTTTAAAACCGGGCCAACTGGCTAGCGATAGCCTTTTCTACCAAGATGCCAGGTTTTGCCTGGCGTGCAGACGGAGCGCCTGAAGCCTTTCTGGGAGGACTGTCGCTTGAATGTGCCGTGCCAGTACAGCGGGACCGAAGTCCGCTCTCAGCATTTCTGTGAAGGAAGGACTGTGGCTCTTAATTCTTTTTTTCTCAATTTTTTTCTTTAAGCTCCAGATTCAGGGGTCTTGCGAAAAGCCGGCGTAAAAAAACCTTACATCTCTGGCAGTGTGTCTGCGTCAGAAGGGTGAGACTCGGTCAGCTTCAAGGTTAAAAAACCCAAAGGGTGCACCAAGAGGAGACACAGCCTGTCCGAAGCCTGTCTCGATGCCGGTCGGATAGAGAAGCAACTGGGCCATTCTGGGAGGGTCCAATTTATGGTCCGTCAACGTTTCGGTCGGTGGTGTTTTGGCTGCTCCTGCTGTGCGCGAGCAACGCTGGGGGGCACAGCCAAGGCAAAGCCATCCCCTCTCCCCCAGCCCGGCAAAGACTCGCAGACACACTTAATTCCAAGCCAAGTGACAATTCCCGGGCTTGCGGGAGCAGGGGTTAACTGGAAGGCTGCAGACACCTCTGGAGCAGT
The DNA here is from genome assembly GCA_013400135.1 of Rhinoptilus africanus. Taxonomy (NCBI): domain Eukaryota; kingdom Metazoa; phylum Chordata; class Aves; order Charadriiformes; family Glareolidae; genus Rhinoptilus; species Rhinoptilus africanus. Next base: position 290,828 of record VXBO01013477.1, read on the forward strand.
GCGTGCCTGCCGTGGGCTGCAGCGATGCGCAAAAAGTCTCCTTTTCCCCTCCTTTTGTTTTTATTGTTGCTGCGCAAGTCCCGTGAATGGTTACATATCCTGCCAGGACAAGGTAAAGGCGGGGGTTTTTGCCCAATAAATCTCTGTCTTTTAAGGTTTGCTGTAGCCGCGCTGCTCTGACTTGGGCTGGGGAAGGAAACGGTGAAGTTCTTGCGGAGCGTGGGGACAGGAGTGTTTTACAAGTCGCTGAGCGGGCTCCGGGATTGCGGCAGGAAAACCTCCCTCAGGCTGACCTCTCCGGAGCCCGCTCCGAGAGCCGAGGCAGTGATTGTTTCTGGACAGAGAATCTCTGCTGCTTTTCCCAGGTTAACTCAAGATAGCGGGGGTCGGGTGAGGGTCTTCCCTTCCCCAGGCTCTCTGCAGAATGCTTCCACATGTGCTCCTGCATGGACACGGTGCTTGTCCTGAGCAAACACCAGGAAGGCTTCCTGACTCCCAGGTTTCCTTTTCTGGGGCACATGACAAACCGGAGTGGGAAGAGGTTTGGGGGCCTGGGGAGTTTGCTGTCAGAGCTCTTTCTTCCTCTTGGAGACATGGGAATAACCCTGCAGGACAGGGGCAGCAAAGCTGTCTCTCGTCCTGGGATGTAGCTGAGCTGTGTGGGATCAGGAGGTGATGGAGGTCCCAAATCACCACCTTGGGCATCCAGCCCGCTAACCCACCCCGTGGGTTCCATGCCCTCCTGACCCATCCATGCTTTTGGCTTCAGTCTGTCCCAGCTGAACGTCCTGCACGGAGGAACGAGGCACTTCCCTCTTACTCCTCCTTAGCACTAACGAGCTGTGGGGCTAAAACCGCTTGGGATATTTCGCTCCATATGGAACACGACCCTGCTGTGGGGCTCGGAGGTTCTTTGCAGCCTGGCTCAGCTCTGCCGCCTGCCCGTCGGCTCCACGAGGTCCCTGCAGAGATCCGCTTGCCGTGTCTCCAGCCCCGGGGCTGGACTTGGCGGGCACGTGAGCCGGGGGGTCGGGGAGAGAAGTGTCACCAGTCCTAAACCAGGCGGGAGCCTTCCGAAAAGGGGGCAGGAAGCGCCAACTCCCCGATCGTTCCCCCCCCCCCAAAGCTCAACTGGCATCTCCCCCAGCATTGTAGCCGAGCGTGTTTGCAGCGTTTTATGGGACATAATCTGTTGTCATCGAAGCCCATGGCAAATTCCGTACTTTCTGCAGCTGACGCTAAGTAGGTCTTTTGAAGGTTGTAATTTCTCGTTTAACTGATGCCAGTTGCAAATACTTTGTGCTGAGGAATAACCCCTTAGCGCCAAACAAAATACAGTGGAAGTCTGTGGCATGTTTTTCAGCGTATTGTTAGTTACAGCCCTCCTGACAGAGCACATTCTATGCCGAAGATAAATGCTTGGGAGCCTCTTGCCAATTTATGTCCGAAAGGGCTTTTCTTGGATGTCCTCTTCTCTGTGGAAAATGCTTTTCTGTTTTTCCAGCAAACATTTAATGAGCTGCGCTTGAAAGAAAGAAAGAGAGGACCTATTTCAGGACCAGACCGTTCTGCTTTAGTTCTCTCCGAGCTGGTTTGTGGCTCTTCGGCTGCTCTGATCTTTGTTACACCACGTTGCACAGCAATGGTCTTCCCACATGTTCCAGGACCTGTGTGGGGGATGTTTCGGTCCACCCAGCACCTCTCTGTAGTTGTCCCTCGTGCCCAAAGTTGAAGGGTGTTCCCAACTGACGCGTCTCAGAAAATCCAGGCTCCGACCAGTCTGCAGGTACAGTCGTTGGCGTATTAGGACGCTGGATTCCCATGCGAGGATCTCAGTCTTTCCATTTTAATTCCGTTTCTGTGACCAAGGGGGAGCCTGTGGAGCTGGTGTGAGTGGCCTGGGACCGTTCGGAGGGATGTGCCCGCAGGGATGCGGGCTGGCAGTGGCCCGTGGCCAGGAGCTTCGTGTCTGGCTGCTCACAGCTGCTCACCAGTCCCAGCCTGGCATTGCTGCCAGCGCTTCCAGCACAGGGCTGGGACGCGAGGCTGGAGGGAGAGGGCCTCCAGCCTGAGCCGTGGTGTCCACCCCGGTACCTCTTTCCAGGAGATGTATGGAGAGCTGCATGAGGAGGAGGAGGAGGGAGGAAGGCACCTCTGACAGGGGGTCACCTGCACAATTACTAATGCGTTTACTCCCGTGACCGAAGAGGTCGGCAGAGATTTCCTAAGTGAAGTCAAAAGCTCCCGAGGTTTCTGTGAGCAGCCAGGAGCAACTGAGGTTTTTTCCCTAGGGACGAGGTGATTTCCAAAGTCCCCTCAAGGGGTGCCATCGGTGGAGCGGAGTGAAAAGCCCATCCCACGGCTGCTTCTCTCTAAATCATCCCAAACATCCAGGCCCTGGGATGTTGGTTTGGTAGGTTGATGAGGCAGAGGGAGCTGCAGCCATGTGGGGGCCCGTACGGGCGATGCTCAGTGCTCACCCCCCATCACACAGAGGGGATTGAGCTTGAGCTCCAGGAGTCTCAGCACAGGGGGGTGCCATTAAACCTTGCTGTGGAGCCCCGTTAACCTGGAATAAGTCCATCTGCCTTCATTTGTGAATCAAAATTGACCGTTTTTCTGCAAAGGGTTAAGAGCATCGGTGCGGAGCCTCGCTGTTAGCACTGATGATGGTTAGGAAACGTGGTCTGCAGGACTCACAAACGCACCAGCGAGCACTGGCGTATGCAACTGAACTGAAATAGCTGCTGTCTACCTTCATACCACACACTGAAAGTGATTTTGATTCCTTGCTGCTAATTTATTCTCCGTGCTGTGAAGCTCAGCAAGATGAACGGCATGATTGTAAAGTGAATGCATCCCATTTTTGGTTTATTTTGAAGTGCACCTGGCTCCCATAGGTTTTGTTCAACAGTTTTTATTATTCGGAGAACTTTTTTTTTTCTTTTTTCTTCCCCAGGTTTTTCATTGCAATTCGTATTCAAATATCGGTGTTTCTTGGCTTAAAAATGCTTTGTACTCAACTTATTTTATTTTAATTGTTAGTAAAAATGGAAATAATGAAATAACCAGGAAATGATTTTGCCAGAGGGTTGATCAAAAAAAATATTGGAAGATGTTTTCCTAGGGGGAAAACAAAAACCTACAAAAATCTGTTTAAAAAATTCTCGTTAAATGGCATTGACGTTTCTGGACATGAGTGACACTTGGAAGTTTGAAAAAACGCCCAGGCTAACAGGCCGGGGGACAGGAATTTGCTGTATTTGACAGGCTGTATACAAGAAGGACGCAGCGCTGCAAACTCAGCGGCGCGGCTTTGCCAATGCGTCTAGACAGCCCATCTCCACGGGGGAGAGGGAAGCTTATTTCTTGGACCCGCTCCATCTGTGGCTGCTCCGATGAGACAGGACCACTTTACTGGTCTCCTTTATCGATGGAGGCTTTGTGTCCGAGCTTTGGGGCTGTGCTGAGCTTGCTCAGCCCTTGGTACGTGGTGACCGTCTGCGTGAGCTAATTTGGGCTCCTGCAGCTGGTGGGATGCGGTGGTTGGAGCAGGGGGACGGGACACAGCATGGGTCCATAGTCCTCTTTCTCCGACAGTGCTACCTTGGGTGAGCCGTCAGATCTTTTGCTGGTTTTGAGATGCTCCTCTGTTAGGTGAGGATGCGCCTAGCCTGGCAATGGATGTGATTCGTTAGCTAGAGCCTTTAAAAAAGCTTAAATTCTGTTAAACTGTGCTAGAACGGCGGCGTTCATCTGCTCGCCCTGCACCAGCCCGAAAGCCGTGCTTTGTGGCTGAGATATCCCGCATCTCTGTACGGGTCCCAAAATTGTCTGATCCTCCAGGTTAGAGTATCTGACATTTCGGTCAGATTAAGGGCAGCAATAAGCAGATATCCTGTAATATATTCATCACCTGGAGGCAAAGATTGTTACTCCGTATTAGGGATTGTCGTTTCCAACACATCCCTCGTTTGCCCCGGTTCACAGCGGCTTTGACAGCCATTATTCTGCCTCCTCTGCTGGGAGTTGTGCCTTTCAAACTGCAGTGAACTTTGTGGAAATACAGAGGTTTCCATTTTTCAGCCTTTTGATTTAAAATCTCTAGATGATTGTTCAACTCTGGCAGGGAACCATCCAAAATACATTCCAAAATATTCATCATTCCAGCAGGCTAAGAAACATAAGATGTAGCAATTTATTAGCTAATGTGAAATGCATTCGCCGTCCAGAAGAGGCTAATGATGGAGGTGGATCTGAGCCTGGTTTCCCTTCGCATCCCGCAGAGCCGGGGCGCAGAGCACACTGGAGCCCATGGTCCGTCCCATCCACCCTCCTGTTTTGGTGAATGTCCCTGTGTCCAGCAAAAAGCCCCCAGCCTTGTCCCTGCTCCTCATCCCCTGGCCTTAGAAGAACAGGTTTTCACTATGGACCTGGGAAGGAGAAAGGGTTTTTTTGAACTGCCCCTATGGTCTCTAATCCTTTTGCCTCCTGTAGCGATGTGGGATGTAAAGGTCCTTTATTCCCCACCCGAGGAGCACGCTCCCGGTCAGGATGCTCAGCCCTTGGAAAAGGCAAGTGGGCTGGATGCTGACAGCCGGGCTCAAGTTCTGTTATTTCTGGATCTCGGATGCCATCGTTTTTCCAGTTGTGATCAAGAGGGACCCATAAAAATGCATTAGCAGTCAAAATCTGGATTTCTAAGCGAAGCTCTGCAGTGGCTCTGGTCCAGTTTGCTTGGTAAGGGGGGATGGCAACGGTGGTCCAATTCGGTTGAAACACATTTTTTTGGGGATACGAGTGAAAGAGGAGCGCAGGCTTTAGAGAGCTGGTTTTGATGTTCTCGCCGTCGTTTGCGCTTCCCCTTCTCCCAACCCGTGGTCCCAGCACAGTCGTTCTGTGCCATGCAGTTTGCAGTCCCGGATATTTCAACAATAAAACAGATGAAATATCCATTGAGAAGAGTGTTTCTGCCTACTGGTGGGGCCAGCTGGCGTGCGCATCCCACCCGTCATTGTCTGTCTGCTCGCGCGGGTCCCACCTACAAAAAAACCCCCAAAACGCACATCCAAGTGAATTTCCAGATCCAGTCGGGATGGGGCTGTTTAATAATGGCACTTCTCAGCAGCACGGTGCGCCTCCGCAGGGACCTGAAACAAGCGGAGACATTCATGAAGCCGGTCGGCTTGAGTCAGTCTTTCCCGGTGCGGGCGGGAGATTGTGCTGGGTAAGGTTTGCAGGCTCTTGCAGCTGCCACTCCGTTTGGGAACAAGCCAGTTGAAAGGACCAAAACGCCAAGTGGTTCATCCGCAATGTAGGTATGAGCTGAAAAAAAAATCCCTCCCCCAAAGCCGCCCTTTTTCTTTTCTTTTTTCCCTTTTTTTTTTTGTTACACTAACTGCTTCTTGCAAAAATGTCTCTACTTTTCCCCACTAGAAAGTTTTTTCTAGCTGAAGCTCATGAGGATTTTTTTGCCACGTTTTTTTTAAATAGAAGAGAAAACGTAATAAAAGCAGTGTTGCCCAGTGTTGAGGTGGGTGTGCGGTGGGAGGGGGACTGCAGGGTCTCCGCTTTGTGGCTTCTGGGCTGGCACATCCTTCTACACTCTGAATCTGTGGCCATCAGAAGAGGGTGGAAGTGGTTTCTACCTATTTTGGTCTTGGGGGCTACTCTGAGGGCTGGAGAGACCTTGTGAAGACGGAAATGTACCATCCCGAAGGGCTGGACCGACTGTAGTGATGTCTGTGATGTGCTCCTGGCTCCAGTACATCCCATTAACCCCTGGCCCAAGCACCAGCACTGCCTCAGGTTTGCTCTCTTCCAGGGACTCCTTCCTGTGGAAGGAATCAAAATCTGCCCCACGCCTGGTCCCTCCAAGGGGGCAGTCTCCTTAACACATTCCGTATTTTGTTGTTAAAAGTCTTGTCCCAGCAGCTTGTCATCAAAGGGCGTATTGATCCCTGAAGCCCGAGACACAGGTGACACGTTTTTGCGATTCGTGTCCAGTTACCATTCTGAGGGTCACCTCTGTACCTTAAGAGAAAGGGGACACCAGGTGAATCCAACCGGGAAGCAGGTGGAACAAGAGTGTGCCTTTAATAGAGTGCAACCCTGTGAAGCTCGCTGCCGAGGGATATGAGTGTGGAAAATAGATTAATAACCTGTCCTTGCCTAATTGTCATGATGGTTTGTTGCCACTTTGAGGCAGTTGGTGGTATCCAGGTGGACATGGATCCTGGCCTTCCTGGTGCGGCAGTCTGGTCCTGGATGGGAAGTGCTTGTTACCCGGCCAAGCAGTGGCGGCTCTTAAGGAGAATTCTCCCAGCTGTTGTGCTGGTTCGGATGTGCACCCCATGCACGTTAGAGCTAGTTACACAGCTTGTGTCTTCAAGCCTTTGTAGAAAGGACAAGAAAGGGTGCCGGAGAGGAGAGGAGAAAGACATTATCTGGAATAAACTAGGGCAGGGAGGGGGCCAAGAGCATAGAGAGGCAGCTTTGGAAATGAGAAAATACCGATGGAGCAGGGCGGAGGCTAGAAGTTTGATCTTGGCTGCATGAATGCCGTTCCTAAGATGAAACATCAGGACACATGGCATGGGAAGGGGAGCTGATGGGAAGAGGATGTGGGCGTTGGAAGTCATACCCCTGACCTTGCACAGCCGTGGCTTCGCACGTGTTCAGCCCTGCCAAAAGCACAGATCCCGGGTCTTAACCAGGAGTGGGGAAGGGGCTGTGAAGGCTTGAGGTGCTCCAGCCCTCCAGGGAAGGTCTGGTGGTCATACTGGTACCAGCCGCTGGACATCATGGCAGCTGAGTGCTGTGCTGGGACGCACGGATCCGTGTTGGGTATGATGCCTTTGGGTACGGTGGTGGGGTTTGGCCGGCGGAGCTGTGCGATTGCATTTCTGCTCCTCTGTCACGGGTCCAATACTTCTGCGGCATCAGGCTACCCTAACGAGGGACTCGGAGAGGGGGGACTACAGCTCCCTTGGATCCTCTCCCCTCCCGAGCCTGGTAAATCCACCCCGCTGGATCGCCGCCACGGTCTGGTGGTTTGGTCTCTTTGTCAGTTACAAAGTGCAGTCTCACAGAACATGATTTGCCGCTGGCAGGCTTTTAAAATATGTGTTTGCTTTTGATTATATTTTTTCTTTTTAAATTAATTTTCCAAGGATCAATGCGGTAATGCATATAAAAATTACAATATGTAAAACAAAGTATAAAAGCATACGAGGAATTCCAAACGCATAACATACTGTGCCTTGGAGCTTATGAGATCCATACAGCGCTTATTGTATTATGGGAACACTCTGACCCCAAGACCCGGCGGAAAGACTTGTTAGAAGAGCAGGACTAAGCCATGTGCCTTATGAGCTGTAGGATGCCCAGAAGGAAAACCCTAGCGAATATAAAAGCAGAGCCGTTAAAGAGGAACTCAGACTGGTCTGTGGGATCTAGGGGGACTTTCAATGGCTTTGTACCAATTTCTGGAGAAGGATGCATACTGTTGCCGCCACAAATATTGTTCTCCCCGTAATTAACACTTAACGCCATGTCTTTCCAGGGTGGCTCTCTGGATTTCCATTGGATCGTGATTACTGTTTGTTTTTTTCTAAATTCATTTCTTCTGTCAACTCCAGCAAGTGGGAACGTGGACGTGGTTAGGGAAGACCCACATCTCAGCCGCTGTTAACTGCCCACGTGCTCCCCAGGTTCCCGTCGGATGAGAAGCAGAGCACCAGAGCTGAAACCACCCCGCAAAGTAGTTTTGTCTTACATTTGCCATAGGATAGGGTGTTTAGCTGTTAGGGAGGAGCTCCTGCTGCCCGGTCTGTGGGTGAGGAGCGGAGCAGGTTGAGGTTGCAGGAGGACCTGATCCCCAGCTCTGCAGACCTGCAGAAGTGCAGGGAAGAGCGCGGGGGATGTCTCTGCCCTCAGGTCCCTGCAGCGCCCGGTAAAGTCCGGGTGAAGACTGTTTGAATGCTAGAAACTAGTCTTGAGGAGCTCCGAGGTGTCTCCAGGCTCTCCACCAGGAAGGCGACAACCCCAGGACCTCGTTCCTAGTGGACAAGAGTCACCGGCTGGTGCCGTGCCTTGAAACCCACCTGGAAATGTCTCTTTTGGCCATGGCGCCGGCGAGAGGTCCCTCTGCTCCTGTGTCTGTCCCGGTGGAGGGCAACGAGGGTTTCACCGTCGGCGGTGGTGGAGCTGTGGTTGTACAGGACCTCAGTGAGTTCCCCCAGTCTGGCAGGCAGAGGCGAGTGCAGGGGGAGACCGTAGGCACGCTCTCCATGCAAAAGCTATTCGCAGCTCGGTAATGATATGTAATTGTTTGTATGCGGTCAGCTAGAAATTATCCTGATAGGTTCCACATTGCAGACACTTCGGAGAGGAACTGCCGTAGTCCCGCGGGTCATGCTGAAAATACACACACTTTTTTCCATTTAGTGTTAAAACTCAGGTTTTGTGTGAAAAATTCAGTGTCGCCTTTCTGGAGTTCCATGCTCATGCACGAACTAACTTATAATTTTGTGTGCAAAAATAGAACCTGATTAGTTCACAAGATAATCAGAAGTGAAGGCTTTTAAAAGAAATATAGTATCTCTTTGTTTTCTTCTATTTTTTTTTTAATGTGTGCCTGGGGATGCTGACAAGCCTGGAACTTCAGATACTTGGGTTTTCTGTATAATTGAAATAATTTGAGGTCTTGTGCACAGATGGTGCAGGAAAAAACCCAAACAAATAAACAGCAGAGGTTAGAAAAAAGCTCAGCCCGTGTTGTGTAATGGGAGAAAAATGATAGTTCAAAAACCTCCGTAGTCTGACCTGTAATCACAATTACAAACCTGCTGTTATCGCTGCTCGTTAGGGCTGCTTTGGTATATGACTTAATAGGCATCTCTCCTAACTTAACGTATTTTAAGTGCCATTTTCATTCCATATTGCCTACATTTGTCATGTCTGGTGTAGGGTATTTATAGCTTCTCCATGTAGCGTTTGCTTATGCTGAAGTTAAACCTTATTTCCATTTGAAAATACTTTTTGTGTACGGAAACACATATAAACCGGAGTCGGTTCTCTCCTGGGAGCTTTTAGAAAGATACTTCAGGCTGCTCTGAGCACGAAATCTTATCCGTGTGGGTCCTCTTGTCCCGTTTCTGTCCCTGCTCACGTCTTGGGAAGACGATGGATGCTGCTGGGCGATGAGCTGCTGCTGCCCGGAGGAGCGGGGTCCTTCCAGGCGATGCTTGGGAAGGGAAGCTGCAAAACCAGCGTGGACCTGGCCGTCCAGCCTGGTCAAAGACACGAAAAACAAGCGGAGAGAAAACAGAAGGGTGAGGCTTTTCCCCGTTTTCTGCCAAAGTGATGTTTTCAGGCTTGGAAAGTGGCTTTTCAGGTTGAGATCATTTCGTTTCGGGTGAACTTTGCTCGGCGCCAGGCGCTGTTGGTGTCCGTCGGCTGTTTTAGATGGGGTGCGATCTCGTCTTTGCACGAGGGATGGTGCTGGGACCCCCTGTCCGTGGCAGCCCCGCGGCACGCTGGCTCGTCTCCAGCATCCCGCACGAGTGGGAAATCACTTGAGACCCGTCTCAAATCAGATGAGGGAGGGCTTTGCCATCAGGTGGATTTTGTACGTCCCCGTCTCTGCTTCCCGCTCCCCTTCCTGACACCTTATTTTAGCTTGGATTAAACCCTTTGGGTTTGGGTTTTTTGGTGGTTTTTTTTTTTTTTTATGACAGAAGTTGAGAAAGCTGCCCTGCGCTCAAAGAGTTGCAGTATTTTGGAGGAATATAATGAATCGAAAGCAAAGCAGAGCGCAAATAAAACTGGAACATGAGCTTGGAAAGGGCTATAACTGCCTGGACGGCTGATGTTGGGGAGAGGAGTCTGCCCAGAGCCGGGGGGGACCCACAGAAATATTTCTACTCAAGCTGTTCCTCTCCCTTCTCTTTTCCTTTTTCTTTACTTTCTTCACCACTCTGAATAAAACTTTCGCTTTTTTTGACTTGCAGGATTATTTTTTATTATTACTATTTTAAAAGAGTTCCTAGTTGCTAGGTATTTTGTTTCTAGATGATCTTTTTTTTTTTCCTTGTGAAATAGTTTCTCTCGTTTTTTCTTTAATCTGTGTTCAAACTTTAGCGGTAACTTCTTATTTTGAAGGCTGTGATTATACTGTGATTCCTTTTTTTTTTTTTCCTGGAATCCTTTCTCAGTTTACAGTTTATATAACTGATGTGACAAATCTTTCCTGCCTTACCGTCTGTGATACTGTGGTTACATGTCTCTGTTCCTCACGTAATTAAATCCAATTGTTTACTTTCAATTCGGATCCAATTAAAGTACTATAATAGCTGGTTCTGGACTTAATAGAATCGGTCAAAACTTTTTAAAACTGCCCACACCATGTAAATTCCATCTGGAAATTAGTTTTTGTTCTGACCTGGAATGAAAGCAAGTATGCACAAGCATTCCTGCAAACTGGAAATCCAAAATATGTTGCGGTTGCAAGTATTGGTGGAAAAAAATACTGATTTTGTAACTTATATGTAGGTATTTAATTCTCCGCTCTGTTTGGCTTTATAATGCCTCGTATTTTCCATGCGGCATCCCAACAGGAGCCATTCGAGGGTACCCCAGTGACAGTCCCAGACACTAGGACAGCCGCTGTGCGATAAGGAGCACAGATCGGAGTGTCTTCAAGTGTGAATCTGCCGCGTTGCAAGAGGAGACATGATGAGCACGGGAAAAAAGAGTAGGCAGTTTCGTACTGTATCACTTAGGAGCAACTAAAAATTATTTGGTGCATCCTAGGAGCGCGTTTGTGTATGGCACCGGGATTTGCAAGTCATGGGTGAATGTGGAAATAATACAGGAGAACACAAACGCGGAAAAAGGAAACAAAATCTCCCAGGCCACTATGAAAAGTTGTGGCATTTTGAAATGACATTCCTGGCTTTTCCAGCGTTGGGTTCCTGAGAAGAGAACGTGCGTTTCCATCTCTCTGGGGGACGCATTTGCGAGCAGCTCAGCTTTTGAGAACGCTGCTTGTGATAAAATATTTCTGATTAAAAGAATGTTGATGAAAGACTTCTGACCCACCTAAAAAAGCTTTAGAGCTGTTTTCCTCTTCTCTCCGTTTCTGCTGACTCCGGTCACTAGTGCTGTCAACACCGCTTAGGCATACCATTATTCAGTGTTCAGCGTTGTTTCCTGATAAAGAAATAACAGCAGGAAAAAAGCCAAATAAATACCCTGCTGCCATGGTGAAGGCAGCCGGTGGCGGCTGTGAGCAAGGTGACATTTGCAGACACCTGGGGTTTAGGTGTCTGCAGTGCCTCGTTAGCAGTTTGTAATCAACATATGGCGTGTCTGCACGGCAAAACGCAAAGAGTGATCAACCCAGCGGCGGCTCTGGGCTAATACTGCTATTACTTTCTTTTTTTCCTCCCCTGCGACTCAAGTAACTCCTGCAGACCTTTGGATCTGGCTGTGTTGTGCCCTTCCAGAGGTGCAGCAAAAGGAGATCTCAAATTCCACCCCCCACCCTGCCACAGGCTGTGCTTTGCTGTCGAGCCACCTCCATCCAGCGACATCCTGGAAAAAGGAGGTGACTCACGTCCCCGCTCCGCGCCAGCCGATGCTGGAGGTGCGTTAGCCAACGGTGACCTGACCGTGAGTCACCGCGATGCGGCCACTGCTTGCAACTTTTCCGTTCCTTGGCCCTGCTATTTTTGGGTCCGGTAATTAGGAGGTGGGCTGTGAATCACCGGTGTCTCGCTTTACGCCGGGAGGAAACCAGGCAAATTGTCTTAACGTGCTTGGCAGGAGGGATTCTTGTTCTCCAGTGTTTTACGGGCTTTGGCCCTTCTCCTTGCTCCCCAGAGGGATGTCCTCGCCCTTCCTCATGTGTAACTGTCACGCAGGATCCCAGCAATGCCCAGATGGCCTCGGGCTTGTGCTTCCTCCATCCGGGTGTCATCTTCTGGGCGGGAGCTTTGAAGGCCTGGAGGGGATTCTCAAGGCATCCCAACGGCTTTTATGGGTTTGTTCATCCATTCCACGCAGGCAGGGTTTAGCATCGAAAATAGCATCAAATGGATAACCCAGGAGGAGCCATCCACCCATGCTGATGTTGGCCTCTACTGGCAGCTGGCCTTGCCGTGTTTCTGCCATTCAGAGGGACGACTGTGGCCTGGGGCTTGTTCTTCACTCTTTGCTGTGCCTTGTGGTGCACAGCAGCCCAAGCGACGCCGAAGCTCGCCGGTAGAGCCAGGGGGAAATTGCTGAGCCTTCTTGTAAAGGCTGTGATGATGAGTCAAGGAATGTGCAGGACTTTTCTGCTTCTTTGTAAGGCAGGGACCCTGTGACAGCACTGTACCCCCCAGGTAGAGATGCTGCATGGCGTCCCGCACAACCAGCGGTTAAATCCCATCCCTCTGCTTCACTGCTTCGCTTCCCACCCCCTGAGCAGGATAGACTCACTTGGAGCCTTGTTCCAATGCCCTGGGATTCCTACATGTGTCTGTTTCTCTTGCACGTTCCCGCCTCTGCCAGTCCCTCCCCAGCTTTACAACTCAACCTGCCTGTTAAAAACTGGTCTCCAAACGCTTCCTCTGGGATTCAAGAAAACCGAGGGCGTATTTTTTCACCCAGGAATCCCCAGGCTGGAAGGGAGCCTGCTGGGGGTCATCAGGCTGCTGGAGAAGGTTTGGGGACGGAGAAGCTGTAAACCTGCAGGAATTTGAAAAACCGACTTTCATTTAAGAGGAATGTCCTTTTGTTCCCAAATGGATGGGCCTTGCTCCAAAGGCGTTCAGGTGCAGTAACCGTTACCAGATGGGCTGCGAAAAGCAACACAAACAGGTGGTGAGGACAACAACCGTAGACTTTAATTTCCTTGTCAGCTTCTCCCCACGCCTTACATGCCTCCTCGGGAACAGGAGGATGAGGGGAGCTGTCGTATTTATATATGGCGAAAGGAACGACTGTCGAGGGGTTATTCTGCAACTGTATATTGCAGGTCAAGCCCTTGGGCTCTCAGTGGTGACTGTAATCAGGGCCAAGGCGTGCAGTGATTAAGTTAAAATATAGCTCACTATCTCACGCATTTTTATAGGTACAATGATCAATATATTTTAATGCGTGCTGACATGTGTATTGGCTCAGATCCTCCCAGGCGTCACTGCTGTTCTTCCACGTAAGACATTGGGACCATGGGGACGTTGGGAGCGTTGAAGGCTGGGGCTGCAGGAGCATGAGAAGCCTTGATGGTTTTGGTGGGACCCCACACATTCTGTACCGCTTGAAGAGGGATGGCATACCGGTCCTGCAGCATGAATGGGGCTGTTTTACTGGAGGCGGCGGTAGCCTCCTGCTCCTGCAGGCTGGTGCCTTGCTCTCACTTCCTTCAGTGCGGCTTCCCGGGGAAACCGAAGTGTTTGCTGTGCTGTGACTGGTGTGATGAGTGGAGAGACTTTGGTACAGGTAGGGCAGAAGCAAACCTGGTGTCGTAGCCTCCAGCTTGTCCTAATAAAGAGCATTCGAACCCCTGGAGCCGTCGCTCACTGCTTGCCAGTACGTGCGGGTGCCTGTGCGTCGGTGGCTCCATCACTGCTGCGAGATTGGCAGTGTGACAGCCCTGGGAAAAGGAGAGGTGATGCAGAGCAGGTAGTTGCCAAGGAAAGCCATTTCGTAGGTATCTCAGCGGTGGGGTTGCTCCAGTGACCGTAGGCACAGGCAGTAGTGATAAGTGTGATCCAGATGCACGGATGTACGGATTTATTGCCGGAGTAAACACAAAGCTGGCATAAAACAATACGTGCTCTTGTGGGGCGCACAGTTTGTTGTTCACCACCTTGCTGGCCTGGGAAAGGCGAGGGGGTGCTGGAGAGGCCACAATTGTTCTTCAGTCAACAGCATCCAAGGTGTTTGTGCTCAGTCTCTCTCTTACTGGGTTTTTGCTTCCCAGTTGCAATGATATCCATGTCTGTCTGACTTTATTTCCGTGCCCTTGGCTTGCAAGCACACAAGTGAAACTGGCTTTTGTACTTGTCCCTTGTTTAGGCCCGTATCAGTCACACTTCATTTCCACTCTCTGATACCTCTTTGTTCACAGCTCCCCACCTCTGACGGAACTGACACCTCGCGGTCTGGATGTGGGGAGGATAAGAGAATGCAGTCCTCCTTTAAGCCAAATGGAGCTACGTATAGAGGACGTTACCTTGGCTGTAGTCAAGCCCAGCATAATAGCCGCTTCCTTTCGCTTTCCTTACTCAGAGATAGACACATCTTCCCACAGTCCGTAAGAGCTGGTGCAGGACTGGTGCTCACCCCAGAGGGCTGTATTACATCCCAGTAAGGGCAGTCCTTGGAAATTTGAAGACGAGAGAACAGGGCTTCATCATTCTCTACGGTCAGAAAAGGTTTCTAGGATTGTCAGGAATGGGGAGATGCATATTGGACTTAGGAGTTTCTTTTTAGAGATAAGGAGGCTGAGGCATGGAGCAGCCTGAGAGAGCCAGTACACATCTTACACAGTTGAGCTGGGAAATAAATACCTGGTGTCAATGCGTTTTCCACCTCCTTTTTACATGGGGACTAACGCGGTGTGCTTAAGGTGTGGTGTTGAAATTGTGCATGCCTCTTCCTAAGCTCTTTCCAGCTCGAAACCATTGAGGTTATTCACCCTATTGCTGTGGGCTCTTGCCTTTCTAGCCTTTCTCATCTCCAATTATCTCTCCTAGATGATCAGCTGAACTCAGAAGAGAAGAAGAAAAGAAAGCAGAGAAGGAACAGAACTACCTTCAACAGCAGCCAGCTCCAGGCGTTAGAGAGGGTCTTTGAGAGGACACACTACCCCGATGCCTTCGTACGGGAAGACCTTGCACGCAGAGTCAACCTCACTGAAGCCAGAGTTCAGGTAATCGCCACAGCTTGTACCCAGATATACCTCACCTGAGGGGTGTCATCAGGCCGTTCCAGTATGGCAGCAGAAATCCTTGAGGTCTGCAGGGCACGCTAGGGTCACCCAGCTTCTGAGTCGTTGCTGTATTGCAGTCCCAAGCGTGCCATGCCTCGAGGAGGACTGCCAGGTCTGCTCTGCCACCATGCCCCACTACCTGCCCAGTCAGATGTCTTCCTATGATTCATTCAAGGCCAAGATGTTGGATGTCCTGTGCTCAGGCTGCTCACGTTATCTTGAGCTGCTGAGCTCTTAGCTTGCGAGCCCGCACCATCCGAAGGTCGAAGCAGACCATGGAACACGATGTGTTGTACAGCACTTGCTCCCGGGTCTACAGCACAGGGAAGACTGGTCCCACAGGGACCTCTCTGAGCCAGTCCCTCGCATGAGGGTGTCATGGGCTGGGCTGGCCACTAAACAAGGGACAGACGCTCTCCAGGATGAGCTGGACATAACGGCCAGTTGGTGTCTCGTGGACATCTTTATCAGGTCTTGCCGTTAGAGTTTCCAATGACAGCAGCCTGCTTTTGCAGAGCACTGTCTTGCCCAGCAGAGCAGGAGTGGTGCGGTGAAAGGCTGCGTGTCGCAGCAGAGCTGGTTGTGATGGTTGGTGGGTCTGTGTGCTTCCCACCCCAGGTGTGGTTCCAAAACAGGAGAGCCAAGTTTCGCCGCAACGAGAGGGCAATGCTGGCCAGCAAGAACGCCTCTCTGCTCAAATCCTACTCAGGGGACGTGACCGCCGTGGAGCAGCCCATAGTACCTCGCCCAGCTCCGAGACCCACCGACTATCTCTCCTGGGGTACCGCCTCGCCTTACAGGTGAGTGAACAACCCCCCTGGGGCTGACCAGGTTCTGGCACAGTATAGGGCACCCTTAGACGGCTCTAACGAGCTGTTAATATTCACATGGGACAACTGGAGGATACAGCAGCTTGACCACCCCACTGGTTTTCCTTACCTGTTCCCATCCCACCCCATCTCACTGCCAGGCTTGCAAGGCGGGCTTGGTTCAACATCGTCCTGGCTTTCTGGCAGCCGGCTCCATGGGAGGCTGCAGCTTCTTTTTTTTGGTGGTCTCTCTCCACGATTCAGGAAGTTTCGAAAGAGGATCAGGTAGAAATACATGGAAATGGAAGTGGTTGCACTTGCTTCCCTAGTGCATCCAGTTTAAAGCACGGAAGAAACCTCTCCATGGGACGCAGATCCAGGGAAGGTGATGGCAGAGCGCTTGTGGAGGCTCAGCCACCACATGGCAGCCAGAAGAGGGAGTTCTGTGGCTGTCCCGTGGCAGTCACTGGTTGAGATGCAAGGAAGGGCTGGGAGATCACTCCATGCAGGTTGCTCCCAGCCTTCCCCACAGTGGTCAGTGCTGAACTGGTGAGTAATTTCTTTCTAGATGCTAGAGCACAAGGATGTGGGTGAACGAGCTGTGCCGTTGTGCTGTGCTGTGGTTTGCCCACGGTAAGGACCGGGTGTCTCTGGGTGGCAGACCGGTGTTCAGTGTCCATCTCCTGTGGCCAGTGCTGCTTAAGGGGTGGCGGGAGAGAAGTGCAGATGTGGCAGCCCCAGTCTGCTCAAAGGATCTGGGATGTCCATGCGTGTCACAGGCTTCCCTGTGCCATCCACAACCCATCAGGAGCTGGGTGTGGACGCAAGATCCACAGGATGTGTTGGTTTGTGGGGAGCCGGCTGGCTCGTAGGCAGTTAAAAGTGAGGTTGGTGGGTATTTTTTAGCACAGTGGCTTTATTGTTGGTCAGGACCTTGGAGCCTTTGGCTGGATTCCTTCCTGTTCATCTGGCTTAGTCACAGCCAGCTTCCCACTGGTGTTTGGGAGCCACACCATGCCCAGGACCGCTCTTCCTTGGTCACCTTGACCCCCCTCTTGTACCCCAAGCAGTGTTTGCACAGTTAGGTCTGCAACCCATGGCTTTCCTGATAGTTTGTTGCTTGTCAGTGCTGTGGGGTCCTCTTCATCCACCCTGCAGAGCCAGAAGAACAAGTCATAGGTTCACCCACTCCAGGTCCTGAAAAGGATGCTTTTTATGATGACCACTTTGGTGTTTGAGGTGCCCCTTATCCTTTGGATTTTGTCTGAAGACTGCTGTCTGGCAAAATCCCCCTTTTGGGGTTAAGGCTTTCTCCCTGTCGAATGTTCCTTGGTGTAGCATCCTAGGGAGGAGTCTGGGTGGTGAGTTCGGGGGAGAGCCGCACAGCTCCTTCCCCACCTGGCTGAGACTGCTGAATTCAGTAGATCCCTACTGAATGCTTGCTGCTTATTTCTACCTCTCACGCTTTTAAAAATAGATCGTCCCTCCCAAGATGTTGTTTACACGAGGGGCTTCATAACGGCTTCTAGGAGAAGACCCTGCAAAGGTAACTTCCAGGGGCACACTGGGAAGGGCTGTCTGGGGCCACTCTGGGCAACGAGAAGCCCAAGGCAGCTGGGAGGTGTGAACAAGGAGAGCAAGGGAGAAGGGAAAGCCCTAGGGATGTTTTTTCTCCCCCTGAGGTCCAGACCTGGCTGTGCCTCTCCACGGTGTGAAAACATCCTCATTGTCTTGCTGTCTTCCCCTTGTCTTAAGCCAAGATGTTTCAGCAAAGACATTTGCAGCTTAAAGCTGTCCCCGCTGGCTGACACGGCAAACCAGGACGGACTGTCACCCTCATACTGCCCTGCAGAGGGGTAGGAGGCATTGGCAGAGGAGCAGAGCAGCTGGTTTCCACCATGTGGGGCGGTCAGGACCCTCAGACACTTTATGCTCCCCAGGCTTTCTAATCCCGCGGGTCATCTCTTGGCCATCGCGTTCATCTTAATGGACACCTGGGCCAGGTTGTCCCAGCTTCATTAAAGCTTTGAACTGAGTAGGGTTATTAAAATATTGGAGTCTTGGTGAAAAACAGCCATCTCCCCGGCACTGCCGTACCAGCCCCTGATGAAGGGGGAGCCTGGGAGAGGGCTGAGAGCCGGGCTGAGAGCTGCGCGGCCGGCGCTCTTTTTACTCTTAGATCTGGGGGAAAGTTTTCAATCAGTGTGTTTATTCTCCAAATACATTCAGCCACAGGTCAACCAAAGCTATTTGCGGATCTGTGTCACGCAGATAGCCAAGTAGATACTATTATTTTTTTGAAGTTGAAATGTTTGGCTTCGACATTTTTTAGCATAGGTTCCTAAAAAAACAAGACTAGCAGTCGCGCTGTCAGCCTGCACTTCCCACTCTAACAGCCTTTGACTCCACGGGCCATTAAAAACCATATTTGAAAGAAGGATTTTAGGCCTCAGAAACATGATGTTCCTCTGTGTTTCTTGAAAGCAGGCAGCTGAGTAAGGGAAGGAGACTCTTTCTGTGCCTGAATGCGGCAGAGGGAGAGGGCAACAGAGTGACTTCGACCCTTATTAGACCCTGGAGAGTCTCAGGAGCAACCCTCAGACTATACCAATGTTTGGAGACAGCCTTCTTGGAAGCTGCTCCTTGTGGAATAACTTGCTAAAAGAGAGCATTTCAGGAGATTTTTGGTTTAGCAGAAATTTCGCTGGGCAACAGTAATTTTCCCCACACCTCTGGGGAGCTGAGAGCAGGAGGCTCCCTGGAGTTTTAGACCAGACTTGGGCAGCAGCTTGGAATTGAATGGGGACAGTTTACACCCGAGACTGAAAATTCCTATTTTGTCTGATCTAGAGTATCCTTGAAGCTCTTCCAATATTTTTCCAGCACAAAAACATGGATGAAATGTGCCCTGTGGAAGTGGGTGGGAACGGGTGCTTAAGGAGCCACCGGCTATACACCTTGTGAAACTGCAACGCTTCTGCAGGCAGCGCTCGGCTTCTCATGTTCCTGCTGACTTGTAGGGGAGGAGAGGGTAAAAATCACCAACCCAGCCATGGAGAAGGAGCTGAGGGGGTGTGGAGCCATCTGGGGAAGGCTCCAGGCACACAGATCCATCACGTCCTGGACCCCAGTGAAATGCAGTTGGTGGCACCCCGCGTTGGGCAGAATTGAGCCTATATTTTGATACGTGTATTTTAATGTCCACCTTCCGTGTCCTTCCGGTAGCTGTTAGAGACTCTCAAACAGTCCTGAATTTTTGCCCTCCTGGGGAGAGTTTTCAGTGTTTTTCCCTGGATGGGTATAAGCAGCTTCATATCTACGGGTCTTATCTGCCCTTTCCGTGTGTGTAAGCTGTTGTGTTTCCACCAGTCCTGATGCAAAGATGACAGTTCCTCCCTGAAGGTCTTTTTCCTCATTTTAAAGTGAGAAATAGGAGTCATTTAGCCTGGGATGGGACCTACTAGTACTGCCTGGTCTGGATCTCCCGGAGGCTGAGGATTCTGACAGCACTGGGTTGCACTTAAACTCCTGGCAGATCAGTTCTTCTCTGCCAAGTCAGAGATACCACCAGCATTTTGGGGTGAACATGCCCACAGCCTGGATCTGTTTGTGCAGCAAATGCCCACTTTCCTCAAGGGAAATTTTGCTGTGGCAAAGACTCTTCATAGGATTGCCCAGGTTGGAAGGGACCTTTCAGCTCATCGAGTCCAACCATCAGCCCAACTCTGACAAACCCCATCACTAAACCCTGTCTCTAAGCACTGTGTCTGCCCGGCTTTTAAACACCTCCAGGGACGGGGCCTCAGCCACTGCCCTGGGCAGCCTCTTCCAACGCTTGATAACCCTTTCAGTGGAAAAATTTTCCCTAATAGCCAGCTTAAACCTCCCCTGCTGCAACTTGAGGCCATTTCCTCTTGTCCCATCGCCTGTTACTTGGGAGAAGAGACCGACCCTCATCTTGCTACACCCTCCTTTCAGCTTTCAGGGAGGTGCAGAGAGCAAGAAGGTCTCCCCTCAGCCCCCTTTTCTCCAGGCTAAACACCCCAGCTCCCTCAGCCGCTCCTCATCAGACTTATTCTACAGACCCCTCGCCAGCTTGGTTGGCCTTTGTTTGTTGAGGTCAGCACTGGAAGAAATTTAAAAAAAAAGATAGACATTTAAAAAAAGATAGAAAAAGGAAAAAACCGAGCTATCTTCTTTCTTGGGTTGTGGAAGGAGGAGAGCATTTCCCAGAGTCTCAGACGTGAGCCACTCAGGCGGGCAGTTGGAAAAGGTCGGCACCAGACCTGCTCTTGCCTCCAGCAGAGCATTTGTGGTCTCCTCCTGACCACGCTGGCTGCCTTAAACGGGTGTCTCCAGTCCGCTTGGTGTTTGTCAACTGGTTCTGATCTGTGGGCTCATGCATAGGAAATACAACAGGTCAGATAGTTTGGGTTTTGGGGTGGGGGAGGTGTTGCTTTTCACAGAAACCTGGGAGTCACGGGTTAAATGAGTTTTCTAGTGGTCTGGAAAGCAGATTTGCAAATTTTTGGTAGGATAAGAAAGGACTGGGAGATCTTTGTTCAGCCTCCGCTGCCCAAAGTAATGTTTTTCATGAATAAAGTCGCGATTTGAAGGGAGAAAAAATGGTTTGGGTTTTTTTCTTTTCTTCCCTCAGCCTTCAAGGCGTGCTCTTTATGATCAGCTGAAGTTTTGAAGGGAAAAAATGTGGAAATTTTCATTCCAAAGGGCTGAAACCAAAAAGCACCACAATGGTTGAAATGGGTTTTTCCCAGCGTGTTTCTTTAATGTAACATATGCTTCAGAAGTGACGTGATTTCACAAGCAATAAAACCAGCAATTGCTGTCATCAAAAAGACATTGCTTCCAGTGGGAATGCTTTTAAGGACAATGGTCTAACTGGCAGGCTGGGCGCCCTGACCTCATTGTAAACCTTTTGGGTGAGAAATTAGGAAATGGAAATTTTACTGGTGACTTCAACCAGCTTTGGCGTTGTTTGTCTCTGGGTAAATGAACGGCAGTGGCTAGATTTACTTTTTATAAATAAAAAGTAGGGATAATTCCCTGCTCAGATGAGAAATATATCCCGCAGGTGTGGAAACCCCAGGGTTTAACCTCGCGGCGGTACACGTCCGCTCTCTGCGTGATGCGAAGACCGTGTCTGACATGATGTTTCTCTCTTTCCATCCCACAGCGCCATGGCCACCTACTCTGCCACGTGTACCAACACCAGCCCGGCACAGGGCATGAATATGGCCAACAGTATTGCCAACCTGAGACTGAAGGCAAAGGAATATAGTTTACAGAGGAATCAAGTGCCCACAGTCAATTAACGACTGGCGGCAGCTGCTTTGCAGAAGGAGAAAATACAACAGCACCCGTCCTGCTTTGCAACTTGTTTGTGCTGAAAGATTTAAAAAAAAAAAAAAAACAAAAAAAGAAAAAAAAGGAAAAAAAAAAAAAGAAGAAAAAAAAGCCAACCCTAATCCAGAATTGAACGCAGGGACCAAACTGGGAGCAAACTGAACCGCTCGTGAGTGACAAGGTTCCTCCTTCCTTTTGGGATAATGCCACCTTTTTTTTTTTTTTTTTCTTGTTATGTCAGGTTTATTGCTTCTGCTCAATATACTACGAGCTTCTTCAGTAAAGGACAGTCTCACCCTTGTTGGTTTCCATTTTTGTATGGGACTGCGAAAAGAAACCTCTGTCCATCTCAGCCCGTGGACGTGTCCCACCCACCATCGTGCTGAGATGCAAAGCTTGCTCCTCTCCCCCCCCTGCCCCAGCTCACCCTAGAAGAAGTTGTTGTTTGGTCACCGCTTTACGTTGTATCTGCCTGACCCTTCATCCCTCCAGTCCCTTGTGCCACAGAAGCAGCACCGTTATCGTTAGTCTGGGAGAAGTCTGTTCGTCCAACGCGATGGGATCATCCTACCCGGGTTGCCTGGACCAGTCCGAGATGTGAGGAAGACCTCCTCGGGCTTCTCATCGCTTTCTTGAGTATTCCCGGCGCTGCCGCCATGAAAAGCCAAAGAAGAGAGGAAAAAACAACATGGGGGTGTGAGCGGTGGGGGGGTCGTAGTGGGAGGGATCGCTCTGTAGTGCCAAGAATAGGACTGTTAGGACACTCCTTTCTATGCCTTACAGTTTGTGCCACAGGGAAAGGCGTTGTCCAGATGCATTTGTTTTATATATACTGTATATATTTATATATATAAGATATACATGCAAGCTTGGTTGGTGTTTTTTATTAAACAAAATAAAATCCATTGAAAATGTTTGGGATGTTTGTGCTGCATCCAGGTTCCTGGAGCCGTGCGTTGAAATTCCAGCCGCAGCCTCTCTCACCCTCGTCAGAGCGCTTCCCGGTAGCCTTGGGCGGCGCTGGAAATGGCCAGCTCACGTATTCCCATGAGAAACCCCAAAGAAGTGAAGCTGGAGGGAGCAGATATTTTCCCGTGGGCATTTGCAGCTTCATGGGGTAAGATGAGGATCTCCTCTCCAGTCAGGTCGGTTCATGTGGCTCTTGGGGAACACGCAAAGACATCCCCATGGAAAGTCTCTGCCAGCCCCTCCGAGGGTGGGTGGTGTCTCAGCAGGGAGCATCCCACGGGAAGACCATATCTGCCCCCAGTTCCCATAACGCTGCCCAGTGAGGCTTGTCCTGTAGCCTTAACCACTCTCCTTTGCTCTCCATACCTGCCGTCCTCCCTCCTATGGGGTCTGGAGAGCTAATTAGGACCTAAGTTCCTTTTCCTCATGAAGAGCAGAAGAGATGCAACCCAAAAGGGGTTTCTTCCATGCAAGTGTCCTGAGGCAATTAGTATCTGTCATGTTGCCTACCTCTTTCAAATTTGAGAGGAGGAAGGGGCTTATTTATGGCAAATAGCGCTTGTGGAGGAAACCTGTCCAAACCAAGTGGGGCTTTGTCATGGAATAGTTCCACTGAAGGTAGCAGAGCTACTCCACGGTCCAGGCTGGACCATAAGGGAAGGAGAATGAAGCTCAGTCATGAGGGATACTTCTGGTAGAGCGGCTTAGTTCTCCATCTTGGTGTTTGCTGCAGGCGTGCTGGCCATTTATAGATGTCTGACAGCGGGCTTTGATAGTCTAAAATAGTATATTGCAGGAAATGAGGAATAAATCTCTTCAAAGTGAAGGTGAAAATTAAACAGGCAGAGGAGGAATGGAAATCCAGCCAAAGTATTTGAGCTAACGCTGGGGGAAAAAGTCCCACAGCCAAGCTGGTGTAAGTTGTGCCCGTGATTGCGTGTGTTGCTGCTGGAATTTTGTTTTTCTCGCTGTGTGGATATTTTTGAGGGGAAAAAAAAGGGAATATAATTTTGATCAGGACAAAAACCTTAAAGTCGCAGATTACACTTGCAGGCAGAACACCAGCAGGGAAAGCGAGGCTGGGCAAGCACTGCGCTTTAAGAAATCCATGATGTTTTCTGTTTGATCCCTTTTTTTGGCCTTTCCTTCTCTAAACTGAAACACTTCTATCGTGAGTAGTGTCGTTCCAGCTCCTAGAGCCAAATGATCACGTTGGAAATCTCAGCCTTCACTTAGAAACTCACTCTTGGTTCCCGTGCCTACGCAAACAGAGGAACTATTGAAGACCACGTCCTGCACCATCAGAAAGAAAAAGGACTTGGTGCAATGTAACGTTACTCAGAGGTTGAACTGGTTGTTGAGTGCCTTAGCCTGGTGCTCCCCACCCCCTCCTTGCCTTGCCGCCCTTCTCTGCAATCCAGCGACATCCCGGCAGCTACAGCCGGATGAGTGAACTTCCCCCTGATGGCCTGAGGCTGCCCATGGCCACCCTCCAGGTTTCAGCTCTTTTCCTTCAGCATGTTGGTGGCCCGTGGTTTTCCCCTAGTCTTTGCTCACCTTTTCTGCAGTTAGAAAAATTCACCTTGAGCAGCTTGCTTTAACGCCTGCATACAGGCATCCATTTCTGAAGTTAGCAAGGAGACAGTTCGGAGAGCACGGAGCTCCTGGTACCTGGTTATCCATCTGTGGACCAAGATATCCATCCCTACCCCCACGCCATGATGTTTACATGAAGGAGCTCACATAAATGCCTGCGTGAATCCTTGTTCACCCTTCTCACTTTATCGGTGCGAGGGAATGAATTGACTTGCATGGGACTGCTCCCGCGGGAAGGTTGTGTAAGCTTTTGCGCTTCCAATTTTAGTTGGGTCTTGCCTTGGGTTGGGCTACTCGGTTGGGAATGCCATCATCAACTGGCCGGGCTGTTGTCAGTCAGGATGAGACCTTTACATTATCTTTGAGCTGGGTGACATCAAGACGTACACCAGAGCATCCGAGACAATACTGCTTGGGTTACATGGATTTGCTAAACAGACTCCAGCTGGATGAATGGACAAGTTTTGTTCTTTTTTTCTTAATTGCTGATGACCTGGTGACCAACAGGCAGTGTCTAGTTGTCTGTCAAGCCAAAGCGAAATTTTACGATCGTGTGTTTAATCTGTATTTTATTGAACCATGTAAATATATGTGCAAATTAAGGGCCTTATCCTGAAAGTGTGGAGTTCTCCGGGGTTTTCGTAGACTTTCAGTCACAGCTCTCAGAAGTTGCCATGGTTACCCCAGTTATCACTAAGGTTAGGTGCCATCCAGGGGAGAAAATGGTCTTGAGGCACATTCCTTTTGCCTCTGTACGAATGCTGTTTTCTCAGCCCACCCCCCCCCCCTGCCCCCCGGCTTTTGTCGACACAGAAATAGGTGGCTGGTTCCCTCTAAGTGGGATTTTTGAGCGTGACGGGGTGGGTGATGGATGAGGCTGGTGGAGCCTGACAGGTGAAGCCACAGGAGGGATTCCCAGATGGAAGTGTATCCTGTAAATTATCTCTTGCTTTGTGATGTAAAATGTACAGTGTTTGCACTAGAATAGAAATGATCATTTTCAATAAAAGGGGGAAAAGTCCCCCCAATCCTTTCTATAAACTGCCACATACGTGTTGCTTGTTGCTGCCGTACAGTGTTGGCTGGGGCTGGGAACATGCCGGAGCCTTGGGGGGGGGACGACAGGGGGGCTGAGGCCA
>VXBO01013477.1:315734-329571 GCA_013400135.1 Rhinoptilus africanus
CTTATCCTGGGAATGCCGTGCAGCCGATCGGAGATGGGGACCCCTTTGCAACACACGCGGTGTGAGCCATCCAGTGAGTCAGGCAGGGAGGGATGGCTGTGTCCAGAGCCCTGCCTGGACCACAGGATGCTTCTGGCAACCTAGGGAGCTGCAAACGAGTTCGGCAGGAGCAGAAGGCAGGAAACATCCACAAAGGCTTCTCCTGAAAGAGATGGTTTCCAGGAAAAGGCAAGACATACTTGTGACTTTGCTCCTGGCTGCCTACGCCCCACTGGGCTGGTGAGACACCAGGATGGGGCATGAGGGGTGCAGGGGGGGGGTCTCCCTTCAGAGAAGAGAGGGGAAGGAGGGGTGGGAATTCCTATTTGGGTGCTGGGGGGAGAGGGAGTGACCAACAGGGGAGCAGGAGGAGGGAAAGCGACAAATTAGGGGAGGGTAAGGGTTGAGTCCCACCACCTGTGCAGGGAGCAGGGAAAGGGGCTCAGTAAGGAAAACACTCCATTGCGGAGCAAGGGAGATGGTCAGAAGGAGCTCAGAGGCTAACGAGGGCTAATTAGTGCAGACCATTAAAGTAGGAGTGGGGGAGGCACCATGGTGGGTTGGAGCTGCTGGGTTGTGCTTCAGGGAGCAGGTCTGTGCTGGGAGCTGCTGGGTAGATTTGGGGGGGTTTGTGTAACTTGCCTTCTTGGTCTCCAAGTGATTCATTCAGACTTGAGTCAAATGTTGAGAATTTGATGTCTGTGTTGGCCTCCTGTTTCCCTGTGCCTCTGGCTTTTGACCCTCCGAGGGCAGCACGTGCCAGGGCTGTTGATCAGGCTGGATGCAAGGAGCGGATGATGTTTCGGCATCCCAGCCCGTGGAGAGACCCTGCCGAGGGGAGACGGGCATCTCTGCAGAGCCCTTGGCAGTCAGCCAAGCTGCTTTTCCTTGCAGAGCTGATTATTCACTCCTCTGAAGCTAAAATAATAATAATATCAGCCTCTCACTTATTATTTCTTGGTTGCCAAAAGATGTAGGCTTGCAGATAGCATAGCTTCCAAGTTGATTTTGAGACTGGAGTGGTTTGGACTGAGTTGAAAAAAGCCTCAGATGTCCATCGGGACCTGCAGCCAGCTCATCTGAGCTCACTTTGGGCAGGTGTCCACCTCCCCACTTGGCGCTGCTGTGCTGTGGCCTGTCACCTGATGTCTGCCAGTCACCGAGGCACTGGGAGTTATCACCCCATGGAGCTCCAGCTCCCAGTTTGGCCTGGATTTCCCAGCAGAGCCAATAAAAGCTATGGCAGAAGCAGCATGCAGCTACCGCTGTGCAGGGAGGTTTCTGCATGTTGCTTCTGCAGAACATCTGACCATACATTACACCTATATGGTATTGCCCCCGCCATGGGAGTAGGCATTTTATTCACTTGGGCTTCATCTCTCTAGAAAAGTCCTCTCTCCTGCTTACCGCTTGCTGACAAGGAGCGATGGTGCTTAGCTTCACCACAACCTCTCTTTGGGATGAGGAGGAATAGATCCAGCCCCACTTACTGTGATGGTAACAGATGTCAGATTAGTTTTCAGCTGGAAAGTCTTCGTGACAAATATGTGGATGCAGGGGTTGAACAGGAAGCTTCTTGACTGAGGTTTCCTTCCAGTGAGAACCCATCAGCTGTGGGAATGCCAAAAAACAGACTCGCACGGGGGTAAGTCCTTGGTCCTGTTCTTGGGGGTGGTTTGCTTTCCACTTGAGGACCCTGAACCCCCAGCAGCTGGAGTGATGCTGAAGGAGAGGTGCTGGTCCCAAATTGCACTATGCCCCTGGAAATCTTCCTTCTCGGCAGCATGGCTGGTTCCTTCTAGGTCCAGCTCTCTGATCGGTGGCTGCTGCTTCGTACACCCACCTGGATGGTCTGTCCCGAAAGCCAGGAGCTGAAGTGCTGCCAGCATTGCTCCTCTGGCTGTGCCCAGCACAGAGCCTCTCCCAGGAGCCCATCTCAAGCAACGTGTGTGCCTGGATTGCATCTTTCCCCAGACTTTGGCATGACTTCCAGCTTGCCCTTTGCAGTGTGCTGGAAGGATGCGGGGCTGCCAGATGAAGCCATGGTGGCCCTTCACCCTCTTGGCTTTCTCTACAGCATCCCTTGCTGCTTCCAGGAATATTTCAAAGTGGTGCAGCTAATCCCTGCAGCTGTCTGCCAGGCTCCCCATCCGTCCCGGAAAGATGTCTTGGCTGTTCCTGTGGAGGGTTTGCTTCTTGATCCCAGTAAGGAAGGAGAGGCTGGTCGTGGCTCGGACATGACTGAGACTTGCAAAGCAGATGAAGCTGTGCCCAACTGCCCTGGGTGCTTACAAAAAAATTCCTTGCCCAAAAAGTGACCCTAAACTCAGATGAGAGCTTCCTCACCCACAGGAAAACCCGCCTTGCCTAATGCCCTAATGGGATGGGGCCCTGAGGTCTCCAGATATGAGGATGAAGGGAGTTGACATCTCCATGTCACAGCAGGGAGAGGCACGGCAGGAGTTAACAGCAGGCTGAAGGATGACAAACGGCAACTGGCATCTTACAATGTCTTGTCTTTTTTTTTTTTCTTTTTAATAACTTTTTTAAGATTAGAGTTACTCTTTCCAGCGTCTTGGCCAAATTCTGCGCTCTGTCTAGCTGGAGTCCCTCGGCAGCCTCGGACAGACGCTCTTTTCCTCCGCTTCCTGCCTCTGCCTGTCCGAGCGATGCCAGATGTTGTCTCACAGCTGCTGTTTTCCAGCCCAGAGGTGGTTTCAGCACGGGGCCGGCTGGAGCCCTCCTTGCCAATGGGAGGTGCTAAAATTAGCCACGCTATAAACACATCTCAGGACACCACGAAGCACCCCATTTTGGGGGGCCGGCTGCCCTGGGGCCGGGCAGTGAGACCGGTCTCACTTGCCCAACAAGCAGCTGCGTGTGAAGGAGACGAGAGCTCCCACGTGGGCAGCCCCAACGGGCGGAGGAGGTGGCGAGCTTTCCCCGAGGTGAGCGTGGGATGTGCGGGTTTCCCATGGTCACACCGTGCTTCTGAGGTGGGTCCTCATGACACTGCTGAGATAACACAGAGTCACGGACTGTGTTGGGTGGGAAGGGACTTCTAAAGCCCATCTAGTCCAACCCCCTGCAGGGAGCAGGGACATCTCCAACTAGATCAGGGTGCTCAGAGCCTCATCCAGCCTGGCCTGGAATGTCCCCAGGGATGGAGCCTCTACCACCTCTCTGGGCAACACGGTGACTCTCCTTCCAGCAATTGTGTGGATTTGGGACTTGCCTGGTAACACATGTGGACTATGGACAACTAGAGACAAAGGCAGGATTAATCTGATGGGATGTAGCTCTATGGAAGGCCCTCTGTGGTTAGTGGAAAAAGAGACACAGCTACAGAGTGTGCTTCATCCCCTGCTATGAGGGGGGTGAAGACAACTAAGGGTGTCCTTCTCTTCAGGAAAGCGAGCTCAGGTGAAGGGCTGCTTGGTGTGGACCAGGAAGGTGTGTGTTTGACCAGGAGGACAAACCAAGGCCATGCCGCAGTGGAAGGAGTCGACACCCGCAGCAGGTGCTTTGCCACAAAACTACCTATGGTTGTAGTGGTGCAGGTAGGAATGGTTTCTGGAGGAGCTGTGCTGGTGAGTCTTCAGCGGACGTGTGGGTCAAGCCAAGGCTTGTCATTCCGTACTGCTGGGAACTGAGCTTCTTCCAAGCCAGCCCCATCATTTCCTCCCCTGCCTCAGCAATAAGATGCAAGTCTTGTAGATACAGAAACCTCAGGGAATGGGCTGTCTTGGAGGAGAGCTGATGAGGCATGGAGAGATAGCCAAGCTCTCCACTCCTCTGGCTCAGGAGGGATGGACGGGACAAGGAGCCAGGGAGCTCTGCCACGCACCCGCTTTTGCTGTTGCCTCCTGTCAGAGAAGCAGCCTCTTGTGGGAATTTTCATCCCACCCTCAGAGGGGTGGGACGGCAGCACCTCCCCGGGCTGGCTGGGGGAAAAATGGACCCTCTGGACCATGTTGGGCCCTTATCTGGGAGGTGAGTGCAGCTTTCCAGGCTGGCAGAAAACTTATCACCACAGCCAAAGGCTGTATCTAAAGCTGGTTGAAAAATGGAGTTTCGTTTCCTGTGGCAGCTTCCAAGATTTTGCATATTTGACTTCATCCCAAATCAGGCCGAGGAGTGGAAATCTCTAAAAATACTGTAAGGAAAATGCAAATATGCGCAGGCATGGCAGGAGCACTGACACGATAGATTTTTCCAGCCTCACTGAAGTGGAACATGTTGAGCTTTTGGAAAACAAACTCCAAGAAAACTGTTGCATTTCTGCAATTCCTGTCTTTGTGTTCCAAGTGAAATGTCCAAGCAGAACGCTTCATGTCCTGAACTTGGGAGGACGTACGCTATTTTCTCTAGCATCTCTGCCATGAGCTAGATCTGGGTGTCTCCTTCAACTGTGCAAGGAGCCCTCTGGTCAGCCCAGGTGACTGGATCTTGTCCCTTGTTTTTCCAATAATTGCATGCACAGACCACACCACGTTGCGGGTTCAGAGGACAACCTGGATGCCTGCCCCTTCCCCATCAGCCAGCTCATTTGAGGCTGTGAGAGG
This sequence comes from Rhinoptilus africanus, assembly GCA_013400135.1. Classification (NCBI taxonomy): domain Eukaryota; kingdom Metazoa; phylum Chordata; class Aves; order Charadriiformes; family Glareolidae; genus Rhinoptilus; species Rhinoptilus africanus. The sequence continues at coordinate 320,339 of VXBO01013477.1, forward strand.
CCTCATGATGCCATCCAGGTTGAGACACTGGGCAGGAAGAGCAGAAGCCCACGAGAAGGGGCTGCCCGAGATCCGTGGGACCAGGGCCGGGAGTTACAGTGATGCATTTATTATTTTTTTTGGCAACGCGTGATACTTGATTTTTTTTTTCTGTTTGTCGAGGTGAGGTTTCACTGATGGAATGCAAATGTCCAAGAAGGTTTTCAAAGGTAAATAAGGGGAATCCTTCCAATAAAATGACTTGCCTGTTGCATGAGAAGAGGGACAAAGGTAGTAGAGGTGCTGAGCAGTAATTCATCCCTTACACCATGGGGCGACTTGACATCTCAGTTGACATCTGCAAGGCGGCAGCTGTGGCCACCCTCACTTTACCAAGGAGAGCTTGCTGGCCAAATATGGCAGCTTTGAATAATAAATAATAATAATCTGTCTTTAATTTCCCCTCCCTCTTTTTGGTAATGAATGGCTGCCATCGCAGCATGTGGAGGAGAAGCAGCTGTTGACGGAGAGCAGGGTGGCTTCTCCGGGGTTTATTGTTTTAATCATGGCCTGAGTGAAAGTGACAACCCAAAGATGAAATATCTGTTGAAAGGAAATCATAATTTTGGGTGACTCCACTTAGCTCAATGACTATTAAGAACGTGTTTTTGTTGGACAGGGAGGAATGTCATTTCAACAAACTATGCGCTTAAACACCGCTTCTGTCTGCATTAATGGCGTTGGGTTTGCGACATCTCTGGTGCCCTGGTTGGGAGCTTTTAGATCTACCTGGAGCCTCATGTCAGAGCCCCTCTGGTTTTTCACTGGATCTGTGCTGCACTAAGGAACGGAAGCCACGCTGCTGAACAGGGCTTTGAAGATGAGAAAGACATTGGGCATGGGGGATGCTCCCTGCTCAAGCGGAAGGATCCTCCCAGTGGGGACTGAAGGATGCCATCAAAGGGGGGAATGCATTGGGTGATGCCTGAGCAACTTGCACCCCCCTGGTGACCATCTTCATCAACAAACTCTCGCTCTGCCCAGGCTCTTGTGTCCCTCTCTGGATGTCTGCAGCACTTGGCACAAACGGACCCTGGTCCCTCCTTGCTGCTGGCCCAGAGCCAGCACCAAAAGGTGCGTTTTGGGGCTGGGTGGCAGTGCAGAGAGCACAGCATCATGTCCTGGTGGTGGTAGTCTTGGTGTTGGGTGTTGTAAAGCTGTAGATGAATGGATCATGAGGAAACCATCCTACAACGAACATGGTCATCCCACCATCCAGACACCAGACTGGGACTTTCGCACAGCCCCTCTCCATGGCACAGCCGGGGTTAAGTGGTGCATATTGCAGCAACATGTTTAAACTGGCGCATCTTTCCTCCAAGCACCGTAAATATGGGGGAGAACAGTTAAAAATAGCATCTTCCATGTCCATGAAAAAATGTTCTCATGTGCTCTGCTGGCTGCAGCCACTGTTATGAAACAAAATATTTCCCATCAACAGTCATTAGCCTTTGAGTCTGGGCTACAATGCTGTTGATTACAATAAGAGCCTTTACCAAGAATGGAACAGGATTAGAATACAAAAGTCAGCAAAGTTATTATTTTCCCTAATTAAAAAAACACATCATAGACCCCTAAGGGTGCCAGGACGTTTGGTCTCCGGCCGCTGGATGGGAGCCCTGAAAGTGCCTTCATTGCTGTGGTCACTCTTCAGCCCCCTCCGTCCTGGCGCAAGAATCCAGGTGATGTGGGGAGGGTATAAGCATGAATGTGCCCAATGCAGCCACGCACACGCGTGTGTTTATGACCCGCACACAACCCAAGGAAGCTGTGCATGCAAAGGTGGGTCCCATTCAGCAACTTTCCTTGGAGGAGATGGCTTTGCTGCATGTGTGTAACCTCAGGCTAATTTTGTTGCATGCGTTGTCTTTGTCAAAACTCAAAGGCAGTGGGAAGGTGCTCAAAAGGATGTGTTTGGAGACTTGTCCCTCAGTGCGGGACCTTGACGAAGGACACCGGCATCCTTGGTGTGGGCATCCCTTGGCAGCACACTTAGTGCACAGCGCGGGCACACTGAGCTCCTCATGTTGCTGCGTGGGGGACGGTTTGCATGTGGACTCGCAATGAAGTTGTGACATTGCCTCCAACTTGGACATCACAGCACTGATACGGCCATGGTTGCCCTTTGAAGGTCCAGGCTCTGCTCTACCATCTGGCCACCCCACATGCCCTTTTTTTTCATCAAATCATAACAGGCATTACAGCTCCACTGGGGCAACAGAAGGAAGGAAGGAAAAAAAGAGGAAGGGACTGAGAAGAGGTAGGTCCTTGGGAGAGATGGAGTGAGTGTGATCAGGGTTTGGAAGGAGGGGCTGTGTGTGTTGGGGCTGGACCGTGCAAGGTCTAGGGGACCCCACTGGAGAGAGCTGGGATGAGCCCTTCCGTCCCTGTGCCAGGCTGGTGCAATGGGGGCTTTCGTCCCAAATGGTCATTTTCGGGAAGGGTGGAAGGATAAGTTTGTGTTAGTGTGGCTGAAAAGCTTCTTTCTCTCCGTGCTTTTCACTCACCTTTCCTAGTTTAAAAAAAAAAAAAAAAGAGTTGGAGGGACTTGTTTAAAAAAGAAAAAAAATTGTTTTTCCTGGCCGAAAATTAGACTGAACAAACAAATCCAAAACCTTTCAAGAGAAGACTGAAAATGTGAAAACACCTCCAAAACTCTTACGTACTCAGACATCACTGTTTTAATGAAATCTAACATTCACGGTTTATTTGACACTGGGTGACTCTGCCTGTGCTTGTTTTTCCTGGGATACCTTCAAGGTATGGGTCATTAACCAAACACTGCTTGAAGACTGGCCTGCTGGCTCGCATGGCAGCGTGGTCATCCGTGTCTCGTTATGAATGAGTAACGGGGACACGTACGCTTGGTGATTAATAGCAATTCCCACATTAACAGCAAAAGCAATGAGCTTTTTCAGAGCCTGGTGTACCGCCTTGTGAACCCGGGGAGCGCCAGCTCCTTCTGGTGCCAGAGTCTGCTCAGAGCAGTTGATCAAAAGCTGGCCAGCAAGGAAGGAGATTTTTAACTTTTTGATACCCTTTCATATTTTTTTTGGTCATTCCTAGGAGATGTAAATTGCTTTACTCCACCTCAACATCTCAGGGTTGGATGTACCCATCCTGATGTTGTAGGGATGTCTCCAACCATAGAACGGGTTTTTTTCCTTCCAGCTGAGCTCTGGCAGCTGAGGGGAGGGTCTGGTTGAAGGATATCTGCATATGTGGAATATTCTTTAATTAGTAAATGGTACCTTCAAGCCAAAGGGCAGCTGAACAGAGCAGCCAAAGCATGTCCTGGTCTCTTCTTGATGAGGCTGAACAAGTCACGGTACTGCCAGACACAGCTCCGTTACAGGAGATTCAGTGCCATTGTTTGCAGAAGTAAGGACTAAACTTGTCCTAATAACCACCAGAAGTGAAGCAACATCTAGAACTAGTTTAGTTCTCATCAAAACTGACCTGTTTTGTGTTGTCACCATGAGAGCTGGAAAGCAAAGATGATGCATCTCCCAGCAACACGGTCCTTCACCTCAGCAGCTCCAACGCTCTGCTCTGGAGCCTTGTTTCTCCCTCCAGCACCTGCTTCTTGCAAAACCAGTCACTTGATTACAGTTATTTTAATAACGTGACTCTTACTGATGATATATGTCTCATCTGAGACCCAGGAGCGAACGATTTCAACCCAAAGAAATTTGTCTTGGGAAGCACATTGGCAGTTGGGACTCCAGGAAAAGTGATGCTCCAGAGCTCATGTCCTGGTGTGTAACTGAGCCTCTTGCAGGTCTACCATGCTTTGAGAAGTTTACAGAGCCTTTGTCAACTCTCCTAAACAAAGGGAAATTATTTTTTTTTCCCCTTGTACTTTCAAGGATTTCTTTGGCTTGATTTCTGTTGGGGAAATTGCAAAGACAGCAGTCAAACCTCTAGTAGGCAAAAAAAAAACCATTAAGGAGGCTGTCCCAGCAGAGAAAAAGATCTCCTGAACTTGCTGGAGATGAGGGTTTGTTTCCTAGCCAGCGTTCCCTGGGAAACCCCAGACAGAGGAGCTCTCTCATACCGGGACTGCTCTGGAAAGTCACCTGTGATGCTGAATTTATGTTTGTCTGTAGTGCAGCTTGTCCCTCACTCATACAGTTGGCAGCGTAGCAAAATGGTTTGGAGAGTGATTGGGAGACATGGTCCTTCTCCATCTCTTGGGAATGGTTGTCCTGTAGCCCCACTGCTGCCTCCTGGGCTTCATCCCTGCTCCAGGCACCCTGCTGCTGCCTCAAGGCTCTTGTTGACGGACAGTTCTGACCCTTTGAGGGGCAGCTCCAAAGGACGACGTGGTCACCCCTGGTCTCTTCCCAGACAGACCGTGAGCCAGGTGACGGGCATGGCCTCCTTCCTGAGGGCTGGGTTGTGGTGGGTTTCCCACCACCCTTCCTTGCCCGTCACAGAGCTGGAAGAAGGAAAGCACGTTACAAAATGCTTTCCATCACCAGACAGCTCCCTTAGCCCTTGTATTTAGTTTTATTAATGAAAAACATTAGCAGGGCAATATGTCAGCAGGCTACAACGCTCCAGGACTTGGTCTCTCCAAGGAATCACCCTCGAGCAGTAAGACACAGGGCTCTCGGTGTCTCTCAGGCGGCTCCTCCTGTAACCCTACCTCTGACGGGCCCTATAAATCCCTCTCGGATTGCTGATGGGACATAAATCTCCCCAAAACCGCCACGCTTACCAAACATTATTGCATTATTGAGGCATAAATCCCGCGTCAGCTCAGTGAAATATCTGTAGCTATCGAGTTAAACAACTCAAGACAGCTACTTAACTATTCCCAAACATTAGCTTATTAAAATGCAGGCAAGGAGCATATGAGGAGCAGCACAGAGGAGATGTTTTCCAAGCAGCCATTTATCATGTTTGTACAACAAGTCATAAACAGGTCGACAGCTTTTGGCTGTGCCTTGGATTTCCAGGAACGGAGATAGGGCCGGGAAGAGCAGAGACGGGAGGCTCTGTTCAGGTGCGGGGTGGGGAGTTGGGGTATCAGCCGAATTGCTGCAGAAAGGACCGTTTTGCTGCTGCAGCCAGATGGTGCTATGGCATTTCCAGCTTCCACTTCTCCAGAAAAGAGGTGGGGGCCACTTCCCAGGAGGGGAATAAAGATGCACAGGGAGGGCTTATGAGAACCGGGCAGCTCCAAAAACCCACAGTGAGGTACAAAATTAAATACCGTGTACCATCATGGCTAAGAAACAATGGTGCTTTTTGACATCTTGGGTAAGGAGGAAAAAAAAAGCCTTTTTGTGCCATATTTTAGCATGTCAGGCTGGAGATGAATCCCCGTCTCAAGCTGGAACGTGGTCTGTAACAGCAGCAGCAAGGATGGAAGTCGTGAATCCGCTATGGAGCTGCAGCAGATGTCTGTGTAAAGGGGAGGATTTACAGCATCTCCTCCCCGTTACCCTCTCCTTCGGCAGCTGCAGCAAGGGTGAGCTTCTCCCTCCTCTTGGGAGTCTCCCTCGCTTCTCACACTTTGTTTTTCTTGTAGTGGAGAGTATTTTCTCCCCCTGAAGCACAGATGAGTCCATTTTTTCTGCATCAGCCCTTTGACCCTCCATCAGCCGTGACGGTGTCCCGAGGGCCGGCGGTGCCCGGCAGGCACAGGGAGGCTGCGGCGGGGACTCCTGTGAGCTGGACCTTCTGCAGGCGCTGGAAACTAAGCCAGGACCATGGAGCCTCTTTGTGCAACCAGCCAAAGAGATCTCCCCACAGGAATATGAATCAAACGCGTCGCCAACTGGGACAACCCAATTACGTTGTGTTTTCGCTTGAGGTCAGGGGCTGGGGAGGGGAAGATGTAAAACCCCTTCTCTCCAGGACATGAAGCCCCGTGATTTGGCCCCTCCGGTGGCTGTTACGGTCTGTGACAGTGTGAAATGTCAGCATGGTTCCTCCTCAAGGCCCGTTTTGAAGCGGTGACGTGGGAGCATCTCATGGGCAGGTCCTGAGTCAGCACCCGGCGCTGGGACGTTGCCCGGTGTTTGTGTAAGTCCTGAACTGTGTACGGCTGCTAACCCCGCTATAAATCTCCCAAGAAGTAGCTCCCGCAAGGATGCTGGTCTTTCCAGGGTAGGCTGGAGCTGGAAGTAGAGGGAGAATAAACTTGCCTGCCAATTGGCGCCGCAGGGACCTGGATGGAGCGACCTCCTGGGGGATGCGCGAGGAAATGCTGTCTTTGGAGAGGCTCCAGGGCTGTGTTCGGTCCACACGCTCCCTCAGGATGTCTCGGGGTAGAAAGCAGCATCCTATTAGGAGTCAACCTATCCCATCCTCAAAAGGCCACGCTTTCAAAGCGAACACTCACACATGCAAGCCATCAAAACAAACAAATACTTCCCTCTCATCTCCAACGATGCTGTGCTTGTCTCAAAAAAAAACACTTGCAATGTTATTGGAAGAGCTCAGGAGGTCAACCCACCAGTTAATCCACACAGTAGCATGTCCAAAATATGCACGGCCAGGTAATGGAAATATTTTGTGAGCTCGGTTGGTGTAAGCAGCCACTCTAAATGCTTGAAAGTGAAAAAGGACTTTTTTCCACTGGAAAAAAAATAAACGCAAGGACCGCTGATAATTTGTTGATGGGGTCCCAACCATTGCCTTGCATCCTCCTTTAAAGGCTCTTTAAAACTGATAATATAAAAGCAAAACAACTTGCAAGTGCCCCAAGAGCTTTAGGAGACTGTTTTCAAAAGGAAGTTTCTCTTGGGAGACAAAGTCCCTTTGAGACAACGTGCTCAAAAATCAATTGCTTTTGAAAGTGGATGTTTGGCATCCGTGAAAGGCTGTCAAACAGCAGCCAGAAAACCACTCCACAATCCGAAAACTAAAAGGAGATTCACGTCATACTGCCACTTGCTTAGACCAGACCTACAGTCCCAGTCTCCTGGGCTGGACCATGTCGTTAACGCCCAACCCGTTTGCGTCCTACAGGCAAGTGGCTCTTGTGTTTCGTCCAGTCAAATCACCTGATAGTGCTGCCAGCTGGGTGGCCTGTGCCCAAAATCTAAGCGTCACACACGAGGCACGAGCCACTCCGTCACAGGCAGGAGAGGCACCGCCATCCTCCACCGAGCGGGAGCAAGCAAGTGGGGCCAGACCTGTAATCCCAAGTGGAGGAAAGACCCAGCCTAAGGGATGTCATCAAATTAACAAACCAAGCAGTTCCTTCTCCGAAAAAAACTCCGCTGGCTTCTTCCCACCCAGCTGGGCTTTACCCTGTGGGCTTGACCCCTTTTCTCAGGGCTGGAGTTCAAGTGACCTACGTCTGATTTCTCACCGCCTTCTGAGGAGTGTTTTCATAACACTTTTCTCCTTCCCAGTTTTGGGCACCTGCCAGAGCTCAGCCAGAGCTGAAATCCTTCTGCTCTTTGACATCTAATTTTGTTCTCCGCTGGATATTTCCTGGAGGGCTTATAGGAGTCTTGAGAGAGGCCACCCGGCCCTGTGGTGGGAGGAATCGGTGCTGATGGAGATTGTGGTGATGTTTTGTGGTTTTACAAACGGTTGTCAGCCACCAGGACTGACTCTGGCCCATGCCAGGGATAGTACAGAGCACATCTATCAGCTGATTGAAGCCTGGCAGCAATGCAGAGGGGCCGGAGTGGCTGTGGTAGGAGGAAGGTGGGCAGGGGGCTCCATCTCCTGCCCGGCCATGTCCTCCCCTCCTCTGCCAGTGGGATTTGATGCAGGATCGTGAGCCGGTGCACCGTGCGAAGCTGGTCCTGCAGCCCCAGCTCTGCCTTGCCCCAGGAGAGAAGGCAAAAAGCTGGATGGGAGCAGCGGGAATGGCTAGAAGTGCATGGGAGGGATGGGAGAATTCAAACAACAGCTCTTTGGAGAGGAGTCAGGGAATAGGCTGAGGATGAAGGAGATGGGACCAGGACCGTGCATGCCTGGGGGGGGGAAGCAGAAGTGGAAACCATAGACCCACAATCTGAAGCTTGTTGTTGTGCTGGAAACCAGTGGTCAGGAGGGTCTGGTGGTGTGTGGTGGTGTCCAGCAGCGAAGGGGGAAGGTGTGTGTAGGAGGCCACTGGCTGCCGTCCTGCTGTGGGCCCTTCTCTGGGCTGTGCTGCCCGTCAGGACGGGCACAAGGCTGACCTCAGACCACTTCACCTAATCTGGTTTGGTGTGCTGTTTTCTCTCTTCCATTAGTTCTTGTGGTGTATTTGGAGCCTTTGTGGCCGAGATGGAGCCCTCTGAGCCTCTCATGCTGCCTAAAGCCTGCAGCTCTGGACATAGGAAGCACTTTGGGTAACGCTTTGGGTTATGTATCTTCATCGGCATGGGAGGTAACCCACCCCTCACAGCCTTTTCATTGCCCGTCGGTTGCTTTGTGGGACAGAGAAGCTGTCATACGTGCCCTGGACCCAGCTGCCATGCATTTGGAAACGCTTCTGGCCCATGCACAGGGAGAGGAGCCGTCTATTGGTGTCTCTGCTCTTTAGACATCTCTGCAGCCTGTTGACGCTCCTCTCACGTACAAGAGTCTGAGCTGGTGCCAGCAGCTCTGCACTTTGACATGGAAGTGGCCAAACTCTGGTTTTGGTGTCCTAGGCTCTCTTTGATGTGTTGCCTTGCTGCCCCAAGCTTACGCGCCCCAACCCAAGCTATTCCCCAAGGTGGACCCCTCTTTCTCAACAGCCGTGAGAAACATCCTCCTTGCGGTGTTTCCGAAAGGAAAAATATGTCCTTGGTTGCTGTAAATAGCACAGAGAAATGATTTCTCATGATCCTGCTAGGACCAGTGTTTCTGTTGCTTGAGCCTCATAAGCTCCCTGGGCAAATGTCAGTGGAGAGCCCTTCTCACCGCTCGGTGGCTCGGCCCTTCCCATGCTGTTGGCTTCACACAGGCCTTTAGGAGCCCCTGGGGAGCCAGGAGCCTGACTGTCCCAGGTGCTGCGGCTTCTGGGAAGTCAAGCCCTGCAAAGGGAAGAACAACATGCCCACTTTGCACATGCCAAAGGGAGCTTGGAGGCCCCTATTGAACTTGAGTTGCCTGATAATTAGGTGTTGAACCTGCAGGCGTGAGTCTGGGATCCTTTCATATGGATAGTCACCGACTTCTCCTGATTGTCTGTCCTATTATAGGTATCTCAGGTGCTCCAAGTGTTCAACAAATGCCGACACTGAGGTGTCTGT
>VXBO01013478.1:228-24278 GCA_013400135.1 Rhinoptilus africanus
TTTTTTACCAGAGGATAATCTTTGTCGTTCTTTGTCTTATCACTGAAGATGACAGTCATAGTTCACGATCTTCTAGTGAACTCCAGCCTGTCATACTTTCATTTGTATTCATCCTTACTTTGAGCCAAATTTCAGTTATTTACTGGAGCCACATTTCCCATATTGTGTGTCCTGAGCTCTGAACGTGGTAGATTCTTTTCAGAATGAACAGCTTTGACGTTATTGCTTTGCATGATGGTATCTTTTAGAAAAGCAAAAATTAAGCTCTGCTGTTCTTCCCACAGCACAGTTGGGTGCTGTGTGTACTTCACTCAAAGATACTGTCTTCAGACAGAGTTTAGATTTCTGTTGCAGTAATCCCAACAAGGATGTGTAAGGCTTTCCTTCATGAGTGTCTTGTCAGCTACACTTAGTTATGATTATCCATGTCTCTCAACGTCAAATAATACAAACACTACCTTTATGAAACTGAGTTCATCTTTTAAGAACCAATACAGGAGTCACAGGTATGTATTAATGGTATCAAATTGTTAGACATTTCAGACTGGTAATAACCTTGAAGGGCTTAGAATTTAAATAGCTACTGGAGGTGAAATTTGGGGGCTAGAATCTTACAAAATACCCCAAACTAAGTAAAGATGTTTATGATAGGCCTTGTTAGTTCTCAGTTTGAATTAATACCTCTAGTGATGCTTATCTTCCTGGCTAAGTTAAGTATTGCAAGACTTTATTTTAGTATTAACTTGAAATGGGATGACTGTGCTTTAAGAAACATAAAAGAAGGGACATGCTTGACAGAATGCATGAAGATACTCAGTTGAAATCGTGTGTAACTTATACAGAAGTAATACTGTACTATGTGGGATACATTAGTCATTAATCTTGTTTATTGATTAATCTGAGTATGTGCAAAGTGTTACTGCAGGAAAGAACAGATTCTTGGGGCATCCAAGGAGATACCCTGTTTGTGGAGCGAGAAGGTGGTCCTCCCTGTTGCTCTATGGCAACACCTGAAAAAAGCTCTTCATTTTCACAGCCCTGAAATTCACATTTGTGGTGAACAAACAGATAAAACAAGCAGAGGAAAAGGGTAGAGAGGAGATGGACTGACAAAAACAATAGGACAAGTAGGCGTTTTTATCCTGTCAGGATAGCAATTACAGCTCTATGGGCTGTTGTTGGTTCGCAATTTACTGTATGCATTGAGGGAGAAGAGAATTTCTGATCTTTATAATTTAGAATCATGATGGTGATTAGCCACAGAAGAAATCAATACGTTTCATGTTCAAATTGAGTTTACCAACTTGATTATTACACCCCCTACTTGTGATTTATTTTGAAAGCCAATTGGACTATTCTGCTAGAGCACTGCTTGCTGCTTATTGTAGCAATGTGAGCTATATTGAGCGTGGCACACTGGAGATCTCTGATGTACTGCCTTGTTTTATCCAAAATTTAATTCAAAGCACTGGTGTTTTACTTCTGCAGTCTTATATTTTCTGGTTCAAATGTGACTTGCTTGGAACTGTATTTCTGCTTTTGTGTTAATCATGCGTATTTACAGTGTTTTACAAGTACATTTGCTGTCCAAAGATCTTGCAAATCAAGATAATTAAAAATGGCAACTTAATAGATGAGGTTGTAGTGTAACCAATAATGAAGAGGGCAAGCTGATGTTAATTCTTATGCAGAACATCTTTGAAAGCAGATGTAGGTTCTCTTTCAAGTCCAAAGAGCGATGGGAGTAACGGCTGAAAACAATGTGGATAGCAAGGTAGAGAAGCAAAGCACTGAACTGATAGGAAGAGGTGGAGAAGTCAAGAAGTGACAGCTGAGACACAGACACAATCAAGATTGAGCATTAGATCGAACTAAGGTAACAGACACCTTTAGATGACTTAATTCAGGATAGGGTTGGGGTATCTTGTTCAGAGAACATACAAACTTCAGCAGTTGCCTTTGTGATGAGGATGAGGAGGGAAACAAGGTGGAGAGCTTACTGCAAATCTTGCTCAAGTGTAAATTATTTGGAGCGAGTACCACCTTTCCATTTTGTGCCTGAATTTCTCAGGCAGTAGGTACTTAGGCAGAGTGATACAAGCAGTGAACAGTGATAAAAGTTTACTTGAGTCTGACTCCAGTAGAAGAGTGAATAGGATAGTAGAAATCTGTGTTTAGTGATGGTGACCAAAAAAAAAAAAAAAAATGTAGTGAAAACAGTTGCATCAAGCTGGCAGACCCTACGGAGTAAAATGCTCAATAACAAGACTATAGCACTACAGGGTCCCCAAGAGTTACAGAAATGGGAGAACAATTGCTTGTCTTGTGGTTCCAATTAAAAACTTAGAAACTGAAGAGGACATTAAAGATTTAAAACAATGGAAAACACAGCAAGCTGAATGTGCTATGGAGACCTGCTGAGGGAAAAGTGATTTGATTTTGATTGTCCTCCTGACTTGTGACATTTTTGGAAATGAAGGGGCGCCAGAATGAGGATGCAGGGACTGTGTGCTCTATTGAAGGATGCAGGGAGTTCATAAGGAAAAAGTGTTTTGTTTTACTTAATCAAAGGAAAGATTTTAGTGACCGAGGTCAGCCTATTTTTGGACAAGTAGAAGAAATAACTAAATCTGCTTAATGATACTTGCGAGTCATAAGAAGCAGAAATCAGAATTAGAAAGGCCTGTATTGCACCGGTATGGCTGTTCATATCTGCAGTATTTAAATTACTTAGAAAAATTTGCATGTGCTTTACAAAGTCCTTCCTTCCATACAGTTAAAGAAATAAGCATAGCATAAGTCATCTTATTTGTATTTTTTGAAGCTGGAGCTAAATCACAGAATCTCCATTTTTATTATTTTTTACTTATTTATTTATTCAAAGTGCTTCAGGCTTGTCAGGCCCTTTCACTTAAAATTGCAATACAGAATCGTTGAAACTTAAAAGTGATAGTTGCTTGGAGCCAAGCTTCGAAGAGGATTTTGTGGCTTCAAAGCTTTGTCACTCCTGACAGTCTTTGTGGCACCACCACAGTAAATCTGACTGCATCAGTAATTTTTAAAATTTGATACTTCAGCTATGGTATAGTTCTTACTACTTTCTTCTTCTGACTTTTGTTCTAAAGTCTTACTCTCTGTTGGCCAAAAGGATTTTTAAGCAACTATCTTATAACTATGTTGTATTTGACATGAAAAGGCGCTGTGCAGAAAGTGGGAAGTTGGATCTAAGCATCATCTAGCGAATAGGCCCAGGATGCTGCTTAGCTGTCTTCTACTAACCGAGTCCTTTTTTCACTGCAAGCCCATAGTACATTTTCCTAAGACTTTTACAAGCATTGTATTTTGTAGGCATTTGTTTCTCACTTGTGTGAGCAGGAAGGGTACCGATGAGTCTGTGAGGGCTGCGTGCCTGAGCTGTGGCACCAAGAGCAGTGCTCCAGAGTTTCAGACGTGCCTCTGCATGGGGAAGGGGACCCTGGTGGTGCCTGGGGAGGTGTGGTGAGGAGCACGTATGTTATTCGGGTTTGGAACACAAGAGCACGTGGTGGGTAGGACACACATGTGGCTCGCTAAATTGCTTTGGGAGGCTTATGAAATGCAGAATAGTGTAACCTTCTGTCAAGTGTGATGTGTCCAAATAAATACTTCTGAATGTACTCCTACACTGAAGCTCTTCTAAGCAGGAGCTGGGCTGTCAGGGTTACCAGTAGACAGAATGACAATGTATAGCCTTTCTATAGGTAGGGTGAGAGTTGCTGTTCTTAGATTTACAGATTAAAAGCTGTAACCTGGCTACCAACCTATCGTCGATCTGGTTTTGAAGTGGCGTTCTGACGTACACATCTCTCTGTTCTTACTGTGCAGTTCTTCTTGGGCTCTCTCTGTCCTGTCCCAAAAGAAATATCTATTTCCACTGCTTATTTTATTCAGGATAATTTTTTAAGATGTGAAGCCCTTTCTGTTGATTCAAATGGTTGTTTCATCTTGTTAAATTTCATGTGGGTCTTTAGGTAAGGCTTGTGTGTTTGCATGTGTTCTCTTTAAATAGCTATTAATTATACCTAAATTCCTTGGTATGTATTTGGAAAAGCTTCCCTTTGTTCAGCAATATTACCTGTGACTTTGAGGCATTTTAGTTAATTGATCTTGAAGCAGGCTCAGTTGCTTTAATTTGAATTAATTTTAAAATTTCTCTTTATCTATTCCCTAAAAATCACATGTGGAGCACTTTGTTCTGTTGAATATGGATTGGGTTTGTTGTTTTTTTTTTTCCTCAGTTTAAATAGTTTATTTAAAACACTGTGCTACATCTATTTGTAAGGATTGTGGAAAGCCATAAATACAAATTGAAAAGGAACCAGAGATGTTTGTTGTTTGTTTGGGTTTTTTTTTTCAAAATGGTGATCCGGGAGATACTAGTTGTGGAAGAGAACAGTCTCCAGAATACTCGTTAATATTATTTTTTTTACAACCAGAGCTGGGTTGCCATTCTATATAGACAGCAGATGGCAGCATTAGACAACGTGTGCTTTGTCCAGGTAGCCAGAGATCGAATGATTGCTTTTTGGGTTTCTTTTGTTCTCCTCCTTTGCCTTTTTTATTTTATTTATTTGTTATACAGAGTAACCAGGAGCTCCAAATTTGAACAAACTACAGGTTTCATCCTTCTCTTACAAAATTAATTAGTGGAAGGGTATGTTTGTGCATGGTGCAGTGTGCTAGGAAATCATTCTCTAGAGTGAAAACGAAATCTTTGCAGGAGGCAGCGGAGTGAGGGGAGACACTACTTTTTCACTGGACTCAGGAGGTTCTGTCTTATCCCAAATCACATATATCTGTCCTTCCTCTACCTACTTACAGTACAAAATGTCATCTGGAAAAAAAAAAAAATTAGTCATAATGTAGCGGCAAAACTGTTGCCTGGGGAGTGTGCCTGCTGAGAGCCAGACGCAATTTGGAAACAGTAATAAGTTTCCCTTGATATGATTATTTTCACTCTGCTTTAAGGGGGAGAGAGGATGGAGAAGTGTTTGTTCCTAATGGGAATGCCCTTGAAAGAACAAGTAGGCGCAATCAAGGGAAAATATACATATTGTGCAGTTAAGATTGCAGTTCTTCTACAGACTAGAATAGATTCTAGCTAAATTAGAAAAGAGGTGGATTATATACCGAAGTTCAGTGCAGCAGTACTAGCCCTGCAGCAAATGTCAGCATCTCTGCTGTGATGAGCGGTGTGTGGTGTTTGTGGCATGAGATTATTTTAGGGTGGTTAGTCAATGTCTTCATTAATGTAGTGAGAAATGCAAGGTATACTGTCCTAGTGCAAAGAATGCATTAGGCACCTTTTTTCAATACTGCTTCTTATGAGTAAGACTCCATAATTTGGGGGGAGCAAAATGAAAAATGCACCTATATAGCATTACCTACACTGGATGTTGAAAGTTGTCTTTTGTTTTTGCCATCTCCACTCGTAGTATCCAATCCCTTCTGCTTTAAGGAAACCGAATACAAGACTATGGTCCATTTGTGGCAGTCTATAAATAAGGTTGCTGCAAAGTATGAGGAAATTCTTTTGATGCCCTAAATTGTGCAGTTATATTTCTTTAGCATGTAAAGTGGTCGGGGTAGTTGCTTTTGTACTTTGTAAATATGTCAGGATGGAAGTGGTAGGCTTTGAAAATGGTTTAGAAGCTGTGAAATATCAACTTTTCCCTTCAAAGAAAGTCCAGGTAGATTAGAAGGGGGGTAAAAGTGCAGGTATGAATGATCCTTCCCCAAGCCAGTGAAAGAAAATAAATTGGAGATAGCGTGATCTTTAAATGTTTTTTACTCGTTCACAGTGTAAATTCCCAACGCTGTAGCTGATGCTGCCAGTATTGTACTGGACCTGGTGGTAAAGAATGTTGTAACATTTATCTTTGCTTTTTTGTCACTTATTTTATATATATTTTTTTTTTTACTTTAAATAATTCGTGATGAAAGAATCCTTGGTAAATCAGGGCTCCATATTCCAGGTTTCCTATTACATGAGTGTAAGTCTTATGTATTATTCAAGCAAATCAGTAATAAAGGATTTAAGCCTTTGTTGGTTAGCAGTAACAACTTCTAGCCAAATTTTGAGCTGTAGTTCACCCAGTGATGTGCTGACCTCTCTCGTCCCTCCCCCTAATATATGGAAGGGTTTTCCTGTGTAAAAGCAAGTAAGAGGAATTATCTTCCCTAAGCTGTTAGGAAGGTGGCAGCAGTGCAAGTGGAGTCTGATGGGGTTTGTACCAGTTATTAATACAACAGAAAAACAAGTTGTGGTTTTTAGACTTCTTTGAATTTGTGGCGTGAGGCACTGGGTGGCTATATATGATCCATTGCACTCTTGATTAGCCTGATATAAGTAAATCTGCTTCTGCTTTGGATACCTGCTGCAGAAGTGCCAGCCTCCATATGTTTTCTCTGGCAAGTGGATTCCCCCATAACTTTCCTGTCAAATGCCAGATCAGGACATGCAGATTTGGATCACTCCCTGTTTGGGACTGAAGTACAGAAGTCTGCCCTGAAAAGCATTTATTTTGTGTCTGCAATGCATTTTCTTTTAATTGTACTTTGCCTAACTTGTACTTGTTGTATGTGCCCATTTTGGGAGTTCTGTCATGACTTGTATGTGTTTCTGCAGGATTTTTAGCAATTGTACATTAAAAACAGTGCAAGAGCATGTTATCCAATACCAGTGTAAGGTTGACCAAATTACCACAGGTTAAATCGTATATTGCCTGTATATACTGAACTTTAAGAATATGATATTTTTTGTGACATTTCCTTCCAATTTCAATACAGGCTACAAGAAACAAAGAATAAAGTAAAGCATTTGACACCGTCTCCCACAGCATCCTTGTAGCTAAGCTGATCAAGTATGGGNGCCCTTGTGGCTAAGAAGGCCAATGGCATCCTGGGCTGCATTAGAAAGGGTGTGGTGAGTCGGTCAAGAGAGGTTCTCCTCCCCCTCTATTCTGCATTGGTGAGGCCACATCTGGAGTATTGTGTCCAGTTCTGGGCCCCTCAGTTCAAGAAGGACAGGGAACTGCTTGAGAGAGTCCAGCGCAGAGCCACAAAGATGATTAAGGGAGTGGAACATCTCCCTTATGAGGAAAGGCTGAGGGAGCTGGGTCTCTTTAGTCTGGAGAAAAGGAGACTGAGGGGTGACCTCATCAATGTCTTCAAATACGTAAAGGGGGAGTGTCAGGAAGATGGAGAGAAGTTGTTTTCAGTGATGACCAGTGATAGGACAAGGAGTAATGGATGTAAATTGGAGCATAGGAGATTCAAGAGGAATATCAGGAAGAATTTTTTTACTGTGAGAGTGACAGAGCACTGGCACAGGCTGCCCAGAGAGGTTGTGGAGTCTCCTTCACTGGAGACATTCAAAACCCGCCTGGACGCGTTCCTGGGTGATGTGCTCTAGGTGGCCCTGCTGTGGCAGGGTGGTTGGACTAGATGATCTTTCGAGGTCCCTTCCAACCCTATGATTCTATGATTCTATAATTTTTAAAAAGTTTTTCAACTAAGGTCAATCTTTGATCAGTTAAGATGTTTTGTTACGGGTTTTGTTCTGTATTTATGGCTTTATTGTTTGTGAATCTGTTATCTTGACTCTTCCTAGTGAAGAACTAGTAATAATATTTTCTTTCCTCTTGCTAGGTGAGAAAAGATTACTGTTAGTTTGGTGTTTGGGTTCAGACTTCCAAAAATGTGATTATCTTTTTGCAAGGGTGGTGGATTTTTGAAGAACTGGGAGGAGAATTTGTTACTTGGCTTACTTCAGATAGCCAAAAAATAATATTGTCATTTAAATGAGAACATATAAATCTGCTGGATTTGAGCCTGATTTGATGAATTTGGCTTCTGGGTTGCATGTTACATGAGAAAAGCTGCAAGGACTGACATACCTTTGATATCAGAAAAGCTGGTCAAACTTGTATTAAAAAAAGCCTAAAACCCCAAATACTAGTACTTTCCCAGTGCAGCAGTATACAGACTTACCAGTGTCAATGAATATTGTTCTGCTAGTATATTTCTTATTTCATGCTTCATTTTCTCTTCTCCCAGAGCTAGAAGTGTCATAAAGTGTTTTGCATTATAAGTACTAGGGATATTGTGTAGAGACAGTATTTGCCATGTTCTAAGAAATAGAAAGTGCACAGTGAAATCTAAGAAATTGAATAGACAGTTCCACCTCTACCATTTTCCAAAAAAAAAATCGGCAAGAAGTAAATGTGTGGGCATCGGGGAAAAAACTGTGTATGATTGTCAATGCTTTTTTCTTTTTTTCCCCCTTCTTTTCTTTTTTCCTCATGCAACAAAACTGGTAGATGCACTTACTATAGATAGGTCTGTATATAAGCTTTGCATATTAGTGTTCACAGTAGTTAATGATACCTAGGTCCAGCCTAGCTATCAAGAGGCAGGGAAAGGGAAAAATACAGTAGTGGCTCAGCTTCTCTCAAATGGGTTTTAATTGAGCTTTTTGTGATGAAAAGCTAATGGTATCTGGTTTCCTAGAGATGACTAATTCTGTATGCCAGTTGTAAACCAAGGAGATAGGACTGTAGTCAGACAAGGCTTGTAACAAAATATGGGAGCAGGCATTTGGTTGTTGACTAAATATTTTAAGTTCATTGAGTTATGCTGGGGGAAGGAGAAAAGCTACCTATTTTTGTTACGGGTTCTACACTTAAGGGTAACAAATAGGAACACTATGGCTAGTGCTGGACAAATATTTTTAACAGGGCTGTTTCCTGCTGTATGTAGTTCTTGGAACAGGAAGTAAACATCTGTATCAGAGAGGATTCGTTATTACCACTGATAATTGCAATGATTCTCTTCTATGAAAGCTACTTAACTCCAACAAGATATTTAACTACATATTTTAACATATTTGTATGGCATGCATACAAATAAGGTCTATTTTCAGTGGTATTCTATACCTCTTTTCAGCATTGATCAACCGTACTACATCCCAAGTACTTCTGTATATCATTGAAATGAAAGATTTTACTGCATCTTAAGAATGAACATTTATGCTTCCAGCTTCTTACATTTTTTTTCCAAGGTTTCTTTGATCTAGATATGGTGAACTGGAGGAAAAGGATAGTCCCAGAGATCAACACTGTTCAAAATACCAGTGTCTGAAAATGTTGCCTCAGATTGGTAAGCTTATTCAAGATGAATAAATGAGAACCAAAAATGCAGATTCCATCAATACGTCTGTGCTTCATGTCTCCCTGAAGCAGGGAACGTTAATAGATCTCCTCATATTACTCTGTCTCATTAGCTATATCTGGAAAACGTGAGCCTTTCCTGTTCGTGAGTTAGAAGTACGCATTTTAAAAGTCACAAAGGAAACATGAAAGAGTTGGGCAGTGTTTTCTAACCATTCCGGTTGTTTATATTCTTATTTGAGTACATTTTAAAAGGATCATAGTGTTTATTTGTGAATACCTTGTATTTACAGCTGGGGAATTTCTCTTCTCACAGGGGTTTCAGGGCAGGAAGTGGTAATATTGGCAATAGTGCTCAATTTGGTTTTGCTCTCCAAACTAGAAAATAGTTACCTCCTAGAACACCACTTAAAATTGTGTGTTTTATTTCCTTCCTCCGTTTTACAACCTTGGAAACTCTGTCAGGCTGATAGGCTCAAACCAGTCACACAAGAGTGGATCTTACTCAGGGTAGTATAAATGGAAGGGACTCTTAGTGAAAAAGCAAAGCACAAGAAAATCTTTGTATCTGTTCTTAAATGGCTGAGTCTGTAGTGAGCTTGGTCTCACATCTGAGGAAAGTGATGACATGAAGAAAGTATTCAGTGTGGAAGATCATGTAGAGATCAAGAGAATTGGAAATGGAAGTCAGCAAAGTAATATTTCTAAAGAAAGCCTTGTGTAAGAGAGAAAAATAGAAGGTGAGTTGGAAACTGTGTCTAATATTAAAGATTTTAGAAAGAGAAGACATGAAGGGGAGAGCTGAAGGAGGAACCAAAAGGAACAGTTAAGACCGTAAATATGTGATGGTGACTGTAGCAGGATATGAAGTGAAAGAGAAGCTGGATTTTGTAGGACTGAATGAGGAGCGGATCATGACTTTCTGCATAAGGTGCTGGGCAGAGAAACATTGCATCACTGACAAGAGGCTACATCTAGACGTGTGAAATGCAAGGACATGTTTATACTGGGGGCAGTTCTGCTGTTACATTTAGCATTTCTCTTACGGGTATGCCCACAGACTTTTTGATTTGGTGCTGACTGTAGTGGAGGTTGGTTTTCTAAGTGAAACTCGGCATCATCAGTCTTGCCATATGAACCAAGCCTCACTAATAGATCTATTTCTAGCTCTTCTAGCTGTGAAGAAGGTGGCCTTTCCTCTCTCAATCGGTGCTGCGGAGTTGCATGGCCTATGGCCATGAAGACTGAAAAAGTATTGAATAAGTCTGAACTTCAGTATTCATCTTTGAGAGGCAACTAGACTTCATTGCCTCTGTCCATCCATTTCAACACCAGAACTTCCACTGAAAATAAAAACTTGTCTTAAACATAATTCAGAGCCTGATAATAAAATATGTCATGTGGTTAACCTTTAATACAATGTAACATTTAAAGAATAGTTTGCATCTTTTGCTGGTAAATTACTACATAAATATTTAGATTAGGTGCGAATAGGAATGTGGCATTATTTATGGATCCATATTTCTTTGGCATTTCAGATGCATGGTTGCTTTGCTCCTTCATAAATGCAGACATTAAAAGAACAAGCACACACAAAGTGCTAATTTTAAAGCTTTGCAGCTCAGAGGAGAAAAATCTCCCTGTGTTTTGTTAGAACTGCTTGTCTCCTGTTGCATGATAGAGAGAAATCATTTAAAACACTTGCAGTTGCATTAAGCTCCTTTATTTCTGATACTTGTCATGGAGTGACATGTCTCACCTGTTAGCGCAGATTGGTAGCAGAGCAACCTGTCAGATCTGAAGATGTTTTGGTGCTGTCTGTTCCTTCTCACTTCAGAGGCAGATGCGTTATGGTACAGTTACTGCTTTAATTTTTGCCCCTATCTTGCTTCACTTCTCTCTCACCTTAATCCTTGGAAGGAAAAGTGAAAAATTTATGAAATGTCTTACTGCTGAAAACTCAAAAAAAGAGGAAAGCACAGGTTCCTTTTTTTCTGGTTTAGCTAGAGATCAGACTCTTAGGGAGACTGACCACAAAGCTACATCACCAGTACAGGGCACAACAGTTCAGAAAATGGTCCTGAAATAATAGCATTGCAAGCTGTTGTGGAAGCACTTTGAGATCTAAGACATGTGAGTTCTCGTATTTGTGCTGCACAGATTTCATTCGTTAGGTAAATTGTGTACCTTCTCTGTATCTTGCCTTCCCCTTTATGAAATGTGACCTTCCTTGTAGAGTGAACATCCAAGAATGATGACAATAAGTCCATTGATACCTGTAAGCTGTTCAGATACTCCAGTGACGAACCTTCCTAGCTATTAGCACAGGAGCCAGTTTCCATTTGAGATGGAAAAGTATAGGTGTTTTCCTTGGTCTGTTGAGATGAAGGAGAGGTACTGAGCAGCTCTGCTGCAGTCTTGGCTTCTAAATTAGTCCTGCACTTCAGAAGTTAATTCTTTGGGAGCCATCACCCCTCCATGGTCTCCATGATGTTTATCAGTGAGAATACCTCACTGAATGTTCATGCTTTTGTGCCTTGGGCTTGGCAGAAGTATCGCTTGAGACCTGTAGGATCTTGTGTTCTGGTTCACTGAACTGCTCACTGAACAGTTTCCTGCCTTGTGTTTTGAACTTCTGTGAGGAAAGTAGCACCATAGATTGATTTATTTTTATTTATGGTCCTTTTTTTGAAAGCCAGTGACTTCCTAGTCTAGTGTCCTTGCAAGGTGTTCACGTATACTAATTTTCCTTTCCTGCTTGTTGGCAAGAAACAGGTGTTAGCATATAGCTTGGTATGCAGGTTACCTTGGTCACCTCTTTGGAATATATATTGGAAAATATATTCCAGTATATATTCCAAATATATACCTATATATACCCCTAAATGCGCCTAATTTCTCTGATTTTTATAGGCCTATTTTATAGAATCTTTTAGTGTTGAGTATTTTCCCCCATTTCCTTACAATGTCTTTGGTTCGATGGCTCAGAAATTTTATTACAGTCTGCATTTTACAGGAAGGCCTTTTCAGTACCTGAGGACTAAGCTCTTCAAGCATCCATGGTGAGCCCTGCATTATCTGCAGACCCACTGGATCACAGCCGTTTCTGATTTTGTTTTTATGCAGAGTGGCTGTATGCATGGAGGCATCTGACTGATTCTGTCTGTATTCCAATAAGTAAAGAATTTGCCAAAGAACTATTTTCTAACTCAAATATTAATCCTGTGAGAGGAGGATATCTGAAAGAATCATTTTCTTGCTGCCAGTAACTGTCTCTCCGCAAACTCTCTCCAGCTATTTTTTTCTTCTGATGAGAACTTCAGAGTTTAGATTTCGGAATTCCTGTCTTCAGGAGTAACAGCCCTGCAGCACTGATAATCCTCAAGGCTAACACCAGTATTTCCCTAAGAGGAATGGAGAACTATAATGGAGGGTAAAAAAAGTCATAGCTACGTAGAAAAGGTTGTCTCTTCCCCACCAATACATTAGACTTCCTTGGTTTATGTATGTATAGCTGGATTATCTTGGTATGCTCCGTTTAAGAAGCCAAGAAGACCTCCAGAATGCCAGCTGCTCTTCTGTGGTAATAGATACAAGGATATAGGGATGAGATGAGTGTTTTTCTTACAGGAGATAGCACTTCCAGAGCCTCATGAAACTTTTCTTTACCTGAAGGCATGCAAACTTCCAAAAGGTCAAAAGTAAATGTGAATGGGCCAGTGCCACTCTGGGAATAGGCCTCTCATGGAAAGACCCTTTTTCTAATACAAAACTCATCAGCTAGAGTAAGCATCTTTATCTTCAAGAACAGTAGAAAAATCCCAGGAGCTGTACGTTTGGCTCCTGGAAGTTAAGTCTTTTGCTATCAATACTTCCCACTAGAATCAGTCCAGGTCAATTGTTCTCTTCCTCTTCAATAAATATTAACCATTTGATAGGGTAGTTTCTGAAAGTCAAGTGTCAGGGAAAGGTAATTTTGTTAACATGCTTTCTAACAGTATGAGTGGTAACAATCCTCTCCAGATGGTTGGAGAAGAGGTATCTTCAGTATACTTAGCAAGTTTTAATACATTTAACCTGTTAACTGTAGTATGATGAGAACATAAAATGTCTGTCCTGTGTCAAACAACCAAGTTTGGTGTTTTAACACTGACAGTGGCCACAAGCACATGGCAAAGCATAAGGACAGGATAAGCAAATGGTAATACTTGCTCCCAATGTCCAGAAACCTGTAATTAAAAAATGTAGTCAAGATACTTCTCAGTGTTTGATATGACTGGATGTATTTTTTTTCTCTGAATTTGTTTAGCTGAGTCCATGTAAACTTTAAACATTTACAGCCTCCTGCAGAGAGTAGTTCCACATCTTAGGGGAATTGTGTGCAAAATCTCCATTTCTTTGTCTGGGACCTGGTGGGTAGAAGTACAGAAGTGCTTGTAAACACCTGAATCTGTCTGTTCAGTTGCTGGGCAAATGTGTAATTTGTGTCCTGAAACGCTTCCAGTAGAAATTTTCTGTCTTGCTCAATTCTATATTTTTCTGGCTCAGTACAGTTCTCCTGTTTGTGCAAGAATAAGGACCAACTTGGTCCCTTTGGTCTGCTGAGTACATAAAAATGTGTATTTTTTCTTATCTGATTCCCTTCCCTCTGTATAATACTAAGGTACACTGTTCTGATCTGTCCTGGTATATCTATAGCGCAAATGTATGTAAGTGTTGTACTGTTTGTACCATACAGCTTCGTTTTCTTCTCCAGTGATCCAGATCTGAAGAATTTTCAAATGCCTGTTAATTTGAGGAGCTGTGCTTCACTTTACTTCTAAATCTCAAATTGTCAGGAGGAAAGAATATGGTTATTCATTAGGTTGGGAAGGCAGAAGTTTCCTGTCTTACAATATGTGGATGTGTCACCCTTTGGTCTGGGTGTGAGGGATCCAAAGTAAAGAAATGAAATCTGGGGTGTTGGCAAAACAAATTATTTCTAATTCTAATTTCTCTCAGTTTTAAGCAACCCTGTTTACCTAACAATGTTTTCCATACTGAGCTGTGAGGCTTATTTTTGAGTACTGTTATTGCAAAGAGAGCCTACAGCCAGGAAGAGCAGCAGAACACACCCTCTGTCCGACAATACTATTTGGGACCTTAGTGCTGTAAATGATGTAGAAATGTGCATGTATTAATGAAGGGTATAATAGGTTTCAGTGAAAGCGGGAGATAAGATGTGTTAATCTTGTATATTAAATAGTCCTACAACAATGAACCTTATAATGAGGCTGTTATTAAATCTTTTCTTCACTGGCTTCAGTTCAGTGAAACCAGTGCTTTTCAGTTTGGCATGTTTAAGGACAGTTTTTACAAGAAAGGACCAACTTTCTGAGGCCTTTGATGTCATTCTGAAATACTTACCTAATTATGTTTATAGCACGTGATGGAAACAAAAATCTTTGGAGCACTCTGACATGGAATACTTTCCTTTTTTTGCTTTTGGGGACACCTCCTTTAAAATTAGTATGAGTGCAGTTGTATGGAGTTTGATTTGACCTCAGCTGCCTTTTAGGAGAAGGAGCATTGCATTTTTCTCATCAACAGCGTGCAAACAGATTGTGTTCTAACAAGGTTAGACTGACTGTCAAAATAGCAATAGTTTTAAAAGACAAAATTTTTTAGAATGCTCTGTGATTTTTACATACTGTGCTGTTCTAGCTCTAACGCTGAAGGTGGTTCTGTAAAAAGGGCAAGATTTCTTGGCTCACTGGTTTTTATTTTTTTTTTTTTCTATTTCAGTCCAGCAACATTTATGGATTTTTCATCTTGCCTCTTGCACCATTTGCAGATAGTCAGATTAAAATCTATGTCCTTCTGTGTGAGTATGTTCTAGTTTAAAAGGGTGAAAAAAGAAAGTTGAAATACCCAAGCCGGATGCAGACTGATACAGAGAGGCAACCGCGTGAGGAAGCGGCAAACAAAAGGATTCCCCACAGTGGCCAGGTTTCCTTTCCTGTATGGACCCAAACGGGGAATCTCTTGTTCCGAGAGCGGTGGGAGCTTGGCTGAAGGAGAGTCTGCTTTTCTCCATCAGCATTATTCCCATTTGTGGGCTGTAAGGAAAAGGTTCAGTGAGACACACCAAGTATATAAAATTAAGAGTGATGATTGATTGTTTCCTGCAAGGAAGCAACAAGACAGGCACCACTGTGTATTCTCAGGTGATCCCCATTCTGATAGTAACCAAGACCAAACCTGATTAGCTTTGTTATAAAACGAGTTGATGTTTTGTGATCTTACATTCTCGTTGCCTGCAAAGCAGACACCTTTTTGATTTACTATGCATGTTCTTTAATTGAGATGGAGATGCTGTAGCTCTGCTCTCCCTAAGTTCAGGTTTTACATTCCATTTCTCTTTTGCCTCTTCATCCCCTTTCCTCTATGCGTCTGACTCTGAGCTCACATTTATCCTGTTAAATAACTCCTCTTACTGTGTCTAAACATAACAGGCTGAGCATCCTTTCTCAGATACCTCAATTCCCATATAGGCTAAAAGCACCTTATCTCTCCTCAGGCTTCTGCCAGCAGCTCCGTTGTCAAATTAGAGTAAAGAACATGGCTGTTTTAATATCGAGTAGTACTGATATGACAAATGGCTTTGTGTAAACAGTAACGGTGGCTACTGTGAAAGGTTTTTTAATTCTCACAAAGGCCTGCGACTAAACCAGCAAGTATTTCCAGCGGTGGGTATTTTATGTAAAGCTGTGACTGCCTGTGCGGATGGAAGGAGGCGTACTTTGAGGAAGGACGGTAGCAGGGGGATTGCACGGCAGATTTTCCTCTTTCAAAGTGATGTGTTAGATCCCTCTCTGTAACAAAATTAACCTCAAAATTTGACAAGCGCTCTGTGCAAGTTTTTAGGAGAGTGGTAATATCCAGCAAGGTCACTAGGTGGAGCGACAGGTCCATTTTTCCTGTCGCAGAGGCTGACCAGTGCTTTTGTCGGCTTTGCAGATGCACATATGGTAGAATATTATCATTTTATGGTTACAATTATGAGCAATTTGATAGAAAATGAAAGCTAAATTATGCAGTGTTCCTTTTATTTGTTTAATTTTGCACTCTAAATACGTAAAACGAAAAAATAGCACTTTTTTGTGGGGATGGTGATAGGTGCATTACCTTTTTTTTGGATTCATATTCTCACACGGCACAGGTTGATATTATTTTCTGTCGTACATGATGAAATGTGTGGTGTTGTTCTCAGATGCTGGGACTGTTTTGCACAGAAAGTGTGTATGGCTGAGTCTCCAGGCTCCCTTTTTCCATAAAAAAGGATCATACATTTACCGGCTGATAGACAAATATATAAGTAACAAGTTCCTTAACAGTTTCCAGTGGAAGAGACTGGGTAGCTGTGCCGTCTAAGCAAATGCCAAAGGAAATCTTTAAATCCTGAAAGTCACTATAGACGTTGGCAGAGCTCCCCTGAAGGGAGCCAGTATGTTCTGAAGGAACTCTTTCTTGCTAGTGAAAGAAAATCTCCTGCCATCGCAGGTCTTAATCCAAAACTAAAAAAATTTTGTGGCCCATGCCAGGACAACTAGCCTGTTACAGATGTGTGGGATCTGCATTTTGTATTGGGGTTCTTATTTTTTCTGGTATGTTTTTATTATGAAAATACTTATATAATAATTCTTATTATGTTGTTTATCGTGAACATGAAGGCATGTTTTCACCAGCGTGTGCAGTAGCATAACTTGTCTTTTGTGTGTTGTGTTCTTCCCTCCTTTTCACTAGAAGAAAGTTGTTAGCACAGCCAGGCTGCAGAATAAACCTTTATTTCCTTTTTTATTTTGCTTGTAAGTATCATTTTGTTTGTATTAATGAAGATAAGGCTGGAGATGTGTTTTCCACTTGGAATGGAAAGTGCAAGCTCTGAGATGGTATTTGCATTTATTGATCCAGGCACATCTGCTGGCATATGATGGCGTGTGATATTTTTGTCCTTACCCACCTTTGAACCAGAGAACATGGCAGATAAGCTGTCCAGTTTGATTGGCATATCCTGTGGAAAGGATTTTCAATACATAGGATCAAATCTGGAACCTTAAACAGCTTTTGCATTTTGAAAGTATGATAGAGACTTCTCTGAGTTCATGTGCTATGTTGGGAATTAGTTTTAGGCTTAAATGCTTTCCTTGCTCTCTTTAAATCATACTGGCTATCTTTTTGTTTGACCAATTTTAGATGCACTGTATTTGTATTGTGCATTTCAATATTTTTTTCAGTATCTTTAAAGTGAACTTGGGGAATTCTATCATCTGGGTGGAACAGAGCATCTTGGTAGATGATATAAAATGTAGACCATCTATAAAAGAAATTTTAAAAATTATAACCAATAGGAATAAATCATATGGGCAATTCTAACCAGCGTAGGAAATCTTGTATCTTTTACTGTTTTTTTTTTTTTGTTTTAAGTATCAATTTTAACAGTTGCCCTGTTGGGTATGAGTGGAGATGGAAAGATTATTTTTTGAAAACAACTCATTCAGCCATTTAGGAAACTGCACTTTTTTATTTCTGTTCCCACCTGACATCAGTCAGTCCAGAGACTAGATTTGAATTTGGTGTTTTACATATTCTTCCTTGAAAGCTCCAATGGACCATCCTTGCTTTGTCCCTAACTTTATTCTTAACTCTGTAGCTTTTCTTTAGGTAGGTAACCATAACTTAACTAATTTGTATGCGCCATATGCAGTCTTGGCTCGCTTCAAAGTGTAATCAAGTCATGAACTAATTACAATACCATATTCCCAAAGAATGTAAATTTAATTTCCCTTCAAACAGAATGGGAATGTATTAAGCAATTCTTTTATATGAGAGCTGTGGCATTCAACAACATAATGCTGATGCTTCAAAGAGAAGTGAAGTTCTTAACTTTTGTGGACCTTGTGACCTTTTTCCCTATACATCTTCTCTTTTTATTCTTGCATCTTGAGTTAATTTACTGCCTGGATAACAATATTAAAATATTGAAGTGTAAATTAAAATGTAACTGTTGGGCTTCAGATTGGAGATCACTCTGTCTTATTGTATGTGACTTGCTTCTTTATAGTGTTTTCAGAAATGTGCTTCCTGAGGATTTTGGAACAGAAAGAGATTGTGTTTTGAATTGAAGTCTCATAAGGTTGAGACCTGTACCAGATGATTTCTTTAATACATTGAAAAGTGGATGTGCAGAAAGTTCCCTACAGGATCTTAGCAACACTGTGCCAAGGAGTCCACATAAACTCAGTTATATAAGAACGAGCGAAGTGAAGTTGTTCATAAAACATTTTATTACCTTCAGTCTTTGCAGCTTCTTCAGAGTTTAGATAATAAACCTTCGTAGAAGTTACTAGTCTTTACCCTTTCACAGAACAATGATTCACGTAGGTTCAGACCACTTATTTTATTTCTCTTAATTTTAAAGGCAGAAGAAACGTGTTAGGGTTGACTTTGATCTGTGCCTGGATAGTCTGATTTCCGAAATGCGGTCCTGTTGTTGCTTTTCTGAGATGAGATTGTCAGAGTGCAGGACTGTATATATATTAAACACATGCTGTATTTTAAAATTAAATCTGTGTCAGCTTCCAATGAAGTGAGTAATTGTTTAATGCTAAAGGAAAGAGCTTAGAATATCTTAGTTTATATTTTAAAAATCTTTCTTTTAGATGTTAATTCATTAATACCAGCAGTTTATTTTTATTCATATGACTTACATTCATATGTAAGTAGTTGAAGACGCATTATTTTAATCCTTTCTTTGGTTAGGAAGAAGAGAGCCTGCAGGTGGAAATCAGAATGACATACATATTGCTTCTTTCCCAAAAGGCATAGTATCTTTCTCCTATTGATATGCAAAATATTAAGGTAGAAAATAAACCTCATTGCCTCATGTGTCAAAATACTGAAAAATATATGCTCGGATGATGCATGGAAAAATGTGGGCCCACTTCAAACTGAGCACACTTGTAGTGGAGTTTGCCACGATGCCGTCATGAGCCTTCGGGGCTCTGCCGACTCCGAAAATTCTGTTCCCTCATATCAGGAGCATTTAAATGTAGCTTGAGCCTTAGATGTAGATACAGGTATAGTATTACTTGGAGACTCAGCTTTGTTGGGTCTTAGCCTTTGCTTGAGCTCGGTGTAATGCTTTCTTACTGCTGCAGCAGCATTTTAAGGCATTTTTGGGCTACTGAGTAACGGTGCAGTGGGATGCCAGAGTAGTATGAAGGGCCAATGTTATAGATGCAGAGGTGTGTCTATTAAACAGATGTGAGCTTGTCTGAATGTGGTTCAAGTTGACAGACACAGTCCAGCTGCATTCTGGAAATGGTGTAGAGTTGGTGTTGCGGTCAAACTAAAAACAAAAAAAAACCCCAAACCCACTAAAATATCAAAGCAAAGTAAATCAGATCAGACAAGAAGTGCTTGGTACTGTGGCTGCGCGCAGCTCCTTGAATAGGTCTGGCTTATACACACTTAGTTGGAGGGCAAGCAGAAAAGCTCAGGTCTGGCTGCAACTTATCTGAATAGATATTTCTTTGGAAACTGAAGTCCCTCTTCCAGTGTTCAACCTGGCTCCACCAACTTGGTGTAAGTCGTACTTCCTGAGCATCTAGTTTTTTTCACAGCTTTTATCTTGAAGGGACTAACTGAGGCAGTGAAGAAGTTTGGTCTTTGCTGAAACTGCCAATATGATGATAACTATTCGGCTTTCTAGATGCATGTCCTTAAGCAGGGATTTTTTTTTTTTTTTAAATGTTTTGTGGCTACTAGATCATGATTGCAAGTGTCAAAAAGCTTTCCTCATCATGCGCTGAAATCATATCCCTGAAGGCTTCTTGTATCTCTACCACAAAGTGTAAGTTATTGCCATTTTATTTAAATTTAAATCTAACCTGTTCTTGTTTGACTTTTTCCTTCCTTTGCTTGCTTTATTCATCTTTGCATAGCTCTGTAATAGCTCTGACTCTCTAGAGAATCTTCTGTTGGATATAGGGGCTGGTGGGACCGAAGCATCTTGTTGCTGAAGGTGGAGACTTAGCTCTTGTGTTCTCTTCTGGACGTGGACCAGAGTACACAGCCTTGAATGAAAGGATTGTCAAAGTCAGAGCTAGTCAGGGACTATGGGAATCAGTCATCCTTGGGCATCTTGTTCGATGCTTGAGAAGTCTCTTAGGGCTTTTCTGCATGGGTGAATGCAGGCAAAGGTGCGCTCCAAGCTAATCAGGCGCAAGATGAATCTGGTCTGTTAGTGCTGTGTCTGAGCTGGGCTGATGTTCCCTGCGGCTGCAAGACTTGTGTTCTGGGGCTGGCTTGTGGAGCATGGGGCTTCTGGGCTGCACCTGGGTGCACAGATGTGCCCGAAGACTCCCTGTGCCACAGCTTTTCCATGTCTGAAAAGGGGATACTAGAGCTTATGCCAGTCCCAGCAATGCTTGTGACAAGCCCTTGAGGAAGGAGTCACTAGGTGAGCCTTTGTTATTAGTTTGATCGCTAAAAAAAAATATCTCATCAGCTGTGTTCTTATCCCTTGGAGTTTCTCAAAACCTTTTTCCAGACTCATATTCCTGTGATTGAAAGATGCTTTAATTTTTTTGTTTCTTTAAAATAAAGGGAGGTAAACCCAAACAATTCTCCTTGAATGCCACAAGCTAGAAAAACTTCTTTCTAAAGAAAAAGGCCTCTGTCTATTTTTCCCTTCACTTCAGGAAATAGCTCTTGCAGAGCACCCTGGCACTGGCAACACTTCTGCAACCTCGACTCTAGATGAAGAGACCAGTGGGTGTTGGAGCTGCTGTGGTGTGAACATTGCTCATGGAAGGATGTGGAGGCTGATGTGTAGAACTCAAAAAGCTTTCTAGGAAATCGCTGGGTGCTCTAAGCCAAAACGCTTCGGATTTTAAGCTGGGCTTGATTTATAGTCAAAGAGGCAGTGGAAGCAGCGTAGAGGAGGTCAGTGGGTATGTTAGAGATTAGCAATTGTTCCTCCCACCTTTTTCCCTCCCCAGATTATGGGGAAGCAAGGAACTGTCAGCTACAGTTGAGAGGGCACTTCAGCTTGAGGGGACTAAAAACATCTTCGCGATGGGTAAGCGGGGAGTAGCTGGTGTAGACTTAAAAGCCTGAGACTTAAGAATGGAACTGGAGAGGAGTTGGGTTGTGACTTTGTAAGGTGGATGGATGCTACCAGGCATGTCGCTGCTGCTGGACGAGGCGTCCCCCTGTCCCAGCAGCCTATTCCCTCTGCTCGCTTCATGCCAGTTCTTGCGCTTAACTGACCCTTTGGGCTTCTGGGTCAGTTTGCTGAGCCCTTGGAGCGAGTAAGGGGTTTGGGAGCTCTGCAGAGCTGGCTGCAGATGGAGGGAGCAAGACTCTGCGGGGTAAGCAAGAGTGTGCCTTTGGCAGCAGTTGAGCATTAGGCTGGCTGTGCCTTCTCATGAAACCTCACTCCCAAGAAAAGCTCTTTGTTCCCTGCCTAATGCCCCGCTCCCTGGGAATCTGTTGCTGGCCTCTGTAAGCGTGCCACCACCGCATGCTAGCCGTCCCTCTTCTCAAAGCCAACTCTATCTCCACTGAGGTTATTATCTCTTAAGAGCCATAAATGAACTCTTAATTCTGTGACTTACATTCAGTGATGAAATTAACTAATTTATTCTATAAAATGTATAGTACTTGCAGTATGACATGTAAATATGGCTGTTGAAATCTTAACCTTTGCATTTCTGATTTTTTTGTGTGTTTTTTTGTTGTTTCCCCTGCCATGTACAACCTTCATACTTTACTAACAAACTGCATGAAATATATTACTTGGATACATTCAAAGGCATATTTCTTTGACATGAAATTACAATTTAGTGAAATGCCAAGTACCACTTCTCTCAGGTGACTAACATCTTGTAAATCCAATATTTGTGCTCCCAAATACATGAAGAAATATCTGATGTGAGCATTTGGGCACATTACTTTTTCTATGGATGCAAATCTGTAGGAGTTTCTATACATTTTTTTTACACCCTTATAAGACATTTTTAAAAAGCAGATTATGAAAATATTTGTCATTTCCTATGTATTTGTCTAGATACTGTATTGCCATAGTACATGCATGCTCTTATTCTACCTGAATGACTTAAATATTTTTGTGGCAGCGTTGTATATTGCCTAGCTAATTTCTAGAGAAAAAAAAAAAGATACCATCTTGCTGCTTTTAGCAAAAATTCAATAGAACGGAAGAGTAAGATCTAATATTAAGGCTTTTTTTTTCCTTAAGAACATATTCTGCAGTAAATGTACCAGCACATTATGGAGAATTATCATACCTAGAGCTATTCTGTATGTGTCTTAAACAAATGAACATATTTTTTTTTCCTATTTGAAGCTTCATGTTTACTTACTTAGTAAACAAAGCAGGGCTTTGGACTCTTAGACTATGGTGGCTGTAAATATGTTGCTTAATGTAGACTGACTGCGTGAATGAATAAGGTTTTAATCTTCCAATACAGGAAGTTTTAACAGTTACAGTGTCGACTGAATCGTAGAATAATTTTAGGGATATCTCAGCTGCCGTTCAAGCTCATGTTAACTGTTGCCCTTCTCACTCACGATCGCATAATTGACTTTCGGACAATCCGGATTTTGTGTGCATGTTTTCTTAATGTTAATTTTACATGTCATGTTTTAAGCTGTATTTAAAATAAATTTGGCAGCTGTAAACAAGAGGTGGTGGCATCATGTGCACAGCAAGTGCTCCACAGTCTGTAAAGCATAATTTGGGCATCTCTTTGATGGTACACTTGCACCATGTGTGTGCTAAGCTTAAGCTGGGGAGTGAGGGCAATCTTGGCTAGCTTTCCGGCAGGACTGGTATTAACACGGTGGCAAGAGTGAGGGTAGGTGCCTGGCCATCAGTCGTGTGCCCCAAGGCTGTTTAGGGTACACATTCCTTGTGCCAGCAGTCTGCTAGCTGGAGGGAGAAGAGATCTGTTTTGTGGGGAAGGGGTTGCTGGAAGCAAAGTGAATTAAGAAGGCCGTAAAAAATTGATAAAGATAGGACTGTCTGTTTTTATATTCTGCCACATAACATGGGTTTAAATGAATTTCCCTATAATTTGTCTTCAAATACCGACATTTAACTCTTAGGCTGTATAAATGAACTGGCTTTTTCTAGAGTAAAATTCATGCCCTGCGTCCAGGCTAATATGTTCACCTACTATAAACATTACTGCCTATGGTTACAACCGGAATAAAAAATTCCTTTTATATACATCATAGCTGGCAGATACTCCTGAGACCACCACAAATCACTTCAGCCTTTTGGTGCTCTCTGACGAAATGAACTGAAATGTAAAACAGCTCAGGCTTCAGGCAGGCGGGCTCTGGAAAGCAGTTAGCTTGTTTAGGCCATTGTTTGTACCCTCCCGTATTTCCAGGTGCTGAGCAAAGATATTCTAGGAGCTTTCCTGATTGATTTAAACATTGGGGTTTAATAACCTCCCATTCCTTCCTTAAATGTTTCACTTGTTCTCTGTGTAGCCTTTCAGTTAAAGGAAAGGAAAATAAGTAAACAAACAAAAAACCCCCCTGGCACNAGACCAAGCAGAAAAAGAAGAAAAAAAGAAAAAAACTCAGGGTCATAACAGGGAATAACAAAGCAGTGAGTTATTTATGCAGCCATGATTGGCAAAAATGATTGCAACATGAATTTGCCCAGAAGCAATGATTAGATCATAAAAATGTTAAGGAAATCTGTAACTCAACACCATTTTATAGATTGAAGAAGTTTTTGTTCCCTACCTTAATTGCTGTGAC
>VXBO01013478.1:24356-36309 GCA_013400135.1 Rhinoptilus africanus
TGCATAATTAAAAGTGAGGGGGGAGAGAGGGGAGCATAAATGGTTTACCATGCTACATGAGCAAGGGAGGGAATTACACAATGACAGGTGAAGAGCAGATTTATCTCCTGTTGGAATTTCAATGCTGCAAGCAAGGCAGGACACTGTTGCTTGCTAATATCCTTGCAAACACCACAGTTGCTGCTTCTCCAGATTACTGTCCAAAAATCATTGCTGGTCTCTGAAAGGCCTGCAGCGCTGCATCTGTGGCTGTGGGTCTTGGAGCCGTCGGTGCTCAAGCAAAGAGATTGGATTTGTGCACGTGGGCTTATGAATCCATGTCTGTGCTTAAAAATGGGCTATTTACTTACTTGGCTGGCTGTTTATTTATTTATAAATAAACATTGGTAATGTCTGGCTTTGCTGAATACAAATCACAGGGTTGTAATTGTTCCAGCTGAAACAATGTCATCACCTGCCGCCTGCTGCTGTCCCTTTTCCAATGATAAAAGAATTTGGTGCAATCCTTCTTTTTCCACTCTCTGAGTAGCAAAAAAGGTTGTACTTGAACATTCATCTCTAGGCAGATTTATCATCATTAGGCAGTACTCAAACACACAGTATCTGTTTTTAAATTGAACTGTTATGGATCTAAATCAGATTTACGTAGAGTAAGTTGGTATCTATTTGACTCTTAACTATTTGATAAAGAATATTTTTCCCTTAACTTCTGATGTCTCACCTCTGCAGCAGCAGTACAGAGAATGCCAGGAACTTTTAAGCCTTTATCAGAAGTACCTAGCTGAGCAGCAGGAAAAACTATCGCTCTCCCTTTCTGAACTCAGTGCTGCCAAGGAAAAGGAGCAGAAGGTAAGCTCTCTTCTCCCATCTCCTTTTTTAATGATGACATCTTTAAGACATCTTTTCTCTTTTACTAGAACTGCAACTTTAAGTGTGGTGTCTTGCAACAGTGTTGAATACTGTTTTGTGATTGGCTTTGATGAGTCTTTGCCTTAATACGTGCATTGCAGGAAAACAAAAAAAAAACCCAGCCGTGTTTTGGGTCAATAAAATGTGTGAAGTTAACTGACCATGTTGTAACAGAGTAGGAATCATAGGGGCCCATGGCTTTGCTAAGGAAAAAGTTGAGTTGCTCCTTTGTTTTCTGTCATGTTTCTTAAACAGTAGAATAATTGCAATCACTATAGATACAGCCTTTCAAATTTTCCCTGGTGCTTTTGATGATGGAAAAGGACATTATAGATGATGTATTTGGTCAATAAGTGCTTTCCCAAGTCTGTGAGGCAGCCCATCTGATTTGAGCTACCTATAATTATATATGCAGTTGAAAACCAGAAGATGTTGACTAGAGATACAACGTATTAGATTAAGTGGTAAAATGCTTCTCGGATGCATGGGCCTAAAGACTTGAAAACATGGTTGTTTGAGAGTTTTTTCTGATAGCTAGATAGTCGTGATTTGTATCCCTGCTGGTAGCGGGTAATACCCTGGAAATGAAGGCTATTCACGCAAGTGCTCTACCTGATGTTTTTAACTGCTGTTCTCTTTGAGCAGCTTCCATCTGCAGACATCCAGAGTCTACCCTGCCTAAGACTGTGCCTTTTTTTAGAGGTTGGGCCCTTGATCCCTTCTTTTGCTGGAGGAGTCTTAAAGGCTCAATAGGGCTATCAGTAAAGTCATCAGCACAGAGTATCCAGAAGGTGGCCTGATTCTGCCTTCTCGGTGGCTCCCTACTAACAGCGTTACAGGGACAGATCCTCATCTCAGGAGCCTGTGAAGGAAGGGGTGCATTTCTAATGCTGTTCAGGAAGCACGTAGCGATACTTCTCTGACTTCAGCGACTTCAAGAATAGTTTTTTATCCTGCTGATGTTTTTGGTGGTTTTGATTTTTTTGTTGTTATTTTTTTGGGTTTTTTTGTAAAACATGTTGTTGGACATTGGAGTGTTTGTCAAGCTTTTAGCCTTTATAAACATTTCATTTCCATTTTTCTGTACTTTTATTTGCCATCCATTTTGTGATGGCATTGAGTTTGGAACAAGAACCTTTTTCTCTGAGAATGGATGATGCCTGTGTCATGCAACTTGCTGGGGATTTCCATGGAGCCCGTATAGTCCAACGTGTAGTCTGTGGCAGCTGTGTTTGGGATGATGCTGATACTTCTCTCTGGTTTTGCAGTGCTTAACCTTTTACCTTTAGCCTTTCAACTTTAAATACACGTATCTTGTACTAGGTTAGCGCTCAGTGTAAAGGTATCTGGTGTAGTCACATCTACAGTGCTATATCAGCAGATAATAGGAAACCCTCAGCCTGTTAACTGTCCAATCAGCATCTGATGGTACAGCAATCCACCTTCATCTCCCCTTGTTCTTCTGGCTTCCTAATCACTCTGTCAGTGTATACACAGAGACTTCTCTGAACTTGTTTCCTGATTTCATGTGCAAAGTCTTAGCAAGGTTGTCTTTGATACCATTATTTCTTTTCTCCATACTTACAAGTACTTTTGTCCACAAATGCAAATTCAGATATTATATCGAGGTTTGCCTTAACATTTCAGATGAGAAATTACCGTGGCCCTCTTGCCCCGTGCAAGGCTTTGTAAGCATAGATAAAAACCTGTCAAAGCATGTTTCAATTGTTTTTTCTTACAGCTTGTAAGCATATTTCTAATGTTTCTAGCCTTCCTCTTCAATTTTCTTTCCATGCAGTCCTGGTAGGCATACAGCTGTTTGTATCTTGAATGTGTTTGGCTTTATACATCGCTACCTGTTTTCCCAAACAAGCGCTTCATGCTACATTTCTCCTCACAGCTCAAAAACTCTGGAGGGGTCTGCCGGACTGCCTCATCGCGTTGGTTCTTTTCCTAACACACTCCTTCACACAATATCTATCAAAACCGAAGAGAAGTCACTGGGCTACTTCTTGCTGGACTATTTTCACACACCACCTTTATTGCTGTCTTTTTGTCTCTTGCCTTAATACCTGAACTGCGAGCTGTTAGGGTTGTAGTCGCTCTTTCCATTCTGTTAGCGTGTTGCCTGTACGCAGTAGTTGAGGCAGGCACAGGGCTTGCATTCTGGTGTCTGCCTCGATGGGGAATATCACTGGGGAATGCAGCAGGGAGGGATTTTGGGGAGGTAACAACTGGGAGGGGGACAGACCCAGAAAACTTTCCTCCTGCTCTAAGTGCTGCCTGTGCTAGCTCTCTCTGCCCTGCTGAAGCTTTTATCCTCTCACTCTTTGTTTTAAGCTTGCCTTTGAAAAAAGCCACCTCGATAAATACTAAGCTAAAGGAAGTCTTCCTGAGTTTTATTTGAATCCTGATCCCTGGGAATCTTTTCGCTATTGTTTGTTTTTGACTGGGCTAAGGAAATCCTGGATATGTCTGGCTTTAAATCAATACATACTAGCTTGCTCCCTAGTTTTCACTTCTTTGAACTGTCTAGGAGGGGTAATCAGCGTTTCCCATTTCAGGTGACTGCTGATGTTTCCAGGGCATCTGTGCTTCAATGTAAGATGTCTTTCTGATTTTTCCTGTGTCGTCCAGGAACGTGGGACTGCACAGTTATACTCTGCACTGAAGCTCTTCTTTGTTCTGCCTGTTATGAGCTGTTCTTTCTTGTTTCTTTTCATTTTCCCATCTTTTTCCTACTTGTTTGTCTTGATTTATTTCTAATGCTACACCTGTATCTTAACATCACCTGCTTTTCGCTTGTCTGGCTCCCTCATTCTTACTGTACAATAACGCTGACCGTGAGCTGTCACTTTCCCCTGGGCTTAGACAGGTATTTGAAAGCATCTACTTTCTATCTTTAAATGCTTGGCTTTGTGTTAGAATGAGACAATTAACAGGGCAAGAGAACTGCAGCGTTACCAAACATCTACGGCATTGTTGGAAGAGGAGGTGGAGTTGTATGGGAGGCAAAGGACTGCAGTGGCTGTGTGCCTGTGGCTGAAATGCAGCCCTGGCTTGCAGCTATATTGAACTAATGCAGCTTCTTCAGTGTGAACATTTATTTTTGTCTGTTTTAGCATCAGCTACTGGTAGCAAGAATTCTGAAATCACGTTTTCCTCTGACCTAATATTGCTTCTTCAGAACAGAAGTCAGCCCTCAAAATTTAAAGCAGCGTTCTGGTAGTAGTGAAATAAAATTGCTGTGAAGATGGTGGTGAGATGATTTAAGACAGAACTCTCGCGGAGTCAATAATCAGTAACTGGAACATGGAGCTTCCTTTTTTGTGAGATAAAGTTAATTCCATTTGAAAAGATACTTAAGGTGACATGAATTGAATTATTCAAACTGGCCTTCTCAGCGTTAACTCTAGGTTAATATCTCATGATGCCTCTGGTTTCATTATAGGAGTTTTAAGTACATAACTTTTTATAATAAATTCAATACTTAGAAGCTGAACTGAAATTGGTTTACCTTCTTCCAACCCATAAAAAGAAGCATTAATTGTAAAGTGAATATGAAAGTGGTCACTAAAGTTGACTCAGAGAGATTCAAAGAGATAGCTCTTGTGTAAAGGAAGTGAAGAGCTCTACTGAACAATAGGCTTCTGCCCTGATGTTAATAGAAAATACCATCCATATTAGAACGGTGTTAAACTCCTGCTATCAAAAATGATTTTTGGATGCTCTTTCTGCAGCTCCCAAATGTTCAGTCTTTGCCATTTCATAAGCTTTACACAGAGATATAAAGAAAGTTGCCCTTGTTCTATGTAATCAGGTCTGCTGTACTTATATAGTTGCTGCTTTGCTGACATCTCAAACAGTGGCAAGAATCCAGTTTACTTTGGCAAGACTCTGGCCGACGAATCTGTAGATGTTCTGCAGTGTAGGGTAGGACTTGAGTCACAAAAGTTGGACAGGCGGACGAGTTTCTGCAGGACTGGGATTCTTAAGCTACTTCACCTAAAGGAAAGATAATACCTGTAGTCTCAGCATTGCCTATTAATGTTAATCTTTGTATTTACAAGTACAGCTGGCAGCTTTTGTTTCTTATTTGTGGAAGATTATCATCACATCTGCTAATTCCTTTGATTTACGTAGATTCTTCTTGTGTATGTGTTTTAAGCTTCAGTTCTTCCCCCTGTGTAGGAATGGCACAGATATGGGGTGGGATTGTAGACAGAGGAATATCAAGAATTCATCTTTAATGGGATATCTGCTCTCCCCCTTTCTTGTGTACTCTGTTGTCTGCATCCTGTCTGGTGTTTGTATTTCAGTAATGCCAGAGGCCCTCATCGCGAACGAGGTACTGTTGTGTACTAAAGCACTGTGCAAGCATAGTGAAAGACATGGTCTGCTTTGAGAAGATTGTAAAAATCTTAAGAAGATTAAGTTTTTGGGGAAGGATTTTTTTTCAACATTACTATTTCTCTTGAATCATTTGTTCATCTTAAAAATTGTTGACACAGTTGTGGTGTCATTTCACAGTAAAGTCCAAAGAAAGCCTTGTTTTCTCTTCATGTCAGTGACTAAAATTCTTGTCCATATCATTGTCGTTTTTTGCCTTAGTAAGGGTGATTACATAATAAAGCTTCAAACGTTGGTTATTTGATTTATTATATTTTTCCCTTTGAAAAGGATTTTGAAACAAGTCAAGCTTCAGATGCCCTTGCTTTCTGATTGTCCCCAAACTTTCCATTCAACACAGGTCACCTTTAAACACATTTTTATCTTACCTAAAGGAAAAAAAAAAAAAGAAAATCCCATATATGCAAAGGGTTTTGAATGCTATAAGGTAAACCTGAATGATAGAATTGACTTTGTCTGTTTACCCAGCTGTACGGGAACAATGGATGAGCCCATATCAAAGATACTTGAGAACTGGGATAATAAATAAAGAACTAATTTGACTGTAGACCCAAGGGTATTGGAATAATTTTACGAGCCCAGACAGAAACAGAGTTTTAGCATGAGTAAATATCGGGAATAGCCCTGCCTTACCTGTGTTACTTTTGGCAAATCCTCCAATCTCCCTCTGTGCCTCTCTTATCTGTAAACAGGAGATAAAGTTTTTGTCCTCATTCCTTCTGGTTTTCAGTGAGAATGTCGGGTTTGGGGTGCTGCTTCATGTGTGTTCAAAGTGATTACAGATGGTATTTCAAATTTACAGTGGTCTGGAGTAGACTACCTTGTAATAGGATGACGAAAAATCATCCTTTCTTTTTTCACCTCTAGCTTACCAAGTCATAGTTAATTTACCTGTCTTTTCTAAAAAGTGATAACACCAAACAGTAATGCAGATGGACATAAATATTGAAACGAAAAGGAAACGTGGTAGTGAAATGGCTGCAATAGAACTCCACTTGTGCTCAATCCCCTGGAAATGTGTGCCATCGTAGAACTGTTTGGCTCCCATAAAAGCCCCTTCTACTTGCATGCTGTGAGTGATGCTGTATTCGTGGTGATAAGCACTTCACTCTCAGCCCACTGCTTAAGCGAGGTGTGAGCAGTTCACTGCTTAACGGAGATCCCTGCCAGTTCACCATCTCTCTTTGTTCTATTGTCTTTAATCAACCTTGTCTCTGGTCTCTTTAGGGTCTTTTGATTTTCTTTTTCTTTTCTTTGAAGATGCCTCTTTCGGTTTCATCCACTTTGCTTTAAAAACTGTCCCTCCTGTGGAAACCTTTTTCTTAGGTGGACTCTCATCTCTGGTATGTATTTTTCTGTTTAGGAATAAATCTGGAAAGAGGACAGTGCCTTCCTTTCTGGCAAAACATTCTCTTGGCCTTGCAGACTTCTGGCGATACTGTTACTATTGTGAAATGTTATCTCTGCATCTTTATGAAAATTAAGGAAGTTAATAGCAGGACTGCCAGTCCTTGAGAAGCACTTTACAAACTCTTAGGTCAGATATTGCGGTTTCTTCAGTATTACCCTTGTAATAGCTTTTGGGAGAGACCATTGTGACTGTACTCACTATTATCCTCTCAATCTCCCATTGAAGTGAGAGTAAGGTGAATGCAAGGCTTCATAAGACTGCACTTGCAGTCAAAGATTTTATATTATGCTACAGGCCTTGAGGAAGATAAAAAGTTTAAAACTAGATACAAGGAAGACATTTTTTTACCATGAGGGTGGAGAAACAGTGGCTCAGGTTGCCTAGAGAGGTGGTAGGTGCCTCATCCCTTGAAACATTCAAGGTCAGGTTGGATGGGGTTCTGAGCAACTGTATCCAGTCGAAGATGGCCCTGCATATTGCAGGGGAGAATGGACTAGATGACCTTTAAAGGTCCCGCCCAACCCTAACTATTCTATAATTCTAAGAAAACTTCTGTTCTGCCCTTCACTTTGTGGAATTATCTGTTTACCTGTTTGGAGTGCAAGCAACCCAGCTGCTGTGACAGCTATGCTGGTACTTCTGGTTGTATAGTCCATTTGATCTGGCATATGCCTTTTGGTACTGCTGCCTTTGGTCTTTTTCAAAAGTTGAGTTTTTCATGTGATTCCAACCTCCTTGATTCACCAGTTCCTGCTAACAGACTTCTTGGATTCCTCTAAGTGTGGCAGGTCCTGTATGTTGTGATCAAGATTACATTCCTGAAGTTCTTGACTTGTTGAAAATCAGTGCTGAGACTTTCAAAGCCTAACTGAACAAGTGACCTAATGTAATTCCAAGGATTCAACCAGATAACTATCAGAGTTCTCTCACAAACTGTTTTTTTCTCACTCTATTCTGTATTCTCTCTTCACCAACCCTATTCAAGAGAGAGATCATCCTCCCAGAACCTATTCTGGTAAAAAGTGAAAATGTTTCTGAGGCAGTAGCAATAGTCCAGCAACTGGACCCTTATTTCTTAAAGTGGAAAGAATTAGAGTTGCTATTTCTTGCTATTGAAATGAACAGAGGCTGTAGACTAATCTAGTACTTAATAACCTAAATACTTTTACTCATCAGTTTAAATTCCAAGTAGTGTGATATTAGTGATTATTATATTGAAAGATAAATTGCTTACCATCTCTTGCCCAGAAAGCACCCATTTTTGTGTGTTGTTCAGGTGGTTTAATTAGAAGTGTCTTTTTTTAATGAAAGCCAGGTGATTATCAGTGCAGGGCACTATAGGTTGGTCTTTGTATGGCAGAAAGATTTTTCATGAGAGCCAGGGCTGTAATTTTCTTTCAGCTAAGAAGGTGGGAATTCGTTATCTGTCTGTACCAGGATGATTGCCTGCAGAAATATCTCTCCGAGTTAGTTCTGAATACCCTAAGATTTAGCTTGAGTTTTTCACTTTGAGCTGCAAAAGGTTCAAACTTAAAGTTTTTCTGATGCACAGTTTGCCATTTGAAGTTTTTAAGGACTCTTCTCCTGAGATTTTATCCATGATAGGACAAATTCATAAATTTCTTGAGACTGCTGGACTCATTTCCTCATATAAGCAGAAATCTGGTGAAATGGCATCACGCTTATAAATACTTGAAGGGTGGGTGTCAGGAGGATGGGGCCAGGCTCTTTTCAGTGGTGCCCAGCGACAGGACAAGAGGGAATGGGCAGAAACTTGACTATAGGAAGTTCCACCTAAACATGAGGAGGAACTTCTTTACCTTGAGGGTGGCAGAGCCCTGGCACAGGCTGCCCAGGGAGGTGGTGGAGTCTCCGTCTCTGGAGACATTCAAACCCGCCTGGATGGGTTCCTGTGCCCCCTGCTCTGGGTGACACTGCTCTGGCAGGGGGTTGGACTAGATGATCTACTAAGGTCCCCTCCAACCCTAGGATTCTGTGATCAGCACAGACTGTGCATTTACAGCCTTATTGCAAGACTCTATACACATTGCATGTGATTATAGTTTAGGACAGCCTGGTTACCTATCTCTGATCCCCTTGGTATGTTAAATATCATTGCGTAACAATTTTTGGTTGCCATCTATTCATGGCGGATGCCAGAAAGTGTCTGAAATGTCCCACTTTCAGGTGTATAGTAATGCACTTTTTTCTTCATTTTGGAAATTCGCTCTTATGGTTTCAGATCTTGGGACGTGGGTAGAAACAGACTATGCAGACAGTCAGGACTGTCATGTGCCAATGATGATTCATAGTACCATCAACACAAACAGGGATACATGAATTTCTCTTGTCTGTGCAAGAAAACTGTCAATCTGAAACCAAAGTAGTCAAAGGTAACCACAGAGATACATGGTTTCTCAGGCTGGCTGAGTTATTTCCTAAGATTTAGAGTAGGGAAAAGCAAATTATGTCCTCTGACCTGCCTCGGAAGTCTGGATTACCTTGAGGTTGGTCTCTACTTTGAAATAATTTCTAGTCAATCTGTATTAGATAACATTTGACTCCATGTTACATCTTTCCCCATCTTTTATACTCTCTGTAAACAGGAGCACTCCTATGGGCTGGAGCAGGCTAAACAGATTTTCAGGATGTTTTCTGTTTTCTTGTGTATAACTTCAAAAACTCCTCTTACTCTCTGGAGCTCGTTTATGAACATTGGTACCTTAGGTGAAGACTATTAATTTACAGTCTCTTCTCTAAAACTTCAGACAGAGGACTTTTCACAAAGAAGTAAGGACCTTGATGCCTTCTACAACTAGGTCAAGGACCTACTCTTGCAGGCTAATGTCACTTTTAAACCTCAGCAGAAAAGCTGAGTCATACTGAGAACGTCATTTAAGTCAGGAACCATTCATGTTCATGGTTACAGAAAATGAGACTGAAAACTTTTATAGAGAGCTTGTCTCATTAAATGAGCTCATGAGACTGCAAAGGAGAACAGGCTGTGAGCAACTGAGGTCACTGCTGGATTTCAAGTGACAGCTGTGGAGACCACTTCTTTTCCTGAGATCCATACATTCATTACATAAAGCACAACGCTCCACTGTTAATACAGCTTCTTAGCCCAACTCTTCCTTTTGGATACTTCTCTGTCAGTGCTCATTCTATTAGGCACTCTGGGACTCCTGGTGATTTGTGGTTTTGGAGTATTTGATAGTGTTCCTTGTAATGAGAGTGTACATTCAGGCATGGCATGGATGGAGACAGAACAGTTATTTTAATCTGTAACTCTCGCATTAAGTGTGGTTTCGCTGCCTTGGAGTCCCTAGGGAATTTGTGTCTAAGAGGAGCAGAGGACCTGGGATACACACTACTGTTCAGGCAGCAGCATGCGTGCCCGTACGTGGGAAGCACTTCAGTGTCAGTGTATCTGACCAGCACTGATAATGCAAAAATCCTCCTATTGTGTGTGCCCGGGAGCATGTGCAACCATCATGTGAATGTATAGACGGGCTGGCTTGATTTGATGTACATGTAAGCAAGCCTTGAATATAATACCGCCTCTGGTTGTGACACTGTATTATTTTCTACTTCTTCTAAATCTTAACACAAAAATAAGTACCAGGTTGATTTTTTTAAATTTAATGTATTTATTTTTCACTGGAATGTTCTAGTTTATCAACACATGTCAGCCTTTTGACACGTTATCTTAGGTGCTATGTGTAGATTCTGAAGCTTTAGGTAAAATAGAGGAAATGAGAGTTCAGACACACCTGCGGAAAGGTCTTTAAATACTTAGGCCTTTGTATTTCATTTTATCCATGGGAATGTCATTAAAGGCACATGAGAAGTTTTGATTAATATTTTTCATTACTTGTGCTGACCATGAGAATTCGGCAGGCAGGTGTGCTACTGGGACTGCTCCTGTGGTCTGCCCAGGTAGGTGAGGGCTGGCAAGCAGATGAATTGGGATCTAACTCTCTTCTGTTACTGTCTTGCCATCAAGTTATTTAGTTGCTTTCTGTCTTAGTTTCTTGCTCTTTAAATAGAAGATGTGCCCACTGTTTGTTAAGCTCAGTGAATTTAAAAGGCTGTGTAAATGCAAGGATGAGTTGATGGTCTAGTTAATGAGTATAAGATACTGAAAGGAGAACTCACTTGGTCTGGGACTTCTCTGTACATAAGTTAATTCTTGTATAAAAAAGTGGTCTCTTTGTACTGGATTACAAAGAACAAGTACACAACATGGGGAAAAACCTCTGGTGCTGTATTACTCAAGGCAGATGCACGTTCATGGGTGTGTTTATTCATCAGAGGTAAAAAGGATCATGTTATCTGACATGGAAAGTCTGCACTTCTGTAGCATATTAGAAAGTTACTCCCAGATTCCTTCTTCCTAACAACGTGTATGATATGACCCTAAGTCACTCTTGGATCTTTCTGTAGAAAGCAAGAGTGGAAGTGTAAGGCATCCCCAGAGGGTGACTCAAATCCAGCTGATGATTCAACTTAGAAGGATCTCGGCATCTTTTTTTCTGAAATCCCCATTGTTTTACCAAATACCAAGATATTCCTTTTACTTTTTCACGAGTGATTAGGTGGCATCATCACTAAGATGATCAACACTGAACCCAAAGTGTACAATCGTAACTAATAAGTAAGATCACGTTTTTTTTGGTGTGACTTGTTAATTTTCAGATGTATCATTAGTGCTGTTTACATGATGAACTAATCCGTTCTGTTAATATTAGTAAATATTTGAAGTATTCATAGAATCATAGAACCGTCAGGGTTGGAAAGGACCTTAACGACCATCTATTTCCAACCCCCCTGCCATGGGCAGGGACACCTCCCACTAGAGCA
This sequence comes from Rhinoptilus africanus, assembly GCA_013400135.1. Lineage (NCBI taxonomy): Eukaryota > Metazoa > Chordata > Aves > Charadriiformes > Glareolidae > Rhinoptilus > Rhinoptilus africanus. The sequence continues at coordinate 35,950 of VXBO01013478.1, forward strand.
GGTTGCTCAGAGACCCATCCAGCCTGGCCTTTAAAACTTCCAGGGATGGGGCTTCCATCAGCTCTCTGGGCAACCTGTTCCAGTGTCTCACCACCCTCACAGTGAAGAGCTTCTTCCTAATGTCCATTATGAAATGACCCATCTCTAGTTTTAATCCATTCCCCCTAGTCCTACCACTACCCAACATCCTAAAAAGTCCCTCTCCAGCTTTCTTGTAGGCCCCCTTAAGAAGCTGGTTGGCCACAATAAGGTCTCCTCGGAGCCTTCTTTTCTCCAGACTGAACAACCCCAACTCTCTCAGTCTGTCTTCACAGGAGAGGTGCTCCAGCCCTCTGGTCATCCTCGTGGCCCTTCTCTGGA
>VXBO01013478.1:60892-122209 GCA_013400135.1 Rhinoptilus africanus
TTAAGAAGGAGAGCTGAAGTGCAGCTCTTTCAGACGGAATAAGGAAGGCTTAAGCCTGGTACTTGGAATACATTTATTAACTAACTTTCCAGAGAAGTGGCCTGGGAGCCCAGATAGAGGAACCTTCCACTCTGCATTAGAATTTTGTCAGAACTTCAAAAATTCGTACCTTTTGCCATCTGTGCCTGTCTCTGCTTTCTGCATCATTGGCTGTTTCTGCTTTCTGCGTTTGTGAAGACTTATCATATAGATCGACTTCACAAATTAGGGAATGATAAACCAGAGCAAAGGTGAAATATAAAAATATAAACTTCTACAGTTTTCCCTCTGAAAAAAAAAATCCCTTCAAAAATTGGTTCCCTACTTGAGAATAATTAATGTCATATTTTGGATGTCATATATCTGCTACATTAATTGCTATCAAGTAGGGAACAAATTTTTTTTTTTTTTTAAATGCAGAGCTGTTAGGGTACTGGTTGGAAAGAGCACCAAAGAGGTATGTAATGCTTGCTCATAGCTGCAGAGCCAGTCCTCTTGGATTGTCACAGCACAATACAATAACGGTTCTCTATTGAAAGGAAGGTCTGCATCTTCATTCTGACTTGGAGAGGCTGCACTGTCGGAGTTCATAGTTGGAAACTGTCCCTCCATGACCCCTGTCCTTCAGCTTGTAAGCAAGGCATTGTGTTTTGGTAACTATTGATGTAAGACTATAAACACATATTTAGTTATTTTGCTTGGTTTTGTGTGCTTATGACAAAGGCCTGTCTTTGAACAAGGATTTGCTTTCAGGATATTTCAAATGCCGAAGCTTGTGAGCTTTTCTAAACTAGACTTGCTTTAACAAACGTGTAGGTGGGTTTTACTTGGTTTGTCTGTCCAGACTGCAGTGTCTCAAAGTGAAGGCGATTGCCTCACAAGGTCACTGCTGCCCTGGAGTAGTGGAGGGCCTTTCAATTTATGCTTGGTCATGCCCTTTTAACTTAATGTTCTCCTTCACACAAGCTGGTAGTGATGGATGTCCATTCAGACAACCTAATGGCCTATGGTAACTGTAGAAGAGCCTTTATATCAATATTCTGCAGCTGAGACCCATCAGGATGAGCTGTCAAACTGCTCCACACCATATCTAGGACCATTTTATGCAAATAGTAGCTGTGATACGATTGCTATGCTTTATGGTGTCAAGCAGGACTGTAAAAGATCACTTCCATGGGTCAAGAGGAGGTTGACCTTTGTAGCTTGATATACTAGAGGTCATTTCTCTTTGTCAGCTGTTGCTACCTTCAAGAGAATAAACTCGCGGCAGAATGACCTCAGCTCTTAAGGAATCTCAGCCATAGCCGGAAGGTCTGCTGAGACATTGGTGGTGGCATTTCAAGTGTGGTGAGAGTGTTCTGAAGTCAGCATCTTTGTGGTGAGCTTCAAAAGGTAACATCTGGCTTACCCCCAGGGAATGAGAGATTGCTATTTGTTCCATGCCTGCTCCTATTCCTTGTTTCCATTTTTCCTGCGATCTTTCATTAGTTAATTTATGTACCTGTTTGAGATACTGCAAGCCTGCAAAATAGAAAACTTGTCTTTTCTCACTGAAATCACACCCTGTATGCCAAGAGGACCTTGAATTTTTTTGTTCAGGGACCTGAGCCTTCCAGACTCAAGCAAGATAGTTTGCCTCTGGTGCTCAGGGGACACCTGTCCAATGCGCAGGCTGTCAGATTAGGTAACAGATTACGAGATATCATGCTGTGAATCTGCTTAGGTGGAACTTCTCCAAGGGTTGTTGTATTTTGCACAAGACTTCCAGCTACATGTGTTTTTAGTCAAAAATGTTCACACCCCTTCCATTTGTGGAGTGCTGTTTATGCTTCCACGGACTTCCTACCTAACTGTAGACTGGCTTCTGGTGAGAAATGGAGTCTTGCTAATGCAAGGGAACCCAAAAAAAGTCTCATTAAACAGGATAATATGAATGTAATATCTGCCCGTGATGGAGTTCTGCCACCATTCAGAGAAGACTCAGCATTTCAAGCACCTTGGTGGTAACTCCAATGCTATATACCTACCAGCTGATCCAACTATATGTTGCATTGCACCCCTCGGTACGCTGGGAGTATAGATGCTTTCTCAGTATTACTGTGAAATAGAAATAGTTAGTGCTCCCATTTCTGTGTACTCTAGCAGGTTAATTTGTAGTTTCCTCACTCCCTTATTTAAAGAAGTTGTTCCTGGTAATTTAGTCACCTGGGGCATGACAGCAAGTTTCAGCATGTTAACTGCTCTGGACTGGGTATTTTATCTCTTGGCTTCACTCCCAGTGACAGAGACGTAAGTTACCACATATGTAGCATCTTGTGTTTACTGTGGGTTAGTGTGAGTTGGTGATCACATGCAAGCTGTGATCTCAAAGCTGATGAGACCATGAGCAGTCAGCGTCTAAGCCTTTAGACAACTGCCTTCTAATAAATGGTATATATACTTTTTTGAAATGTGGAGGTGTCAAGTACCATGGTACTAACTTGGTTCTCCTAGAGGATTTTCTTAATTTTTTGCTACTAAGGCTATTTAACACATAATCATGGGGCTGCCTCTTCTATCTTGCACTAGCATTTGGCTAGTTAATGTAAAGCTATGTACCAGTCAGATTGCGGTGCGTTAGTCTTGTTCCAGTCTTTGTTCTGAGGAACAGCACCATTACAAAATAAAAGAGTCTTTCTTATAAAGCTTTTATTTCCTAAGTGAAACTTCTTCGACAAGATGAAGTGAGTCAGCCTGTCTTTAATGGGATTGCATTGAAATGTCTGCTTACATGCAACTCTTGTTGTCATTCCTTGGCGTGATCATTTCTTGAGGGGCAGATTAGAGGTCAATCAGGCAGAGCCACAAGGGCGCCCACAGCTAGCCTCAGGATACTCCCTACAAATGTAAGATCAAAAGGGCAGGCACATGAAAATTACTGTTTACTTTTTATGAATTATTTCCCAGAGATGGGATCATTAGCAGAATCTAAATGCCGTCTGGATCTTAGTGCAAGGACACTCCTGACAGAACGCGCTTGCTTGGGCACACCTTTCCACTTTTAAAAGTCAAAAGATTTTCTGCGTTTGCTTTTGTGGGATTTCTGTATTATTTAAATAATTTTCTGGTTGTTTTTCCCCAAATGCTGTCCCTACTTCTGAACGTACTTCTAATTCTTAGATGTTGTCCATTTCTTTTCTTTGTGCAGCAGAGCTATTCCAAAGCCTATATCCATACCCCAGGAACTCTGCAGGAGTCACTCACCTTCTGAAAGAAGTAAAACTTTCTGGTAATCTTTCTGAGTGAACAGTGGCTGTTACTTAAAATTCATCACTGGCCAATGGGTAGTAGAGTTATCCCTACTGTAAATACAGGAGAAAGGTGATATTGGCTGTTGTGGTGAGGTACACGTTGGCAAATGCTGATTCAGTGTCTGCTCCTGCAGTAATCTTCACACGTCAAACTCTACACGTTCTTATCCACGTAAGTATCTGGCTTCTGTTTGATCACAGTAATCAGGGCTATTTGGAAGAGTCACGGTATATTTGCCCTTTTGTCTTGTGTCTAGAGCTATGAAAGCATTACTTTGGAGCAGATGTTGATTGAATTCTGAAGAGACTGGCAGTAGCTGGGAACATGTGTAGCCCCTGATATGCTAAACCTGTGATTCCAAGTAGAAAACTGTTTGCTTTTTAAAATAACTTTGAAAAAGTTACCTTGAAGGACCAAATGCATGGTGGATATTACTCTTTAATGAAAACCAATATGAACTTCCCTCTTATCATCCAACATGTTACTACCCTTAATGTGAAATAATCAAATGTTGCCCAGCATAGGAATGAAACTAAATCTGGCTTGTAACCAAAATAAAATCCCTAACAGCTATTTTTGTATGTTCTTAAAATGTGTGCTGTGAGATTAGGCAGTTGTCTCTTTTTTCCACCTCTCTGCTATTTTTCTTTAAAAGTTTAAAATAAAATAAAATAAATGCTCTCTTGCAGCCCCCTCCTATGATAAGATTGGGGGGCAGAAAATCAAATGTTATGTTTTTTTGTCTAAATCCTTTTTCTTCCTAATGTGGCTAGACATTTTGGATAGATGTGTTTTTACTTATTTGGCATGACGTCTTCTCAGCATTTTTGTTTCTTTTGGAATTCATCTTGACAGCAGTAGCTAGAGAACTTCTTGCTAGTGTTTAAAAGGATGAACCGAACATCTCACTTCCCATCTCTTCCTCTTCTGTTGGAGAGAGCTCAGGAAATTTTTTTAATCCTTGCAAAGCAGTGAGAGTGCAAAAGAACGTGTGTGTGGTGGAGTGGGATCACTGGATCCTCCAAGATAGGGGCGTACAAGCAACCATCTGAGGGAGTGGGTCCAGGGTTTATTACAGCAGCATTCAGAAAGTTGAGGCAAGGACACTATAAATATAAGTCAGCTGGTGCTGGGCACAGTTTAGGTTTCTAATGAGCTGCCCCCAATCTCAAAAGTTTTCCAGCATACGTCTTGGACTTCTTAGGCTACATCAGCGCTGGATAGGGGGTCTGTACGCCTCCCTTCAGTTGTGAAGGCATGCCCATAAGTTTGTGAGATGTCAGAGGGCAACTGATTTGGATCCAGGATGTGGCATGCTTGTTGTGTGTTTCTTGCACTCTTTACATGGAGGCAGAATCAGATATCTAATTGTGCTGTTCATCTCAGGTATCGTTGATGTTGATATCTTCTTGTTCTTCTTGGTAGTCTTCATGGAAGACAAAGATTTTAAGATGTCTTTTATTTCATCTGTGTTTCAGTGGCTGTTAGATTCCCTCTCTTTTTTTTCCACTATCTGCCACAAAGGTTGATAAACCTCTCCTCTGATGTTGTACATCCTGAAGCTGATACCAAAATCCAGGCGGGATTCTAGAGCAGGTTGCCCCGGTGCTGTTAGGAGAGAGGAACGGTGGAGGTCCCTTCTCCACCCAGTTGCTAAGGAGTGCGAGGCATACCTGATAGCTGTTAAATTAACATTTCCATTTCCCTATGTGTAGCCTTATCTTTACAGACAGGTGTATGTGTGTTGGGAGAGGGGCTATTTTTGGCTATACTGTAGGAGAGCCTGAAGGTAATGAGTTGTGCATAGTAAATCTTGCTTACTCCATAATTTCCACTACATTTCAAATTAAGGGCCTAAATTAGGGTTAGTGTCAGACTTGCTCTTTTGCTATGTCCTAATTTTGTTTTAAAAGCACATAGCTAAGGACTTTAATATGCTTTAGATTCAGTGCTTGTAAGTTATACTAAAATCCCTAAGGGAGCCAAAATAACTTATTAAAACCTTGCAAATGTTTTTGACTGCTGCATTCTATTATTTTCTATTCCAGTGGTAGCATACAGCCTCTGCTGCTGATGGGCGGAGGAACGCAAACCTCCAGGGCCCATTAGACTTAACTTGTTTACTGCATTGATATCTATATGTTAAATGACAAGAGAGTTCAGGTTATTGAATAATTTAAAATTCAGCTCTAATTGGTGTCATATGACCTGGAAAAGGCCATGGATGACGCCAGGAGCATGCTGTGAAATTCTTATAAATAATTCATAAATTAGATCATTCATTTGCCTGGATGTCTTGTTAAATGCAGAAGTTTGTAAGTAATAACTGATGATATAACACCTGTAAGTATTTAGTTCATATGCTGGAAGGTAATCTACCTTGATGATCTTCTAGCAAAACCTGCCAGAGTACGAGAGTTAATTGCACTAGGGAGAATGCACTACATTTATTTGGGATGGGCTTTGGCAAGGCGTACCGTGCAGATGTTGCATTACGCATTCTCTATCAGCTAGACAACTATTCTGTGTATGCCCATGTTAAAAATGCAGCTCATCACTCTTCTGCCCTTATTTCACATGAACTCCAAATGCACTGGGAAATGGTAGTGACCTGCTCTGCTCACAAATAGTATAGTTTTTGAAATATTTATCTAGGTCTTGAACTACTGATTCTTCAGTAAAATAAAGGGCAGAAGTAAAAAATTGAAGTCAGAAGATTGTGATTTTTCGTTTTTATAATGTTGGCAGCACATTGAATGTTAATAGTTAGACCTGGTGCTGTCAAGATTAGTATTGTGGCATTTTTCTATAGTGCAAACAGGAGCGCTACAGTTTTGTTTCAGAAAGCAAACATGTTTGCTTAATTTTAGTGGTCAGGTATTACATTGCCGTATGTAGGTACTGTTTGGGCTTAATGGGCATTCTGCTCACAGTGACTTCCAAGACTCAGCATACAGGTGCCTTGCTTCAGTTTTCTTGGAGCACTGTATTATTAACTGCCTTATCAGCCAGTGTAAAACCAGTTTGCTGATCTGAAATGGAAGCATTTGTTAGAGATTATCTACAATATTTGTGTAGCTGGAGAAGAAGGGTGGCATGTTTATGAATGCAAAATACACACTTAAAGCTGAGTGCCAGCAAATGCTCACATGCCACTTTGAATGCAGGTTTTTTTTGTGCACCTGGCATCCCAGCTCAAACCCTCTTAACAAAGAGGAGAAAAAAAATTGAAGGCAACACAAACATAGGAGGTGTTCCTCTGCTGTCAGCTAGCAGCTATAGATTNAATATGGTGATCATAGCTATACATAATTTCTACAGAAAATGGTGTTTCATTTCTTGCTTGAAAAAATGGTCAGCTTATCTTCTCAGTTGTCTGCTGTATTTATCTTAGGTACTGACAGATACAGTTGCTCAACTATTATGTGGGCACTTTGTAGTGACTGATACCAGGTTACTTATGGTAGAGATTTTAATAAAGGGGTTATATGATTTAAAGGGGAAAAAAAATTGATAGACTTCAGTAGATCCTACTAATTTACTTTAAAATCTTTACGTTTTTACATTCTCCTTGATAAATTCTTACAATCTCTTGGAAGGAACAGCTCCTTAATCACTAGCAATGCACTTCAAATAGTCCTATCATTTGAAATAATTGTTCTTAGAATGGTATTCCTGTTGCCCCGATATCCTTCCTGCGATTATTTATAATATATCTTCCTCATTCTACTGACAAAAGCAAGTGCTTATGCTGCCGATAGACCTGCAAACCCAAAGGCAAGCTTTATTCAGATGAGATCCATACATCAACAATGCACAGGGGTGACTGAGTTCCAGATTTAGGATGTGTACCTTAGCCAGTGTGTCAGCTGGGTCACTAATATGGGCCCTTGGTGCCCTTGAAGGTTCTTTCTCTATGGTAGCCTCTCATTTGCCCATTTAGAAATTTTTGCTTCAACTTTAAATCTCTTTATTTCTCCTCTGGTTGTTACTTCTGTTTGTTCTTTTTGGCTTCCTCCAGGGTCCACACTCAGATCAGCACAATGGACTATTTCTGGACCTGCGTTTTACTCCATCTGTTATTACCCCACCAAAAGAAACCCCAGACCTGAAAGTCCAGGTTAGGGAAATGTTTTCAAGATGCAATGAGAACAGTTTTAGTTCCTGTCTCTTTTTTCACATTGAAATATATCTCAGCTACAAACTGCAGACCCAGGTGCTATAGGTTAAACTCTTAATGCTCTTAACGTCTATATGAATTTTGCTGTTCACCGTAACAGCACTGTATTTGCTAGGACCCTAGCTTTTGTCCTCAGAGTGCAAGACATCTCGAGGTAATCGTAGAATAATAGAATGGTTTGGATTGGAAGGGACCTGAAAGTTCATCTAATTCCAACCCCCCTGTCCTGGGCAGGGACACCTCCCACCAGCCCAGGCTGCTCAAAGCCCCATCCAGCCTGGCCTTGAACACCTCCAGGGATGGGGCATCCACAGCTTCCTGGGCAACCTGTTCCAGTGTCTCACCACCCTCACAGTAAAGAATTTCTTCCTAGTATCTAATCTAAACTCCCCTCTTTCAATTTAAAACCATTACCCCATATCCTATCACTACACTCCCTGATAAAGAGTCCCTCCCCATCTTTCCTGTAGGGCCTCCTTTAAGTACTGGAAGGGTCTCTAAGGTCTCCCTGTAGCATTCTCTTCTCCAGGCTGAATCGCAGCCTGTCCTCATGGCAGAGGTGCTCCATCCCTCTGACCATCTTTGTGGCCTCCGTGGGACCTGTTTCAGTAGGTCCATCCTTCATTCCAGTAGGTCCAGTAGTTCTTCTTGTGCTGAGTACTCCAGAGCGGCACACAGTACTTGTACACACGCTGCTTTTGATGCAGCCCAGGATGCGGTTGGCTTTCTGGGCTGCAAACGCTCATTGCTGGCTCATCTTGAGTGTCTCATCGACCAACACACCCGGGTCCTTCCCCTCAGGGCTGCTCTCCATCCATTCTCCACTCAGCCTGTATTTGTGCTTGGGGTTGCCCCAACCCATGTGCAGGACCTTGCATGATGATTTTGGGCTATTTCTTAAACATTTTGTACATGTGGAGCTACCAGTGAACTGTGTCGGGTCCTTGCCTGTGTTGAGATTGTAAAATCTGGTAAGTTACTAGTTCATCCCATGTGGTGCAAAGTCCTGTGTGCTGGAGTCATTCTGTAAATGGGTCTCCTCTGCCAGTGCTATGAATTAACACTGCGGAGCACACAAGTTGCAGTTAAGAAAAATCTGCAGAGATCATAATGCTGCATGCATAAAACTGGTGTGCTGTTTGTCTGTTTGTAGTAAGTTGTAAGGACTGGATGTTTGTTTAAGCTCTGCTCTGAATCCCTGAGCAAAAATTACTGGGATTGCGGTAAAGATTTTGTAGAGCTCCCCACATGTCTTCTTCCTTAAACCCTTCTAAAGATTATTTGAACTTTTTTTTTTTAGTATCTCTGTGTTTCCATGCAAGAGTTTCGCATATGATCAAGTCTTATTAACTCCATATGCTGCAAGGAGCAGTCTGAGTTTGTTTGTTTGTTTAAGCCTCAGTTAAAGGAAGTTGTATCTTTAAATACCGAACAGCGAGTGTGGAAGAGCTCCATGGAGGGGAAAGCACAGCTGTTCCATCATGGTCCGTCATGGTTTCCGTGTGTCCCGTAGGCAATATCTTTCTTAAACTCATCTTGTAAAATTACCTATTTCCTTATGCTTGTGCATCTTTGGATTCATAGTAGTAGATGGGTCTTAGCATTTATTTATTTTGTCCGCTTTACCCCTTTACCTGGTCTGCATCTTACAGAACTGTCATGGCATACTCCGGTCTCATCTGATCCCTCATCAGTGTAAATGTCAATCCATTTTCCCTGCAGCCTCTACCATCCAGCTGTAGTTTTCAATTAAGGAATTAACAGAAAAACACAAATTGCTAAAAAAGTTGTTGTTGACTAACTTCTCCCAATAATTAATTTTTCTTTGGGGTTAGACCCTGCAAAGTACTGAGCAGCCATCAAAGGTGTGCTGGGACTCAGTCTTCTGCCTAACGTGACCTCCTTCTTCTAAAGGAATAAAAAACCCCCACTCGCATTCAATGACATTAATGAGAATTTTCCCCTGCAAACATATTGTAAGTGTGAAATAACATTAAAGTTTCTCTGCCTTGTTATGAAGTCTTTAAATGTCAATGCCATTTCTGAGACCATCGGGGCAGATTTAATGGCGGCCAAGGTCAACAAATGCTAACTGGTACCTCTCTTTTAGGGCCTTCAGGGACTCTTAATAGAGTCTCAGCCATGAAGTTAATTTGCGATGTGGGCCTTTATTCTTAAACCTGCTCCTGATGATTATTTTGTACCACCTTCATTCGTGTGCTTCGGTTTCTTAACATTCTTTTGTCTCTTCAGTCAATAAAACAAACTGCTAAAATAAAGAAATTCTCAGTTATTTCATCTTTTGAGTCATCTTTTTTTTTTTGTTCATTTTTACTTCTCTTTATGGGCTGCAGAAGGGTAGGTGTGTGCTTTCTGTAGACCACCCTAAGCTGTCAGCTCTGATAGGATCCTCTAAGAACAGCTTCAGCTCTGCCACCTTCTGCTGTCCTAGGGTGCTGGGAAACTGGCCACAGTGAAAACCTTTTTCTCTGGTGCCCTAAATGCTTCCTCAGCAGAAGCAGGTGAGGTGGGAAATGAGAGACAGAGTGTAACCACAGGATTCTCTTACTTTCCCTCTTCTGTAATATTTCTTCCCGGTGCTAGTCATCCCTTTATCTGTTGTCTAATTTAGATTAAAAGGGCTTTGTAGCCTTTATTTGGCTAGAAAATATTGCAGACAAGGATGGCATGCTACAAATAATAAATAACAAAACTCCGTCTTTTTGGCAGCATGTTGCATTTCTGCTCGGTTGCCCTGCCAGGCCCTCTGACTTTAAAATATTTTAATGTCCTGCACTTTTCACCCAGTCCAAGCACCAGACTTTCCTCAGACATTTAGCACTGACATTAATGCAAATGCCTCCAACTCATTGGGCCCTTTGGGGCAAAACATTACATCCTTGGCTTTCAATCACATGGCAGAGAGGATATATTTGTATCCACAAAACTGGAAATAATAAAATATCAGCATTCAGGTGCTAATCCATGCTAATTTACATTCTGTGAAGTCTACAAGAAACTTGTAATTGGTTGTCTTGAAGGGCAGCAGAGTGTATTTGGTATTTTGTTTATTTATAAAAAAGAATTTAAATTATACATATAAACACTGCATAGATTTGGATTACATCTCTCTTCTAATCATTGCTAGACGCTTGCCTGCATTCCTGAGTGTTAGTGTTTTGGGGCTTGCTGACTGTCTTCCACAATATGTGGAAAATACTTATTTATTGCACGCGTTGCCAGAGTGCAAATCATACTTTTCTTTCCATCAGTGGATACCAAATTTCCCTGCTAAACCACTTTCACTGCAGTAGTTTTGTTATCTTTAACAAACCTGGCTTCTGTAATTAAAAAAAATTAGAGCTTTGTGAAAGGTCCCAAAGGCTGGAGGAGTTGAAATTCAGTATGTTACTGAAATAAATGCACAGGTCTAGCAAAAGAAATGAGCGTGCCTGATTCAGTGCTGTTCTGATGTGCATAAAATCTCAAATGCTTAACTGCTTAGATGAACCATAGTGCAGAGATACTCCAGGATGTAAGTAGGATTTTGATGTCTGTTGCATAATATCCATGAGTATAACAAAACCACTAGAATTCACTTGCACCAGGTTGACAAATGTGAATTACAGTTGCTTTCTTTCTTCAGAGTTTTATCAGAGTATAATCACTTGCCCAGCTTAATTGAAAAATCACTTACGTTTATAGCTGAATTTAAACATGTTTTGTATTTAAATGACAGCTTTTGATGTACAACCATTTTTTACAGAAAGTAGTTGGTTTTTATCTGTGTTTCTGTAAAGATATTTCAAAAACTCTCATCAAATTTCCAGCGGTAAGTAATATCCCATTCAGTGCAAGGTGAAATGTTTTACATCAAATCTCCTGCTGTGTAATGGCCAATCAAAGAGTATTTATAGTGGCTGAATGGATATTTTGGCTTGGTATTCAAAATTAAACATTTTCAAACATTAACATTTAATGTTTTTTGCCACTCTTCAAGTTGATTTTATGTAACCCTAGATGCTCACAACTACTTGATACTCTGAAGTGACTCATTTATGCTGAGGATCCTGCAGGCAGTAGTTTTACATTTATTATACTTGTGTAGATGGAATGGAATGTAGATTTGAAAGCAGATTTGGGTCTGTCTTCTGATAAACATTTTCTCGGGTTTGGCTGTATGTTCATCAGCATTATGCAGCAGGTCTATTTCTGAGAAAATGCATTTACCAAGGGAAATTAATAAGAAAAGAGAGATTTTGGTAATTCACAGGAAATTGTTTCTCTTATTGCAGGTAGCCAGTAAGAAGAGCTCATGCCGACAGCCATCTTTGGAGCTGGATGGCTCCTACGTGGGCACTGGGGCACCTCAGACTTTCTACAAGAACAGTAGGGCATCAAAGGCTGGAAGCCCAGCCCATGTTGTGTTGTCTCAGCCTTGCAGGAATAATCACGGTTACGGGACTGAAATCCATTACAACCGTCAGGAGTGTCTGAAGGAATATCCGGTAGAAAATGACTTGCACAGAAAGTGTAACAATATGATTTCCCCTGCCAAGCAGAGGAGCCCTCACTGTGTAAAACCAGCTCAGGAGGTGGACTGGAAAGCAAATGAATTTCAGAGCACATGCCCTCAGCAAGTGAGTCATGGTTGTGCCTGCAGGCGTGTAGGGAGCTCGGGGAGCGTGCAAGAGAGCCGCCATCCCAGCCAGGTGCTTAGAAGACACTTTGGGCCAGTTCACAAAACTTGTGATTACTCTAGGCACTCTCGAGTTTCTGGTCTGAATGACAGCGTGGACTCGGGGCCTAAAGAAACAGAGCAGGCTAAAAGGTTGTACGAAGAAAGAAGGCAGAAGCTGCTTCTGCAGAAAATGGAGCTGGAAATAGAAAAGGAACGACTGCAACATTTATTGGCTCAGCAAGAAGCAAAACTGCTCCTAAAGCAGCAGCAACTACACCAGTCCCGTATGGATTATAACAGGTGATTTTGAGATTTGTAATTTAAAAAAAATATCTTATGAACACATGGGCATTAGTTAATTAAAGTGGGAGAATGGAACTGATAAGATAGGCAAGACCTGTGGCACAAATTCTCTCTAACGGTGATTTAGGGGAGAGGAGACTTTTCAGTATATTAGCATATACTGTTGGGAAACAGCATGACAGCTGTGGAAAGCAGCAGAGGAAAACAGTATGTGGCAGAAAGAAAGGCACAAGAAAAGCAGTGCTACAAGAGTAGGTAGGAAAAGAGGAGCAATAGAAGAAAAGGTGAGGTTGATCAGTGCGGGCACTTGAAGGAATACACACATTTGGCAAGAGAGCAGTGTGAGCGTGGGTGACATAGATGCAGCATTCTCCCCTCTTTCCTTGGAGGTCAGTTTTGAAGTATTGCACCTTCCTAGGTAGGGACTGGAAGAAGTGTGTTTTACAGAAAAGATGGAGATCATTTTATGTATATGGAATATCTATCTATCTATATTTTTTAAAAAAAATATATATATATGTGTGTGTGGAAAAGTAAAGGAGCTCTGTGTAACAAGGACATTTTCTTTCCAATTATATGCTTTCCAATGATATTTACAGAAGGGAGAATGCCAAGACCAAGGCGCAATGCATGCTTAAAACTAGAAGAAGGAAAAGGCAGTAACCATAGAAATACGGGATGTGGCTTGAAAAGCCTGTGAGCTTGTTGCAGAAGATGAGGTAGCACCTTCCTGACCATGTAAATGGGATCTCTAGGAAAGAGGATGAAACTGGCTTATTGGGATCATGTTAGCAGAGTAGAGAGGATCAGTGAAAGGGGTCAGGTTAAAGCAAGTTGAATTAACCACCGTAACTCAGTTGAGTACTGTCATTTCAGCATTAGTAAGGGAAAGCAATGGGGGAAAATGCAGCAGTCTTTTAGAAGAAGCAATAGGAGGGTTTCAGGAGGATGCTTATTTCAATACTTTTTTTAATATGGCAATTGCTGACAGCATCCCATGAGAGTCTGCATTATGTGACCCACTTCCTACATTCACGTTTTATAACCAGCATGGAGGAATATATCACTTTCTGTTCGTAATCCCAGCCCCTTGGTTACTTTTCAAACTCAGAAAGAGAACACCGTAATTTAGGTGCTCTTTTGTTTGTTGTCTTGGATTGTGGCTTACATTGAAAATAATGTGTTTATATGGCTTTAAAAATGCCTGCCTTAAAGGCAATCACAATTGTGTGTGTTGAAAATGACTGAGGTCACAAACAAAGGATTATGACTTCAGGTGAGAATTAAGTAGGAACAGATGGATTCTTAATCATCAAATACCTTAATTCTATGCATGCATCCCTCCTCTAATGAAAAACAAGTAGAATATGAAGGACATATACACTGAGGTTTTTTGGAGTTTTTGTTTCTAATGGATATTTTTCAGCATATGAGCCATGATAAGCCCAGAAAAAAATTGACCTTTAATATATCTATAATGATGTGCTTGTTAATGCCATTATGCCTATTTTAGCCTTTTTTTTTTTTTCTAAAAAAACCTTCATGGTTTACAGGGCTCTAGTTATCTAAAAGAGTTCTGTGAAAGAAAATCATATATGATTCATCTGAGGACTTGGTATTTTCATGATCTCTTTTCAGAGGTGCAGGTGAAAGCACATTTGCCATATTCTCTCTATGAAAAGCAAGTAGAATATAGTGTGCTTGCTCTTAAAAAAATACTTAGTCTCTTTAGAATTAAATTTTTGAAATTTACAGGTAAATCTCTTGGGCATCACAGTTCTGTTTCAGTTCTGGGTATATAATACACTTTTGCACTTGATAATAGGGTAATTTTATCTACTACAAACAATAAAAATTTGTTTAGCTAAGCTCAGATACCCTTTGCTTCATTGTCAGGAGGCTCTAACATAGTTCATCTCTTAACATCATGACAGTTAAAAAAAACAATACAACAAAAATCCATTTCCAGATAGTGTTTATTTTTGTCTGTCCTTATTGCATGGGTGGGCTGCTGGTTAAGGTCCATTTTGAGATGCTGAAAGTTTTGTCATTGGATGACAAGTAAAAGGCCTGACCATTTGTAATTATTGGCTATTAATTCTTCAGTTCTTTTAGCGAAAGTATGAATTGATCCTTTTTTTGGCCACACTGCATCGTAACTGGATTTTATTTTCCCACATTTCCCCATTTAGCCTCAAGTGAGCATACTACTTTCTTTCAGTTTGCTGTTTCTCTCTATGTGAAACAATTGCTTGGCTGTCAATAACGGTGTGTGTGCAGAGACGGGGGCAATTCAGTGACTTCTCAAGCCAGCCACACCAGAGGGACAAATATGGGTAAATCCTGGAAACAGGAATTTTATTCAAATAAAAAGGGAGAAGTACCTCTATTGTTGACTTTCCTGTCTTCACTGGAGAGAAAGAAAAAGGTGGGGTAGTATATTAAAAATGGAGCATTGTCTACGGGCCCATAATTTCAGGACACACGACTGTCTGAAACGAATTCTGCATTTTATGCAGTTTACAGAGGATGCCTTTGAGCTCTGGTGCTGCTGGAGCTGTAATCTGAGCCCAACAGGGATGTTTGTTATTGGGTACCATGACCGTTTTCTTAAGGGAACAGGTCCTTGCAAATCAGTAACTGATTTTTTTCTCATCTTTTTCCCAATGAAAACCCTTCGAAGAAAAGGCACTGGACATGTCAGCCTTCCAATGCAAAAGTATATTTGAAAGTGTGAAAACAGTCATGAAACTTGTGCATTTAACATGATTAAGTGCCCAGTTTGTAGACACACATCTCACCTTTTTGTGTCAAGTTCCTGATGTGATGATTTGACCAGCTGCAAAAACAGCTAACTCTGCTTTTTCAGGTTTAGAGGCCACATACCTGTTTCAGAAGATGTGCCCATTGATGAAGCACCTGGAGAACTAGCTCTGATGATGAACAGCAACAGCATGAGGCTAAGGTAATTTCTCTCTTCACTTCTAAGTACTTCACAGTGGCGGTATATCTTCTTGACAGTGTGCTGTTGGCTGCCAAGTGTATTTGTTCATGTGTTTGTTTCAGATTAAGAGCTTTTTTGTGCAGGAAAGGTAAAATTCATTGGCTGCTGCATTTTGAGTCAACTCAATAGTTATGCTGACCTGCTATTACTCAAGGTTTAGGTGCTGACTTCCCGTAAAGGTCTCAGGTTTTGTGTGGCGTCTCTTAAGGACACTAACCTAACCCAGTGCAAAATGGAGTTTTCACAAAATCTTAGCTTTTGTTCTTTGTTCTAGGTGCTGCTTGTTATTTTTTCAAGTAGGACCAAAACTTCTCTTCAGTCTTCATTCAGACCTGATGTAAAATATACATTATCCTTTAACTCCCAGATAGAAACGATCTTTTACAATTGTTGACAGTTACTTGTTTTTTAAACAATACTGTGTTGCAACTCTGCTTCAGTGAGATCAGAGCAAACTACCATTGAAATAACTGGAATTAGAGTGATGCCAATATTGAGCTCTTTATTTCAATTTTGCATGCCATTTAAAACTAATCAATGCCTTATTGTGTTTTCTTTCTGTCCTACCCTGTCACATTTCCTGTTACCACTGGAAGAAGATTTAAGCTTATTAGAAAAGCAACAAATAAAAACTGTGGACTTGACGAGGTTTCTCTCCCTTTCTCAAAAAGTAACAGCTTCTTGTTCTGTGCTTTATCTGTAGATGTTCTTTTGACCAAAGTATCTCCTCTCTGGTGGATGGGCCTTTTTGTAGCAACAAGAGAAGGCTTTAAAATAATAGGCTTTTCTCTCCACTATGAGAATATTGGAAGAACTGTTGATTTATTTATCAACTAAGGGTGCAATACTTCCTTTTTTCTTATTTTTTTAACATTGAGTGATACTGGTTTTATTTCATTTTATTGAGACACCTCTTCACTGAAAAGGGATAAGACTTCTTTCCCCAGAACAATGGGAGTTGTTAGTTTCCTTGGAATACTTCATTGCTTAACCAGGTGTTTGGCTGCTGTGAGTTACTGGCATAACCTTGTTGTATTCTGATGCTTTTTCGTTTGGTTTTCACATAGACTGAAGTGATCAAAGTGTGATCACTATAACAAAAGAGATGGAGAGTCGTGATGGGTTTAAGATGCAGTAGCATTAAGCCCCTTGGAGGAAAAATGTAGCCTAGAATATCTGTTGGGCTTCTTGGCAACAGCTTACCAAAAACCTGCGAAAATCTACATAGCCTAGCAGGAAAATGAGGAAAACCTGTGCCGTTAACAAAATGAGAGGTCCAGATTTCAAGAGGTTCCCTACCCTCTCTTCATTCCCCTGGTTTAATTTACTGTAATTTTTCAAAGTTAATATGTGTTCGTGCAGTCTCAAGTTGCCATGCCAGCTGGTTCCAAAGTTTGGCAGCAAAACACTTGGAAGTTTCTCTTCCTATATGCCATCTTCAGTTTCGCAAAGGTTAACAGATGAAAGCTCCCTAAATAATTTACTCTAATGTAAGGCTGAAAGAGGCTACAGAAGACAAGTCCATTTGTCTCTTTTATGCATTGGAATATGTTAGTGTTGTTTTCTTCAGTATCGAGAGAGAGTGTGCAAGTCTGTAGCTTAGAAAGGAGGAAGAGGTGGTAGGAATATATCCTTTTTTTTTAACAGTCTCGTATTTTGTTATTTTGGCTGTGGGGGTTTTTTTTGTTGTTGTTATTTGTTTTTTAATTGACCTGCCCTTGTTAGAGCAAATGGTGTCAGAACCCTAATGGAAAACCAGTCCTCTCTGACTTTCAGTTCATACATCAGAGCTCCTCTAACAAATCTCACAGCATGAAACCTGATTTCAGTCTTCAAATAAGCAAAACCTAACTTAAAAGTATTCTGGTATTTTAAAGGAAGTGGTGAAAGTCCTTTAAAATACTAAACTTGCTGAAGTGAGATATTGGAGTTTAGGAGTAAAATAAATAATATAATCAAGAACTGAAAAACATAGGTTTTTTTATAATTAACAGATCATTTTGAGTTAATTATCTACAATTACGAAAATCTAATTGCAATTTATTCTCTACTATCTGTGGGAAGAATCGTAGGCAAGGGAATATGCATCACTGCCAGGCATAAATGCTATAGGATGGGTACAAATAATAGAGGAGCCCTTAATGAAAAACAAAAAGCAAATAGGAGCGTGCAGCTGTGCCAAGCTATTGAAAGGTAATTGTAGTCAGAAATGAGATATGTACTTTAAAAGGCATCTTGTCATCTCCTGTAGGGATTAGTTTTTTTCCTCCTTGAAAAAGGAAAAAAATATTCCATGAGCAAATACAGTACAGAGTTTGATTTCTAATACAGATTTTGGTCATAGTGTGTCTATGAAAAGGAAAACTTTTATCTTGGGGACAACTACAAACTATAGCTGAATTTGCTAATGGATGCATCTTTTATTTTCTCTTTTGAATGTGCCATTACATTTTTTTTCATTATCAATGTCAGTAAGCATTGTCCATCTCAGCCGCTTTGGATGGTCCCAGTATGAATTTGCAGTGCTGAATTTGTCACTTCTGTGCTGGGGATGTTGAGGAACTGCTGGGAAGAAATGTGTTTGTCCCTTTGCCTGCTTGCAGCTGGGATGGCGCGGGGGACCTGAACAGTCTTCAGATGCAGGATCTCCAGTTCTCTAAGGTGCGGCAGTCAGAGCAGCCTTTATTGAGGATGGTTTTAGTAGCTTGGAGTGCTCCTCAGTGAGCCCACAGCCAATTTTCAGCTATGGAGATAGTAACTTGTACAATTAATGGCAAGTTGTCTGTGTAATTCCTTTTCAAGCCTGCCCCAGTGTGCAAGATGCTTTAAAATATTCAAAATAAGAACATAACCTGATGCATTTGTTTAGCATAAAACAGCCTTCTACAAAGCGCCTTCCATCTCCCAGACGCAGATGCTTGGTACATGCTCAAGTACCCACTCCATGTGCGTTCAGTAGGATCAATACACCCAGCACCTGCTTTTGTGTGTGCTCCTGACGTCTGCATCTGGGAGAGGAATTTTAAAACAATCCACTCTTCTCTCATGTATTTCATCTTAGCTTTGGATCTGAATGTCATGGAAATAAGACCTATTTAATAGCACCAACTGGAGAAGATACGGTGTGCTACTTTGCAGGCACCCCTCTCCAGAGCTCTGCTGCGTGCCTAAATCTAACCATACAAGGTACCCTGCTTTTCTGATTCTTAGGTTTCCTATACGTCTCTGCTGGTACAGCTTTCTACTGCCTTCTCTCTAACACGCATCTTTTCCTCAAATTTCACACAATACTGCCACTGCACCTCTACATTGACCTGTGCAAAATGTTATAAATAGAAATTGTTGGATACAGCAGCTATCGGATGGGTTTACAGTTATCTGCAGCGCTCCTTCAGTGTAGGCTACCTGGTTAAAGGATTTCTTTCCTGCAGCATTAAAGATTTGCAGGTGGAATTTGCCACCTTTAATTTTGTTGAAGGCTTTTTATGTTTGTGTGCTTCATTCTATATCACCCATGTGTATTTTTTCCAGTTTGTATTTTTAGTTAGTTGAAAATATCAAACACAGAATTCAGCAGTACTTTCCCCCTATTTGAATGCTCATTGCTATGGTGATAGTTCCAGGAGGGAATGCTGTCAGGGGTCTTTTAAAAGATTTTTATGTTTATGGTGTAACTATTTTTATTATCTTGTGAGAGAAGGTGACAATTATCTCTTGCTCCTTGTTTAATGCTTTGTTATGAACTTGATTTTTTTTGCGGCTTGTTTGACACGCAGGCACCTTTCTATGGTGATGTGCAAGCACACTTCTATGTTTTTGCCCAAATACTCAGCGCAATTAAATAGACGTGCAGAGGAACGCAGACTCGCAGCTCCCCCTGCTGTCCCAGGCATATCCGGGTTTGTTCAGACGGTCCCCCCCCTTCCAACAATTTTAAAAATAAAATTAAAATCACATGGCTCTGCCACCTCTGACCTGGCCCAATTACTCCCGTTTTTGAAAGGAACTAATATTTAATAACCAGTGGCAATGTTAGCACCCATTTTATTTCCTATTTGGAGTTTTCTTGTCAGTTCTTCATGCTGGTCTACGTCACCTCCTGTTACTCTTGTCCTGAGCCTCTAGAGGAGAAACCGTCACCAGTGCCATAACCGGCTCACCGTCCAAGACCTCCCAGGCTTCAGCCCATTTATGAGTTGTCCTTAGCCTCTGGTGGTGCATCTATATAGAACTTAGCCAACTTTTAGGAATGAATTGAACACAGTTTGTTGGGATTGTTTTTCATCTCTTTGCTGTTTTGGCAGACTGGCACATTAAATCAGGCTGTGCTTGCAAATGGCCCATGAAATATGTGTATCTGGAAGCAGCTCACCCACTTGTTAGTGCTCCTTTTAACGCCCAAGTTACTTTCTTGTTCCAGATAATTTTATGTTGAAGTTTGTGTCATTTTTAGATAGGATATTTGTGGAGTGAACACTTGTTTGGCTGGTAAAAAAAGTGCTTGCAGATCTGCCAATAGTGCAAATGCTGAATTAGGTGCAAATAGGAGTTTTTCTTTCTCTCATGACATTGTCTGGCTATATATAGGCACAGCATCCCTTCAACAGATGTCTTCTTGGGATCTGTTGTAATGTAACGGGAGAGTATAGTTGGGGTTAGATATACATTTTTTTCTTCATTACTGGCACATGCATATCCTGAAGATAGTAGTTTTTCTTGCTTTTTGTAGGTGAAGGCTTTTGTTCTGATGAGGTTACTAAAAGCTTATTGCTGAATGGAGGTGGAAGGGATGGCAATTTTTTACATATATCTATGCATACTTTTTTTTTTTTTAAGATAGGCAGTGATTCTTATCAGATGGGGGAGCAAGGAGTTCATTTCCGCTGACCTGGTTGCTTTGCTAATCTAATTTTCAGGTTTACTTTCAACTGCGACAGGGTTTCGAAGCTGCCTGTCTTACATTTACCTGAATTATGCTGATTCTGTTCTCATGATCACGTATGCTGCACACAGCAGTATTACATCATTTCCATTGCAGTCCAAAGTAACCTTGACTCTACTGATAGACTGGAGGTTTAAGATGTAAGTAGGAGATACTGTAAGTAGTTTCCTTAGGCAGATGGAGACAGCCTGTAGGTGAGGTCTTCAAAAAGCACAGGAACTCTGGTGTTAGAAACACTGCTAAGAATAGGATGGCAAGCGGTGAAAACAGGCTTGCAAAAACTCTAGTACTTTGGTATTTTCACAAACCTGCATTTCCTGCCAGTCTTCTGCATGAGTATGGTTCTGTAATATCACGTGTCAGAATTGAAAATGCTGAGATTTTTTTTTTTCTTTGGGTTGAAATATTTAAAATTCAAGCATCTCCTAAAGAAGTTTGTTCCTTGCCAACACTTGCAGACAGTGAGAGACATTTTTGCAAGTCATTTGCAGATGCCTCCTTTACAGGAAAATCTAGACACTGTTAGTTTACTGCCTGAATTGAATTTTGAAAACCTGAATTCTATTTTTATAAATTGGACTTGATTACTTTTTCAGACATATCATTTTGTTACTTTTTATTTTTATATGTAAACTTGGATGAAGAGACAATGATGTTTAATCTAGATATTCATGTGTCCCAGAAATTTGTCAGTTGGAAAAGTTAAGAAAAATGTTATAAAACAAAATGTTCTGGAAGGTAGTTTTAAATTAGAAGATTTTAAACCCACCCGCACAACTTTTCATGCCATTTAAAAGCTTATATCAGAACTGATGGGGCAGGACTAAGAACAAAAGCTATTGGTATTACAAAGTTAAGCAAGAAATCCTCTGTACCCTGCTGTTCTGGCCATGATTACAGCTGCACTAAGCTAAACCCACTCCCCCACCCCTCCTGTGACCTTGGCTGCGCTTCAGCACACAGAGAATTGAAGCAAAAGGCAAACTCTAGTAAATATTAGATTCTGCCACTTGCAGATATACAGACTACATATAAAGATAAGGGCACGCATGCTCTTGCTCGCTCTCCAGCTCTCACTTTCTCTCAAGTGGACTTTGTGTATTTGCCACTGTATTATTCTGACATAAAACTTTGCAGACCGCACTGGTGTGCTGAGCTGAACTCTGTGGCTTTGCATGGGTGCTGAGGCTTTGCAGAACTACCCATTACGTTTATAACAGTGCTAATTTTTGAGAGCCATGCAGAGAAAATTTTAGATTCAGCCCAGCTGATTTGTTCTTCACGCTGCTCCTGCGGTGAAGAGGATTGATTTTTGTGTTTCTTTTGATATTTGGCTTCCTTTCCTCTGGTACTCAATGCTTCAGGCCTTAATCCTTTAACCTTGAATCTGAGCATCAAGGCTTCAGGAGGGATCAGGCCTTTTGATGGAGAGAGAACATCTTTTTGTTGTACCAAATGGTTAGGAGTGGTATGAGGCAAGACAGATCTCCAGACAGTACATATTTCTCTGTTGTGTTAAAAGGCTATAAACAGAGGGTGGGTTTAGTGGGGATTATAAGTAATCTCGAGGAAGGTGGGGTATTAGAAGCAATGGAAAAGAGTTAATGACTTTTTCTCTAACATTTCACCAATAACCAGTCTATCATGACAGATGTGTACTGGGTTGCCAAATGCTATAGTCTGATTTGGGTAACGGTTCAAAGCTCAGCGTGTCGTGGAAATGGCAGTGCGGTCCCTGATGGAGCAGGGGAAAAAAAGGCTTTTCAGCTTCTCAAAGGGCAGTATTTGTGGAAGCAGATGCTTGCTTGCCCTACCCAGCATAAAGAACGGTTCTACGGGCAGCCGGGAGAGTTCGTACTGCTGGATTTTTATAGGATCATTAATTATATGTTATAAGGCAGCTAAGCATGGCATTCCTAACTCGATGAATTCCATTATGAATGGCCTTTTCATATTCTTCATCTCATTATATTAAATGCATGTGACCTGAAGTTTAGCTAAAGTTATTGTTCGGGTTAACTTTCATTTAGTGGTTGCCCTAATTTTAGAAACAGTATGATCTTTAGATTTTATGGAGAGACAGGTTTTTTTATGCATGTTTTTGCAGCACTATTTTAAATAATTTCTTTTGGAACTAAGTAAGGACCTCTGTCAGATGGCAAGGAAGGGATTTAGTCACTACTTGATTTGCCTGGAGATTTCTGTACCCATGTTCCTGGATGACAACATCCAGTTACACGGATTTGGCTATCATCTCTCTGCCAGTAACTCTTAAACCCTCTGCTCTGTTCTGTCTAGTCTTGCATATCTGACTGCCTCCCTGACACATAATCCTGGTTGTTTTGCCTTCAGATCATTCCTAATCTGGCCAAAACAGAACTCATTTTTTCTTCAGAATCTCTCTTCACTTCTGATTTTGATAACGCCGCATCCTCCCTGTCGCTCAGACTTGTAACCTCGGGGTCACTCTCCTCCTTACGCCTCTGGGCTGCTGACAGCTATTGCGGCTTCCTTCCCCTTTGCAGCAAAAACATGCCTCCAGTGTTTCAACAGTTAAAACACCACGCCTTGCTCTAGTCCTTCATCTTGCACCTTGATTACTGTAAACACTTCTTTGCTCAATATTCATTCCCCTCTTCCAAAATAAGTTTTCCACATGAGTATCCTGGCTGCTATTGAGATCTTGTCACCGTTGTTTCTCTGAAACCCTCCTTCAAAGGCTGGTCGTCTACAGTATCAGTCTGTAGGGCTCTGCAGAAAGCCACAAAGCTCTTTCTTATTTTATTTTTTCTGCCACCTTATCTTCTTTACTCCTTCAGTGATGTGGGACTCAGCGTTCTGTAGGGTGTTGCATGAACTTTCGGCCATGTGCTCCTACCACATTCCCTAATTCTTTCTGGCTTTTAGAACAACTGAGTCATGTCATGGTGACTCCTCCCTCTGTCTGTCTGACTACCTCTTTCCTGTTTCACATCTTACCTCTTTGAGCCCTTTTTTTCCCCAGAGCTTTTTCAGATCTTGAGTGCTTTTTTTCCTCCCCACCTTCAATCCTAGTTTGATGAGTTTCAAACTAAAGCGTCTTTTTCCACTGACCACAAAGATGGTCTCTGCCTGGTAAATCCACCTAGAATATAAATCATACTCAAAAGATACTACCTAGGGAGAGAAGTATTGTAATTCAACTGCAGTGACAAATCGTCGGCTCTTCTGTGTAGGGAAGATTACATATGGGTTCTAGCACATGCAAGAGCTTGAAACAAAACAATATGCAAGTATCTTCAGTCTTCTGTCCATAGTTGCAGGCTTCAGCTCTTTGTGTAACTACATGCCCTTGTGTTTGATCGATGTGTAGTTAATCCTTTTTTTAACTTTGTGCTTCCTTAATCTCCATCTACATCTTGCATCCTTTTTGAGAAAAAACATGTCTCTGAGAGATGGGCTAAATTTATATACTGGCTGCAGACTCAGTAGGGCTGAAGAGGTTTGGCAGCACAAATACTGCAAGCCTCTAAACCTGTGTCACCATGTCAAAGTGTGACGCTGGTGGAAACAGCCCTGGACAGACATTTCCAAACAGGTTATAACAAACTTGTGCAAGGGTAGACTTCCAAGACCTAAGATCAATAGAGGTAGCTGGAAGATGGCAAGAATTGCTTGTATTTGGACTAGCAAAAGAGCATGGCGTATTTGCCACGTTCACTTTCTAGGGACAGGGAAGAGGCAGCCCAGAGCCTGGGCAGAGCCCACAGCCTCATGCCAGGATCTCTTCCCTTCGTCTCTTCCCCTGAAACTGGACGTCAGAGCATGCCAATACATACCTCGCTGATATGTGCCTCTTAGCGAGGCAATGATTTCTGTCTGGTTTCAATTATATTATGTTTCTTTATTTCCTGAATATAAGAATTAAAAAAGTGTTAAATCTGTTCTGTAAACATCCTGGTTGAGTTAATACTCAGTGGTGCTGTCACAGTCACATAAAATCCATGCACCGAAAGCCAATCTTTAGTGTGTTGTTTTTTCTGGGGCCCAGGCCATCGTTTTTAGAGTTGTATGCTATCAATTAGACATCTAAGTTTGTATTGCACTTGTGATAAATACCTGATTTTTCAGTCACTAGCCATCAAACATGCTCTATGAAATATGTAATCAGTAGATTCAAGGCAATTGAAGTGGCAAGAAGTGGTATTTTAAATCTTCACCAAGAGCTACCTTGTCAAATCTACATCTGTTGGCTATGGTAATCCACTAATCCGAGTAAAGTCCAAAGACTAAATTGTCTATTTACTTATTTTTGGGCGATAAGATTTTTTTAAAAGCAGATCAATAAACAATTTCAGTGTTTTCATTTTACTAAGCAATTTAATAAAGATGAGTACTAGTGTAGTAGTAAATCATTAATATACTCTTTAATCATAGAGTGACCGTGTCCTGCAGATGTGATTTGATCAAGGGAAAAAAGGCCAATGAAGTGTAAAGATGCATCAGGAGGGGTGTCTCCAATAGAAGTGGGATAGTGTGTGACACCATTTTAAAAGATCTTAGTATGAGAGCTTTCAGGATGCTATGTATATTTATAGTTACAGACGTGGCTGTATTCTAACATGTCATTGGTTTTGATCACTATAAAACAAAATCAAAAACTACATCAGGTTTCTATTTGGCTGGGGAGGTAGCGTGGTATGAGGAGACATGTTGGCATAATGTTAGAGCTGTGCCTCTACCTGGACTGAGCTTGTGCCAACACACTGAGCCTTTGATGGCTTTTTGGAATAAGAGAAACATTACAGTCTCCAGATTCACTGGTCCCAAGATTTATAAGACTTCAACACTAACAGACCTATATAACCCTAAACCCTAATAGTAATCTTATCTGAAACCACAACAAAGCGCTTGATTCAATCATCATGTGGTACAGATAAAGACGGTTAGAATAAGAGGACAGAATTTTCATGGAAAAAGATGGGTCTTGTAAAGGTGCTTCCTTGTTGGTTTCAGTGGTAATGGCTCCTCATCATTAGAGAGATCAGATTCAAGGACAGCAGCTTCAGAAGAGTAGGAAAGATAAAACCTCTAATTGTGTTTATTATGGAATTTGATGCAGTTATGAAAGGCTTTCCCTGCAACATATTCTCTGATAATAGGGAAGCTGTCAGTGACCCAGAAGGCCACCTCAGTATTCTCAGGAATACGTGCATTTGCCCAAGTTAGTGGTTATTAATCTTTGTTGCTATCAGCATGAGAAGTTTGTGACTTTATGTTCTTACACTTCTTCACTTAGAAACCAGGGATGACAATTTATCATGCCAGTATCCCGGATATTTAAAGTTAGCATCTATCACGTGCAACTTTGTCAATGAACAGAAGCAGCTGTAGATGTTACATCTGTCATAACTCTTCTGTCCACATATAGGCACTACAGGATCCTCCAAAGCTCTTATTTTCTGTGCATATGTCTCTTCATAATACCTGAACAGAGGAGTGCAATCCTAAATATCTGTTGCTCTGGTTAGGCATCTCTTGACAATGCCTTGTTAGTACAGCACACTGGAAACCCTGTGAGTACCTACTTCCCAGCTTTTGTATCCTTTCCTATATTGTCACGTTTAGCAAATTATTGCTCCATGATATGATCCATGATCAGAAAAAGGGCTTTTTGCAATTGCTGCTCATTTACTGAAAGCTCCTGTACCTGACACCTATCAGCCTATCTGCAAACTCCTATGGAGGAGAGAGTGCTTGTGTACCAGTAGTCTTAGCAAAGGACAACAGAAGGACTCTTGCACCAAGCAGGTGGTCACTTGCACACTCAGACAGATCTCTGCAGCAACAGCTCAGTGACAGCCTGGTTTGTAGGGAAGCCCAACTACTGTAAAGTTTTTTGTTCTGGGTGAGCCACGTTGGGAAGGGATGATGCATTCTTCTTCTGTGCCTTTATCACAACCAAATTACAATGTAATTTGGGAGATGTTTGTTCAGGAGATAGCTTGCATATGGCATTTTGATGGGCACCTTGTGAAGGGGGATGGCTCTCAGCCAAACAATAGTGATTCTGGATAAGGCACTACCACAGGCATTCACTTTGCTGAAGAGGATGTGGTTCTCCTTCTGAAGGAGAGAGTGATGTGGCTTGATCTACTGGAGAAGTTTGGATTTAGTTCAAAAACTTTGTTTGTCCTAAACAGGCTTTTGCATCATTCCTTATGGTACTTTCACTGGTGACAGCTAGGCAGGCTTTTGAGATATACAGACGCTGTTTTGAAGGATTGTTTTTATACCTATGACTTGACATTTACATGACTTTCTTTTGTGAAGGCTGACAGCACTGCTTGCTGGAACGACAGCTGCTCTGCTCTATAAGAAAGGCCAAACATACAATCACAGCATTTTGTCCTGCTAAAGCCTTGCCAGTCTGTTTTCTATGGCCACTTCTCTATGACTGTCTGAAAACCTTTGTGTTGGAATTTTCTTTGGATTCAAAAGAGGAGAGCTCATTTTGCTGTTTATTAGGAAAACTAAGATATGTAGGAAAGGTGCTGGTAGGGAGTTGAAATATGACTAACTTAAAGCAGAAAGAGGACAGGGCTTCAAAGGAAAGGCATGAATATAATTTTAGGTGGAATTTAGCTTAGTACTTGCTACAGATAGACTTCTAACTGTGTACATTAAGTGAAGTCCCGACTTCATTGAAGATAAAGGCAGTATTCTGATTGATTCAATGAGGCCAGGGTTTCACCTATGGCTGGTATGATCTAATAGGTCATTGCTAATTAAGAGCCTATATGGCCTCAGTTCTTGCTGTGGAATTAAATATCTGAGCACCAGTCACTGAGGGAATGGGGAAGAAACTGGTGTCTTTCAGAGTGGTCTGGAGAAGCCATGCTATGGGTTACTGTACCCTGGTACAACTTGATATATGGAAAAATTTTTAGCATAGTGTCCAGTATAACTCCTCCAAGATGAGAGAAAAGTAAAACAAACACAGTAGGTCCAAGACAGGCAGTTCAACAGAAAAAAAAACCAACCAAACCAAACAAACACAGCCACAGCCATTACTGGATTTGGGGACGCTGAGCCGGAAGAGGACTGTAAGAGATGAAAGCTCTGCATTATTCCCAGGCAATATATTGTGTGCATAGTAACATGTAGATTGTAGGCAATCACTATTTTCTGTGATGAAAAAGACTTTTGTTACAAGCAGGCTTGATAATATTTATATTTCAGTTCCAGAACTCTTGCTGGCTGCTGAGATGTTCCCCTACCTGTCCCTGCCCTCCAGCTTTTTGCCTAGAAAAATATGTGAGGCAGGAAATGGACTTGGTCCCAAAGATCATGGACCTGTTGGAGCGGGTCCAGAGCAGGGCCACAAACACCATCAGAGGGGTGGAATACCTCTCCTAGGAGGAAAGGCTGAGACAGCTGGCATTGTACATCCAGGAGAAGGCTCCAAGGAGACCTTTTTCCACCCTTTCAATACCTACAGGCCACTTGTAAAGAAGATGGGGCAGGCTTTTTAGTAGGGTCTGTCGATAGCACAAGGAGTAACGGTTTTAAACAAAGAGAGGCTAGATTCTGACTAGACACAAGGAAGCCATCTTTTACCATGAGGGTGGTGAAACATCAGCACGGGTTTCCCAGAGAGGTGGTAGATGTCTCATCCTTTCAAACATTCAAGGTCTGGTCGTGGGGGGGGCTCTGGGCAACAGGATCCAGTTGAAGATGGCCCTGCTCAGTGCTGGGGGTGGGACCAGATGACCTTTAAAGGTCCTGCCCAACCCAAACTATTCTATGATTCTATTCTCAAAACTGTAAATGAACATGCTCTCTAGCAAGGAAAGCAGCTGTTTCTTATTAACATGCACTGGATCCCAGCAGTGTCATTAACATGCTGATGCATCTAACATAAGCCTCAAAATGCCAGGTTTCATAATTGGGCCATGAAATCTCACTCTAGGCTTGAATATGGTCTTCAAGGGCCATATTAGAATAGGATATTTTTCCTGCTCTTAAAGGAGGGGGAAAATGTTAAGCTTGGATATTTTTCAAGCGCTCTGTGTTTCAATATGATAGGCTTTAGATTTTTAACAGTGTGTTTTTAGGGTTGTTGATCTGTTGACATGAGCAGATTGGTTTTGTGGCATGGAACACAAGGATGATGACATTCAGGGATGAGAGATTGCCCTGAAGTTTACACTGTGCTTGTCCTCCTCGTCTGCAACACTTACACCTCTCTCCCAGCTCTACTCAGCTGTCCTGTAGATTTACATGCACTGCACAAAGCAGGAGTGTGTGGACCATGAGCTGCTCTTCTGGCTTGTACATCTTGATGTGTTTCTCCCCAGTGGTGCTGGAAAGACGGGGCGGGATGTGACCCCTCAGAAGAGGACCCTAGGTTGCAGAGGGAGATGTGCTAAGCAGGGCTGTAAGCTCTGCCTCTGTTGTCAGGGTTTTCCTCATGATTAGCTTTAAGCAGACACATATGGCGAATGCACTAATTTCAGGTGTCCCCTCTTTTCAATGAGTTGAGCAGCTCTGCAGAGAGAGACTCAGGAGTCTGGTGGACAAGTTGACCATGAGCCAGCAATGTGCCCTTGTGGCCAAGAAGGCCAATTGTCTCCTGGGGCACATTAAAAAGAGCGCGTCCAGCAGGTGGAGGGAGGTCATCCTTCCCCTCTGCTCTGCCTTGGTGAGGCCCCACCTGGAGTAACTGTGTCCAGTTCTGGGCTCCCCTGATCAAGAAGGACAGGGAACTACTGGAGAGAGTCCAGTGGAGGGCAACAAAGATGATCACAGGAATGCAGCACCTCCCTTATGAGGAAAGGCTGAGAGACCTGGGTCTGTTTAGCCTGAAGAAGACTGAGAGGGGATCTCATCAATGCTTTTAAGTACCTAAAGGGAGGGTGTCAAGAGGATGAGGCCAGATTCTTCTCAGTGGTGCCTGGTGACAGGACAAGGGGCAGCAGACACAAACTGGGACACAGGAAATTCCATCTCAACATGAGGAAAAACTGCTTTACTTTGAGAGTGCCAGAGCACTGGAACAGGCTGCCTAGAGAAGGTGTGGAGTCTCCTTCTCTGGAGATATTCAAAACCTGCCTGGATGCGTTCCTGTCCAATTTGCTGTAGGTGACTCTGCTCTGGCAGGGGCATTGGACTAGGTAGGTGATCTCCAGAGGTCCCTTCCAACCCCTACTATTCTGTGATTCTGTGAGTGTTTAAGAGTTGGTTCGAGGTCTCTTCCACCTCTGCTGACCTGTTTGTTGTCCAGGGGCTCAGCTTCTTTACTGCATCAGTTTCTTATCATCTTTGCCCTGTGGGTTAGGGTAAACACACTGCCCTACCTGACACATACTGGAAAGAAGCACTTGAAAAATCTAAGGCACTTGGTAGTTCTGGAAGTAGTGGCTTACAGAGTAACACAATACACTTCAGAGGACTGAAAAAATTGTGGTGGTTCAGGAGACCAACGTCACTGCTTTTTAGATCCACTCATCCAAAGTCTACAGTCCTCTTTTCTGTGTGAATACTTCTTTATTTGCCACACAGACAACCAACTTCCCAAACACTCCCACTTTTGAACTGTGGTTTTCAAAAGTGTGATTTGGTAACTTGATTTAGACAGATCTAAATTTAGACCGCCCCTGAAGA
This sequence comes from Rhinoptilus africanus, assembly GCA_013400135.1. Taxonomy (NCBI): domain Eukaryota; kingdom Metazoa; phylum Chordata; class Aves; order Charadriiformes; family Glareolidae; genus Rhinoptilus; species Rhinoptilus africanus. The sequence continues at coordinate 90,978 of VXBO01013478.1, forward strand.
AAAGATCCCATGACATATTGACACCTTCTTTGTCCCAACACTTGTGATACCGCTGCCTTATACCGAGCTGACTCTGGAAGCTGATCTGGCTGAAAACTTTCCCCGCCAAAGCCGTGGGGGAACCCATTTTCACCCTTTTTGTCAAACTGCATCTGAAATGGCAGTACAAGTTCCAGCTACAAAAACGTATTGCTTGTGTTGTCTTCTTATCACCAGTTTTGCATCATTAAGTGTTATGCATTCTTGGCCTGATAAACTTGCGGCAGATTGCACACATGAACTGTTAATTATTTTATTTTTAAAACAGAAATTGCGGAGCAGGAAAATAACATTCCAACATGTTTGCTTTTGGAGCTTACCTACCACGACAATCTGTTAGTTTGATAATGGTTAAGCTCGCAAGCCCTTGCCTCAACAGGGTGCAGTAGGGTACCATTAAGGCAGCCATCTGTTGAACGTATACTGGAGGCACAAATTGCCTCACGTTTTGGGTTCCTGACTAGTTATAATGTCGTCATGATCTCTGGATGCCACTGACTGCACTGAAAAATGCATGGAGACATCAGAGTTCAGTGAAAGGTGAACATCCAAATTTGGGATCAGTGACTGGGAACCCGTCAGGTTAGTGCTAGGTACGGAACCTAGTATGAAACCTCATGGGTGTACACATGCTGACAATAAACGCTCCTCCGTGGCAAGTGTCTTTAGCTGCTTGAGTTGCTTAGTGATTCAGTAGATCTGTATAACTCCATTTGCAGATCAAGGCTACCATTATGTTAGATTGATTCATCAGGGTGATCATGCAGCTTAACCAAGTTAAATTCTGTCAGAGTTTTCCTGCGTTCATTTAAAAATGAATTTAGTTCACTCTAAATGGACATTTGTTTTAGTATCTTGAAGAACTGACTTTCCTCTATTAAAGCAGAGTAATGTATCTATATGGTGCCCTAACTTGAACAGTACATAAAGATTAGTAAATAAGACCCCATTAAAAATACTTATAATGTAAGTAACATGGGTCCCAATAGCCTTTCTAATGTCCATTAATGCTTATTCTGAGGATCAGAGCTCATTTTAGTGAGCCATTTAGTCAAACCGTGTGATTATTTAGAAAGTTAATTCATGCATACTAAAATCTAGCTTAAGTAATGCAGAGGGTAGGAGGTAAAACTCTATGGAGACGATAGTCCTTTTTGTTATTTAATGATCAGCCATAATTAACTTGCAAATTTGAAATAATTAGAACAAATTAAAGGTATTTAACTTTGCCTCCCTAAAGAAAAATTCAAATTGCACCAAATGCAGCTTTAAATTATTCAAGTCTCAGAGGTCTGTGCTGGGTTTTTTTACAATGCCTTTTCTATGATGAGAATACCAATCTGCTTTTTGTCAGAAAGCATCCTATCAAGTAATTGTTCTTTGTGTCTAATAAATGACAGCTATTCTTCTTTGTAAAAGTATTTCAGTCTCTGAAGACTACATCAGCATTTCCATGGCATTTTAATTCAATAAAACAAAAGGTTAATGTTTTTCTACTTTTTAAGGAATGCAAATACTAGCAATATTCAATGGGTCCTGAATGACATTTAAAATTTGCCATTCACGCTCAGCAGGGATATCGCGATATGAGGCTCGAACAAAATGGAAAAAACATTCAAGGTGTGCTTTCCTTTGTTGGTGATGTACTTCGATATTCATAAGGAGGCAGCAGTGCTGAGACTTCCTTCTTTTCTGGCAATGCTACTCAACAACTCCTGCCTTAGTATGTAGGTTAGGTCGGTTAATAAGGTCTCTATTTAGACAGTCTTCTCTGTTGTGTAGTTTCAGGGAATAGCATGAAAATTCATCGGATATCATGATGCCCCTCAGGAGGCCCTACTAACCATGCTGCATTTGAGTGATACTGTGGATTACTGGATTTGGAATCAGAGAAGGACCTGCTTCGTCACTTAATCTCTCTAGCTATACGTAACTGATACATTTGGACCAGAAGCTGGTTTCACGTTTTCCCGGTTGCAATAGTCATATCATTCACTTTACTAATTATTCCATAGATGAATGAGTAACTATGTTCTGAAATAGGTTTTTTTTTCTTATGTTTTCTTTGTTTCATTTTGGTACGTTAATGATTATTGGATTTTTGTATCTCTCTGCATTATCCCTTTCCCTCCTTAGTCTGCACACCTGTTAGATTAAGTGTTTGTCATTTAAAGATTGGACTCTCTGTCCTTACTTGAGCAAAACTTTAGCATGAGCATTCTTTTCTTAAATACTAAAGAACTAGGCTCTGATTGTTTAGTGACCTATAAATGCAAGTACACTTGCTTTTGTTGTTTCCTCATAAATTAGCTCGTATAAGTTCTTCCTGTTTCTGTTTGAATTGCCTTTGCCATAGCATTATTTAAACCAGAACTCAGTATTCCAGAGGTAATCACGCTATGCAAAAGGTATTGCACTGAACCAGTTGAGTAATCACCTGCTCATCTACAAGCCAAAGGTCACTGTCTTCACAGCAGATCTGTAGGCTGTAGTTAAATGTACTTTAAAAACTCAGAAAGCATCCAAATAATGACAGCCTCAATGTTTTTACATGCTGTTAATCATCCAAGGACATGCAAATGGAATATCTAGTCCTGTATTACCAGAGAAGTCTGGTCAAGTATTACACCTTTAAGCGTCTTTTAGGGTACAAACCCACCTCTCATTATACTCTGGGTTGCAGGAATTAGTAGGTTAATAATTTAATTTAATTCAAATAAGATACTAATTTAGTCCACCGTAAATTTTTAAAACACTTTGCAATATTATTAGCAGCCACACAGTTTGAAGCCCTAAAGTAAACGGAGGTTATTCAGAGATGTTTTATACAACACTTCATCCAGTTATTACAGGTCATGAGCCATTATATAATGTTCTGCATTAATAATACAGGAGTAATACTAATTGTCCAACAGGCGCAGTGGGCCCTATTAAACAATGGCTTATAGAGCACATTGATTTGAAACTTTTAATTTAGCTATCATGTTCTGATGGGAACATCAGATACCTGCTTTTTCCTCAGATGTACAGTAACTTCAGTAGTGTAAGCTTTTGGGCAAAAGATTCTTGTGAATCAGCCTCCACAAAGCTGTATCCCAAATAATACCAACTCAGTGGTGGTCTTTGAGTTGCCCGTGTAAAATCGGCGCTTCTGTGGGAAAAAGATTTGTTTTGTCTTCTGGTTGCTTAGGGAAGCTGTATGTCACTCCCATACTTGCAAGGAGAGCAGTATAATCTTGGGAGGAATTGTGTTCCTTCACCTGGAAAATCCAAAGATTTTTTTTTTATGCTTTTAATTGCTTTTTATAATGGTGATGGGGTTAATGACATAGACATGTTGGGAATCCTCATTTAAAGCTGTAGTTGTTCCCCAGAGAGCAGAAGCTGAAAGCAGAAAGATGGATCTCCATAACCTCCTGCCTTCCCAAAATGTTTTGTGATTGCCTGTATCTGCAGAGACTGAAGTCATGCTTGCTCCACGTCACCAAATTTGTCTCTTGGCACTATCTAGGCAGTGTCTGTGATCTTGTGCAGAAGTTCTTCTTGAACCATACTGGTTCTGGTTAGCTTTCTCTTTTCTTACTCTACTCAAACTGCTGCACTTGCTGCACCAGATACTCTCCCACCGGTTTGCTCATACATTTTCTATCCTGCTTACAAGTACCTGTATTCATTCATCTCATCTCTTTTTGTCTTGTCTCCTCTCACCTCTTCATCTGCTTCCCTTTTGCAATCCACGACTCCATTTCTCTCTTCACATGTTCATCTCTCTTTCCCCTTTGTCCTAGTAAAGTGAGCATTTTTTTTCATACATTTTCTTCCAACCTTGATCCATTGTGCTGGCTGAAGTACCTTCTGTATCTTCATCCCACTTGTCCTCTCCTAACCACTCACTCAGGAAATATGTGAAATGCCACAAAACTCCAAAGGTAATTGCCAGAATGGTGCCAGCTGCAGATAAACAAAGACTTCTGCTGAAGTAGGTTGGTAACTCTTCGATCCTCGGGCATCCTGCGCTCAGACACTCAAGAGCTTAACCAGCAGCGTGACGGTTACGCTTCTGGAGAGTGAGCTGGAGAATGGGCTGTGTGCAGTGTTGAAAAGGCTGAATGCATCATGTAATAGTGTGACTGTTCTTTCCTCCCAGTGTTCCGGTGTTGAAACGTGAAGATTATTTTCTGAGGACGCCATCAGTGATCAAAACCTCCAGAGCACCAGGGAGTAGTGGCAAGAGCGGTTCAGGGAAGAAAATAGTCGGTTTTGGTGCAAACATGGAAGATGGGCGGGCCCTTCTGATGCAAACCAAAAGGGAAGGCACTAAGTCAAGGAAAGGTAAGGGGAAGCATACTGTATCGCGGGGCCGTGAGTGTGCTGATGGCATTTAGACATTTTATGTAAGTGTTCAATAGCGTATCAGTAAAATGCAGAATTAGAGGGAGAAGACTGCAAATGGCTTAAAACAAGACAAGAGAAGGTACCTACTTTAAAGTAATAAAAAGTGTAGAAAGCCCTGTAAATAACAAGTGATCCCCTTCATTGGTATTCCTGATGGACGGGATAAAAATAGCCCTTTAATCTCAAAAAGCTACTTCAACAGTTCTTTTTCCTTTCTCAGCAAGCAGAGAATAAGTGCAGTGGGGCTTGCTCTTGGAATGTAATCTTCTTCACTTTCTTGTCCTCCCCAAGTAATGGCTCCACCATCACAACCTGATATTTTGCCACACAGGGATGTCTGTAGAGCTAGAATCTATCCTGCTCTTAGTACCCCCACTTTAGGGGCAGGGAAGCCGTCTTTCTTAGGAAGAGAAAGGGTTGGGAACAAAAGCAGCTTGGATGTTTCACTGCCAAGCCTTGAACATAATCCTTGGTTCAATTATGAGCTAGCTTTTTTTTTTTTATTTTAACTTGTCAGCCAGTTTGCCGTATATGTCAGCATAAAAATAAAGAAAATGGCAAAATGAGAAGAAATGTGGTACAGTTCTCAAAGGAACAAATAACTTGTGTTATTGGTTAAGACCGTACCTACATTAAAAAGCAGTCCCTGTGAAGAAACTTTCAAAAGGGTATCATCAGCCTGGACCCAAACAGTGGCTGAGGTTAATCTCTTCCAAGGCACAGCTACAAAAGTTGGAAGCCTGTAAAGGGCTTGTGTCCAAAAAAATCAATTTCTAATTTGAAACAAAATCATTTTTGACTAACAGGGGTTCAGGACCCATTACTTTTGCTGTATAGTCTGCTGACATTTCACACTTTCTGTTGTGCACAATGAATCCTAATAGTCATTTTATAACATTGCTACACCAATCAATTTAAGCAAGAGAAAGCCGTTACGATTCTGCAAAGTTTCAGGGGCAATTTTCACTGATGGTTTTCTTTTATGTTTTTTTCAGCTATCATTATTTTTTTCTTCTCTTTTCCTCTTCCTTCTCCCCCCTCCTTCTCAACACTGTAGTGATGAAATTGAGATTTTTCACAGTTGGATGATGGGTTTTGTTCCTTGGATAGGGATAGTCCCCAAAAAGTAATTTATTTTCCATAGATTCGGGGGAAAAAATCCAAACTGACCTCTCCTTCATTCATTCATTTCATTTTGTAGTACTTAGGAGAAGTTACAAGCTGCAGCTGGCTATTGCACGTAACAACTGAGCTGTGCCTATGCTGATTTCATGGTTGTAGTGGTCAGCATAATGCCTGGAGGTGGTGGGTATCTTTCGCAAACACTTACTGGGATTGCTAGCTTTGACGATGCAGAGCTGCATGGCAAAATTTAACTTATAAACATTGGCACTTGCTGTGATACCAGATAAAGTTCAGAGAAATGGTTTCAAGCTGTGGAACAACCTCAGGTCTATTACTGATTTGAATGGCTTGTTTATCACGAGGCAAATTACCTAGCACTAATCACTGAAGTTGAAGTCTTCTGTATTTAGTACCTTTTTAATTGGCTTCCCTCTGTTATATGTTTGGACTCCTTTAACAAGCATACACACATACTTGTAAAGTGGTTTTTTCCATCTTTAAGGATCACCAGGGCATAATGTCAAGTTTCTTAATTCTAGTTAGCTCTGGTCTTAGCTGTCTCTGTCCTTGCTTCTGCTGGATCTTCCCATTTGTTGCTGACCTGGGATTTCTTGCTTTAGAATTTATGTATTTTTATTGGGAAGCAATTACGTCGCATCTTGCAAAAGTACAATGAGGGATGCTAACATTGTTTTATGTGGTGAAATTTATAAAAATACGGTGTTTGCCTTATTGCATCCAAGTGCTGGGCCAGCAAGCCTGGGGGCCTGTTCTGGACAGTGGTCAGTACCTGTTGAGTCAATATGAAGTGAACCCTCTACTGCAGCACTTCTACCTGAGCTCTGGCTAAGCCATGTGATGTGGGAAAGGGGAATGAAGTCAACAAGATGACGTCTTGAGGCATGAAATTATGTTATTTAGCCACATACCTTAAGGTGGCCTTTTGGTCAAAACCCCACAGTGCTGGGTACTATGTACAGAAATATATCCACTGAAAAATTCTTCACAGTCAGATATTAACCTATTGCTACAGAGGTTTGTTTTTCTCATGCCTTGATCTGTCTTGTCTATTTAAATTGTATATTCTTAGGGATGGGGACTCTTCCCAAGCACACCTTAGTGCAGCGCCAGTGCTGGTGTGGGTCTTTGGGCTCACTGTATAATCTCCCTGTACCACTGGGAACGGTGTGTATATCTGGGGGATGGTACAACTCATGATAGTGTCCCACCACAGCAACGTAGGCAGTTGTATCAGGTTTTGGTGTTGTCTTGTTCACCTACCTTTGTCAACATAGTTTGGGTTTGTTGGTTGGTTGGGTTTTTTCGAGACGATAAAATGATGAATCTGTAAACCATTCCCATGCTGGAATGGTGGAAGGCTTTACCGCCCACAGGACTGCTTACTTACCATGTGTGCAGTGAGTTTGGAAAGGGTGATTTCCTAATAAACCCACTTTTCCTTTCTCCCTGCAGTTGTTTAGTACTGGGGAAAAGAGCATTGTTAACCTCATGGAGTCCCATCACCTCACAGAGTGAAAGGGGCAGCTCTGCTCTCTTTTCAGGGTAGAAGCTTACTGGATCAGCTTAGGCAATCAGCTTTTATTGTCTCACTGTTGCTTTTTTGTGTCCTATTTCTGTTTGCTCCTTAATTTTTATTCCTGTGCTTTAGCAGGTGTTTGTGTTTTGTGGCCAAACTTTTTTAGTTTTACCAGCAAAACTTTAAGCAGACGAAGCAGTCCTCAACTCTTAGATCTTTTCAGCAGTAAATTGTTTTTATTGGTGTCACCAGCAGCTATGTCAATTTGTACTAAAATCTAACAACTTGTCTAGTTAAAAAGCACTGGAGTACAGAAATGTGTGTTTCTCTTCTGCCCTGGAAAATTCTGCTTGGGAAACCAAACTAGATTCTGTCCATTGCATTCTGCAATATTGGGCACTTCTCTACATTTCTGTTTTCTTCCTTTTCACACCCTTCCTGAAATATCTCTGCATTTAAACAAAGAAAGAACTGTTTTTCCCTTTGTATGTCTTTGGGGGACGGAGCATCTGCATGATACTGTATAGCATGCACAGCTTTCCTTTCCATATGTAAAAGAAAAAGCCAGAGAAGGAAAATCATTTTAGCTCATAGAATCTGTACTTTTCCAGGGGCTGATTTTTCTACGTAGTGTTTGTTTTTCAGTAGGTTTTCTAATGCAGCTTCTTAGGGATTCAGGATCCTGAACTTCTTCCCTTGAGGGAAGACTCTTCACTACAATCGAATAGAGCAATTAGTTAATATTAGTGAAGCGCTTTGAAGATGTGAAGTACTATATAAATGCTAAGTGTTATGAATATTAGTATTATTCAATTCATAAAGATTTCTTTCATGATTATCAACCTAGATTTCCCTTTGCTTACTTTCATCCCATTACTGCTTGAACCAGCCTCAACTGTATTTCTTCATTCCTACTGTTTACACTTCCAAAATGGAGTCTGCTGTATTTCCCCACTTTCTTCATGTTTTAGTTGTCTGTTTCTCAAGCAGAAATATACAGCTATTTGAATTTTCTCAAACGAGTGTTTAATCTACTTTAAATCATTCTTAAACCAAGTTAACCAAATTGGAAATAGTTACCATTACATTACCATTTAGAAGACATCTATAATTGCTTTGGGGGTAGCTTGCTTTGCAAGCTTACATCTAGCTTGGGTTTTGCTATTGTTCGCTACTCCAGGTTCTCTCCATTGGTGTCAGGATTTAGATTAGCTCGCCATATATAAGCCTTTTTTTTTTTTTTTTGGGGTGAATGTGTCTATTCTTTTTCCATGTTTCTTGATTCTCTAGATCATCTGCAAGGTCTCCAGTCTCATACTGTCTTCCAACACCTGCAAATCTAATTAATTTGCTGTCATTTGTATCACCCAAGCTCTCTATGACTTTTCATAAATAATTACCAGTCACTTCATAAATTCATTAACTAATTCCCTTTAGCCCTGAAATATATATCCTTCAGACTAAAGAATTTGTACCCTTTTTTTTTTCCCCGATAATTCTTTTCATCAGCTTTACATAGGCAGGTATTATACATCAACATGGTCTTCATTATCTCCTACTTGCTAATATTCCTTTTCTTTATTTTTTTTTCTCGTAGTATATTTTATGATTATTAGTAGCTTGTACATTTTAGGATCATTATGGATTTAATCTTGTTCGTATATTCATAGACCTGCTTGCTCTTTTGTGTTTCTTTTCCCTCAGTTGACTTGCATGCTTTTTTCAAGACGTGTTTTTAAACTTCTTTTTTGTTTGTATTTGCTCTTATACACTATTTCTTACTACCTCTGCTTTATGTCTGTGCACCCTAACAGCCTCAGTATATTCCTACTTAGTTCCTTTTCTTGCTTTCCATTTCTAGCCCTGGTAATATTTTTAAACTTGGGTCTTTGAACAGTCCCCTTGAGGGTGTATTGGCCACTTCTGAGTCCATATATTTTCTTTTTCTGGGAAATACATCTACTTTGCTATGAGTGTGGTACGTTGACAGTGTGCCAGCCTTTTCTGGTGGTAGGAATTGAATATATTCTCCCATGCTTACCAGGTTTTTATTACTTCGGTATTAGTTTCTTTAAATCCAGCAGCCTCATTCCACTATCATGTGAAATGATTTCTAAATATCTTTTATTCCATCATAAAGCCAAAAGTCTAAGCAAGAGGCTTCCAGTCTTTATATGCATGCCCATTCTTCTCATCATGGATTGGCACTCTATCAAGTTACCAGGGACACACAATCAACATATATCCCCATGATATTTCTAAGTGTTTTTTCACTGATAATTAACTCTTAGGTGAGATTTTTTTCGGTGCATCGTGGCACAGTGCATTATAGCAGGGTGATAAGAACCCATTTTTTTGTTAGCCTCCCTAGAATTCACCTTAAAACATGTGGCTTTACTGTATTACTATATTGTATGTATTTGTACACATTTTAAGTCAATGCAGTATTTTAAATAACCTTAATCCCTTGGACATCTGTAAATTTTGTGCTGAAGCTGGAATTACAACCTTGCGTTGCTTCATATTTCAGCATGGATGGTAGATAATGTTGCTGTTCACAGAGCTGAGAAATATTTAGGCATGACAGGATTACTTAAAGAGCTAAACACTGATTTGACTTTAGTTTTTGCTGAGACTTGTATTTTTCCTTATACTTACTGTTTAGTTAAGTGATGTTGATTGGACAGAGCTAATTAGGCTTGATTAAAAAAACCCAAACCTACAGGCTTTTGTGTAGTAGATCAGATTACTCCTAATTTGCCTATTCCACTTACTTCTGACTACTGCCTGCAAGTTGTCTATCTAAATCCTGTCTGTAAAACCCAGTTCTCAAGTGGGTGGGTGAAAGGTGGAAGAAGGGTGGAAAACTGGCTGGGCCCCCAGCCTCAAAGGGTTGGCATCAGTCCGTCTGACAGCCAGTTCCTGGTGGTTAACAGCTTAACATTAACAACCTGGGCAGCGGGACAGGGTGCACCTTCAGGAAGGTTGCGGACACCACCAACTGGGGAAGCAGTCAATATGCCATGGGGTAGGGCTCAATATTCCGCAGACCTTCACAGTCTGGGAAAATGGTGTGACAGAGCCCTGTTTAGGTTCAACAAAGGGAAATGCCAGTTCCCTCAGCTGGGTTGGACCTGTCTCGTGTAACAGGACCAACTGGGTGCTGACCTAGAAAGCAGTTTTGCCAGAAAAGAACTGGGTGACCTTCTGAACAGCAAGTTGAACGTGAGTCAGCAATGTACCTGTGTGGCGGAATAACCAAACCTCATACTGGGGCCATAAGAGCAAAATTGTGTTCATCGGGTTGATGAAGTGATGCTTATCCTCTGGCGAGACTGTGTCCGTAGAGTGCTATGTTCAGTTTGGGGCTTCACAGTGAAAGGAGAACACTGGCAAACTGTAGGAAGTCTAGCAGAGGCAACCAGGACAGTCAGGGGGCTGAAGAATATGACCTACTGGGTCATACGACCCAGCTGAAAAAGCTGGGTGCATTCATCCTTAAGAAGAGATGGTTCAGCACAGATCTTCCTGCTTTCTTAAGCTACCTAAGGAGAGGGTGGAGAGAGGAGGGAATGAGACTGTTCTTGGAAGTCATCAGCAGCAGCAGAGCAAGAAACAACGGAAAAAAGTTGCAATTCAGGAAATTCTGATTATACAGAAAATATTTTTCAGCGTGAGGGTGGTCTAACACTGGAACCAGAGAAGTTGCCCAGAGAGGGTGGTTCACTATCAGTGGAGACATTAAATGCCTTACTTGATGAGTGCCTTAAACCTGATCTTGTTTGCTCTTCTTTGAGTAAAGAATTGGACTGCATGACCTCCAGACTTCACCCTTCAACCTAGACTGTTTTGTAATTCAAGAGTTACCAGGAGGGAGGAAGAAGGAATGGGCTAACCTGTTTTCTTTAAAGTAAAATACTGTTATAGTGATATTTACACTTGCAAAACTAACATCTTGTAACATGTCATGAGAACTGCATCTGTGAAACAAGCTGAATCCTGTGGACCATTGTAAGAAATGATAATAGTGCAAGCCTGACAAACTTTGGGCAGTAAGATGGAGGCTGTAGAGTGTGACTTATTCTACAGATTTGATTCTGCGGGATCCTGAAATGCATGCTGTGTGCAGTGCCGTCATCTGCTGAGTTCTTTGATTGCCATTTCACTCTATATATGGCACTCCAAAAATGTTGCAACTTTTAGTCCCGGTGTTCTGTAATAATGTGGAATCACAAAACACCTGTCCAAAACTTGCTAGCCCCTGATGTCTGGCTTGTATTCTCTTTATTCCACAGGGACAACCTCAGGACCTAGGAAGAATGCAGCCATATCTCCTGTGCTGGTAGGCAGCAATAAAGAGCTTGCAGCTGCAGCCACATCACCAAACCAGCATGACGCTTCACGGTAAGACACTAGGTAATTTCTGGTTTAAGATTCTGCTAACACAACCATCAAATTCTCCTAGTTGCAGGGAAGTGGCTGAATTTCTATGATATTTCATGTTAGCACGAGCTGGATAATATAAACTAAAAGCTGCCATATCCTTTTGACATTTATAGTAAGCCTTAAATTGCTTGTTAGAATAAGAAAAGCAGGAATATGCCAAGTTCTAACATCTTCATTTTACTTAGATTTTAAACAGAAAGCATTTTATGTTCCAAGTCCTGACACGTTAAATACATTTGTAAATAATTTGAATGGATGGCGTTAACCCCTCTTAGGTTTTAAATCCACTTGAAGAGTTTAATCCCTCTGTATTCGCCCCCAGCCCCATAGTTTATCAAATGGCATTTCTTTTAAAATATTTTGTACTAGAGTTATTTTATGTTTAATGACAAGCAACAAAATCACATTAAGTCAGCAATTCCTGTTTATACTATATATCTGCACTAAATGCACTGGAAAAAGAGCATTATCACTTCTGCTCCAATGAAGAAACAGAAAGCAGCATTATTGTTACACTTAGGAGTCTAAAAACAACTTGCTTTCTTTAGTCAGGATTACAATTCTAGCAGTAAGTGCCTAGAAAAACAGCATACAATCCTTGCTTTTCTTTATCATATCCCAAATTTTCTCATAATAAAATCTTTAGTTAAGCAACAAAGTAGATGCAGATTGAAGTATGAATTTGATGTATTTTGCACCAGTAGTTAGATGACTTTGTGCAGTGGGATGATAAGAATGTACGACCATTCATAAGAAGAGTTAAATGTTTCTTGGAGAAGGAGAGGGCTTGAGTCAGATTTAATCTTCTCTTGGCCCAGTGGACTAGGAAAATGTATGCTTGATATCATCCTTGTATTCTTGGCAGCAGCTGGCAGTTTATTTCTATCTTCTGAGAGAACTTGCGATATATAATAGGTGAAAAACCACTATCAATATTGACAAATTTGTACTTACTTGCTATGGAAACACTTTTTTTTTTCTTCTGAAGGAAGGGATGATAATTCTAGGAGGATTTAAGAACTGAGATGGATTGGACTCTCTTTCCCACAAGTAACTATATGTTTAAACAAGCAGAAAGCACAAGATTGCCTAAGCATTTCTCTTAGAAGCAAGGGTTACCCTTGCAAGCCAGTAATATCAGATAAAGCGTGTGTAAAGATACTGCTTGATACCGTCTAATAGTGATAAGTTGAGATTCCATTCAAGCACTGAGGAGTAGATATAATTATTCACATCATACAACAACTGCTCAGAAAAAGGAATTTTATTCAAGAGGATTGATGGCCCATTCTTCTCCACAGAGGGGAGTAAAATATTTGTTGAAATATGCTGTTAGAAATCATATCACATAAAGTGATCAGTAAAAGGAGTCTGATTAGCTGTCATCCTTAAAGGTTTATTTTAGCAATTGATGCCAAATTTTGAAAGATCTTGTATTTCTGGGGTTCTCTCTCCCACGCTTCCTCTCTTTCTTTCTCTCTGTCGGTGCTGTAAGTGTAATTGACCAGGTTAAGCAGCCATGTTGTGCTTTCCCTTACTCATGGCCTTCTCTAATTGAAAATGGTAAATGGACAAGTATTTCTGTGGGGACCCAAAGCTGATCCTATTCTTCATCAAAAAACCTGCTTGGGCAGCAGGTCAGTCTCAATTTATCACTGAATGGTTATAAGCTTAGACTGCAGGTTTAACTAACTAAATTAATCAATATTGAGAATTATTGCTGCTTTTGTGCCACTAAAGTTAGGGTTTGTCAGCAAGTTTGTTATAATCTGTGATTTGGGAGGGGGTTAACAGCTTAACCACAACAGTTGGCGCCGGCCTGAAACTTGCAGCACAAAGCCTAAGAGCAAATTTATTTATTCGGCAGTACGTGTAAACCTAATTACTTTTGACTTTTTAAATTTATAGGACTAGATTCAACTCATGTTTGTGCCAGCTTTAACTAGCACAAGCCCTGGCACCCGGCAGTAGCAGCAGCGGAAAGCCTGCCAGGGAGAAGGTGTTGGAAAGCGACAGAAGCTCCCTGCCAGCGCGAGGCATCGGGGTGCGAGCGCGGCTTCTGGGGAGGGCTGGCTCGGTAGGCAGGCATGGCAGGTAGAAGATGCGTTGGCTTGATAGTCTGTCTTGGCAGGGCTTAGCTGGAGGCTTCAGTGTATTACGGCTACCTCCTGCTTGAGGAAGAATCGCTGCAGTCCTTCTCTCTTCCCTCTCTCGGAATGGATGATGCCTGGGACAAAGAAATAAGTGTCCCTAGAAGGTAAAGGCGTGTGCTTTGAGAGCCTTAGTGCTAGACTTGTAGAGGGATCAGACTTGCAGAATGAATGTGCACAAGGTGGTTTCAGTGATATCTCTGAAAGAAAAATAGCGTTTCTTTATCTGGCACCCTGAAGTTGGGCTAACAGTGGGGTGGTTTGCCCGTCATGCTGCTGTGCATGCCTGTCGCTGCTTTTTGTCGTACAGCTGAGCATTGCATGTTTGGTTACCCAGTGCTCTTCAGCCAAGGGTCTACACCTGCACGAGCCCCTTGAAATTATGTTCACAGCAGGTCTAGAAAGCTTTTCTACTCCACGTTCTTATTTATCTAGACCAAAGCTGGTGTATTTGGAGAAAAAAAATCACAGGTGAGGCTGGGGCTGCACAAATTTGGAAGAGTACATTTGTTCCTTACCCTGAAGCATAGTTCCTCTGACGATCTTAAACGTTACCATTTTGGTGACCAGGGATATCTTTTTCATAACTGTTGTTTGCCTAGCAGAAAGACTCTGGTGTTTGGCTGTGAGCTGGAAGGGAGCTGGAAAGGGGAGGCAGTGGCATTTGTAGGCTTTCGTTCAGTAATGAGGAAGCTTTTACATAAACCAGATCTTACCCGAAGTATAATCAGGTACTGATTTCAGCAAAACAAGCAATATGTTGCAAAACAGAAATGAAACTTCTCTAAATCAAAATATTAAGCTATTCCTTTAAAAAAAAAATTGTAAATTGTACCTTGTGAAAGACCATTTAATTTGATTACAACCCTGGTGCAATTGTCAGGCTCTCCCCACGCAGAAACAGTTGCCGTGTCGAGTTTGGCACAGTAAGTCCTATAGCGCCGCAGATAATCAAGCACTTAAAAAGACACAGGCAAAGGTTGTTCTGCTCACCATGGAAACGGATAATTCTCCTCTAACATTTCTCACTTTGGGCATCTAAGAAGTGAATTTAAGAACAGTTAGGTAAATTAAGGGATTGAGTGATAGCCTGGGATTTCAGCATTAAGCCTGTGTTTTCTTGTTGCAGTAAAATCAGAGCTTTAATGCTAGCTGAATGCATTGTCTTGGAGTGAAGTTTCTCGTAGCCATTAAAATAAGTGATTTAGAAGTTCCTGCAATATGAATGCTATATTCGAGCTATATTACTATCTGTTAGACTACAGCGGCCTGTTGGAGTTTTTATAAACAGATTGTATTGTGTAAATTTGTGTTTAGGGACATTTTAAAAATGAAACTATTTACCCAATTGCCCAGCACATCTCAGGTGAATGTGTATTCAGGGACTTTTAAGCAAATTAATATCTGATGTAAAATATAATGTGCAGAGTTGTATACTTAATAATGCACACTGGAATAGTCTAGAGTAGGTCTGTTATGCTGAGTGCTAGGAAATACGACAGTGATGAGATTTAAGCTTTCGCCTTACTTGTGCAGCAGTTGCCTTTCAGATCTGTGCATGTTGGATGCTTATATATGGTTCTGCTCTTAAGACGGGAGTATGAAGTTTCTTCTCCTGTGGAGTCTAAGCAAGCACCGCCAAAGAAATAGATTTTTTTTTCTTTTTCTCCTCCTTAGGATCAGCCACCGTTCAAGTTTCAAAAGGAGGATGAGAGGAAGAAAACTTTAATTCCAGGTCTAGCATAAGAATGTTTAAAGGGATTAAAAGTGTGTTTGGAGTAGGGTGATGAGTTAGGTGATGAATGTGGTAGGAGAGGCAAGTTTTGCCTACTCCCTGAGAAAGCCAGCAGCACAAAAAGTCCAATGTAGTTCCATATGCAAGTGATAAAACCAGACGTTGGCAAATTAATCTCTCTTATTCACAGTGTAGGTTGTTAATTGTTCTCTCTGCTGGCTGTCGATATAATGTGAAATTTTCATTCCCCATTCAAGATGGAAAAAGTTGTGGCTGAAAATGTTAACATTTGCATTTTTATTTGTTGATTTATTTAAAGGACAGCCTCTCTTACAGCAATCCATCACTCAGTGACACCCCAAATATGAATAATGTATTGTAGACTTGCGGTTACAATGTGTAATAAGTGCCAGAGACAGTAGAAGAATGTTAACTATGTTGCAAATGTAATATTTATCGACTCATAGTTTATTGCTTTCGAGGTTCAATAATACTGACCATAGGACATTAATATCACTTATCTTGATTTTAGTTGGGCACCTCTGTATGTAGAAATAACCCATCTATCTCATACTTACAAAATAAATGTGAATTTTACAGCACTTTGTAAGAAGTGCATTATAGGTTTCTTTGCTTAGTGCTCACAATTCTCCTTTTCTGCCTTCTCATTTACTTATATATGACATTGATCCCACTGTAATTGCCTGACCCAGATGGTGAGCACCTCAGCACTCTTGTAGAGACTTTATTTACTGGCTGCATTATGATCTTGTGCCTCTGATGGTGTTTGGACCAGGTCTCTCTTCCTGTTAAAGACCAGTATGAAAAGAGATTGTTAGATAGATTTCTAGTGCTCCTGTCCAAAAAGACAATGGCTGAGAGGCTAAAACAGAGAAAATTCTCTTTTTGGAAATCTGAATCATCTCTCTTCTACAGGATTGTGGCTGTCAGAAATAGAAGTGCTTAATTTGGTCAAGCCTTGTTACTACAGACTTGGCATTTATTTTACAGTGAAATCTTTAATCAATTAATAGAAATACATTAGATCAATTTTGGAAGATTAGTTGAGAGCAAAAATTTTCTTGATAATTAGCTAAAAAAAAAATAATTTGCGATAAGGCTATGCTACTTTAGTAAATCCATCTTCAGTACTTGCTTCGGAAACTGACACAGATTGGGCAAATGCTACTCCTTATCTATGCTGTTCGGTTACGACCACTAAAGCTTTGAAATCTCAGGGGTGAAAAGCAGATGTGAACCCAGGACTGGGATCAAAACCAAATTTAACAATGGGAGTTTTCGAGCTTCTGTTGAAATCAGATTTCACCTGTGCAGCCTGGCTCTTGGGGAAACTGGGAATTGGGTTCAGCCATGAAAATGATAAGCCTTGATTATATTTTGTGTTGTATGCATCAAGTAAATTTCTAAATGACATTCCGTATTTACATCTGGGGTTATCAAATTTAACACATCATCAGCTTCTTTTTCTTTACTGTGTGTAACAGGAGCGCCTATTTGTGTCAAAGCAGTCAACCTAATAGCTGCTTAACAGTTGTGGTGTGTCCATTGCTGACAATGAAAACCATATTGGGAAGTTCTGACTTGCAGTGCAAAAGGATTAATGTTAATTAGCAACCGTTGGCTGTAATTGTCACCCTCATTAAAATGCAGAATTATGTATTTCTTAGTTATAAATAACCTTTCTAATTGTACTTGATGTATGCCAGTTTAATCAAAAAGTACACTTGCAAACAGGCAGATATTTGCATTAATCTAGCACTGGATCTTTGAGTCTTTTTTGATCATCTTTTATTCCAAAGTTGACTAGTTGGGGGGAGGTCTATTACAGCTACGTATCCTTTACACATTATTTTTTTCTTCAGCTCTGTCGATCTGACAGGATTTTGTATTAAAATGAGGGGAAATGTCTTCTGGGAATGTTCAGTGCATCAGAAAATGTGTCAGTTTTGAAGTAGTTGGCAAGGTTTCCATCATTCAGTGGTATGACAATAACTTGATTGTAGTTTGAAAGTAATAATAAGCAAAGGAAAATAGAGTACAAATCATATTATGAAACTGACTTAACTTTTTAAGTCTGCTTCCTATTATAATTTTCATTGTTATCTTAATGGCTTTTTTACATTTTTTTTGCCCCACCCTGTGCTTTTGCAGATTCTCAAATACCACGTTAAATCTTAAGTGAATGTTAATTCATTGGATGTGATTCCTGTTTGCACTTGTAATCACAGCACTGAAAACCTAATCTCAAAATATTTTTCTAAAAAAATATTTTCACATTGCTTCTGTGCTTTGCGTTACTGCTTTGTCAAAAACCTGATTTGACTGTCTTTTCTTCCTCCACTGATACTCTGAATGCTCTGTTACAGCTTTTACATTTTCTTGATTACCGTGATGGTGTTTTCTACAGAGCTTGGAAAATTAAGAGTAGTCTTGGTTCCTCTCTTCGTGGTTCTCTAAGGGACTGTTCTGCACGATTCTCTTCCTAGCACTGTAATCACTTCTCTGCTCTTTCTCCTTCAGAAGAGACGGGAGGAATTGAGTAATTATACATACAGAATAATCACACATTACTTTAAGAAGATAGTTGCCCAAAATATGGCTCTGTCATACCTCCATGTTGCTTGTATGTTAATGTGTTCCCCTTTTTCTCTCTCCTTCACCTGAACTTTTCAGGCTGTAAACTCTTCAGGGCAGGATTCTGGCACGGTGCATCTCCGTGCCTGGTTGGTCCATGTAATAACGATGATTAACTGTGGTGCTAGTGTAGTTAGGATGGAATTCATCTTGCTTATCTTGAGACAACTGAGCTAGTTACCCTCAGCTCCCTTTATGGTTGATGACTTATTTTAGGATCAGCTAAATCACCTTTTGGTGATACCTGTCTTCCCATGGACTGTAAAATAATGCTGGAGTAACGCACACTGACATCTGATCCCTCTTGTAGCTGAACGTGTGGAACTAAAAATAGGTTGTTTGTCACTCATATTTTGGTAATGGATTGGAGGCAAATGCAGGGTTAACCTATGTGCCACAAGGTCAGTGCCTTGATTATTAACACAGTTTTAATGCTTGCCTTGTAAATCAAAGGGCTAGGTGCCGAACGCTCTGGGAGAGGGAGTGGATATGTGTGGTTGTGAACATACAGCATCTTCCTCAATGGAATGTGAGCTTGAGATGTGGTAGCATGTTTAATAATAATAATAAATAATAATNATAAAGACATCCAGTTTTTGTTTCTACTACTATGAATAGCACAGAATCAGCAGTGAATGCCATCTCATTATTTGTCCTTTCTCTAGGCCACTTATGAATGCATTAAAGAGTTCAGGCCCTAACTGATTTTTGTGAGGCTCCACTGGTGACCTCTCTGGCCACTTTATAGCAGACCAATTTTAATGTTTTCTCTTTACTTCCTGTCTTTTAAACAGTTATCTATCCATTAATGGATTTTCCGCTTAGTTTATGGCAACTTTTAAGTCTTTGATGATAGATTTGCTGTGAAGCTTTTGGAACTCCAGCGAGACTATATAAACAGTATTTTCTTTTTTTGGATGCATAACAACTCTACAAATCTAGTAGAGGTCCCCAGTGAGTTACTACTTAATATAAAGACTCTTCACCAATGTCAAGTTTATCAAGTTTTTATTATAATTTCTGTCAATCTGCTTGTTCTAAACATCAGACCTCTTCATTTGTAGATTTCTGCATCACTCTAGGTCCCTTTAAAAAACGTGTACATTTGCCATCTTTCAGTCCCCCAGAACTGAGGCAGTTTTGGGCAATTAGTTGCACACTACAGCTCATCGCTCAGCTATTTCATACTTGATCTCCTTCAGAAGTTTGAGCAAGTACTCTTGATTTGTTCTGTAATGTATGTATATGACAGATCAACTTCAGACAGGTCTTCTACTATGTCTTCTACTGTCCTCTGTGGCTTCAGAGGCTTCCCAAGTTTCTGCATAGTGAATATGTGTCAGCTCATTGAGCCTTTCTCCTATGGCCTTATCAAATTTAGGTACTCCTTTTTAACTTCATGTCCTCTTGGCTTTCACAGATACTCAAACTTCCTATTTTTGATGTATTTAAAGTGTTATTTGTTACTAGACCTTATGCTTTTAGCAGGATGACCCTTAGTTTTTGGCTATTCTGGTGGGTTTTGTTTGGTTTTTTGTTCAGTGGTTTTTTTTCGGTTTGATTTGGTTTCAGTTTTTTTCTTGATGTATCAGTTTATTATTTGTGTTTTTCTTTATTTTGACCTGACTGGAAGTAACAGTCTCCTTTACCCTTCCACTTAAGTTGTATGAGTCTAATCTTTCTGAAGTTTTTCTCCATAGGTTGTGTGTCGTTTTTTGGAGCCCTAGTATAACTATTAGACAAATGTGTGCCAATGGCAAATATTTTTACCCTTTTAACTGCCCCTTTTAATTTCTTTTTAACAAACTTTCTCATTTTTATATTGTTTCCACTTCTGAAGTGAAAGACTACTGTAGTCAATTTTTGCTCCATAGACATATTGAATCCAGGTACGTAACGTGTTGTTACACACATTGACGTTTGGTCATCACATCTGAGCAGTGCAAGGGACTGCTCCCAGATGCGAGAGAGATTTTGTGGAATGAACACCACAATGGACTAGAGATGGCTAAGTTCAGGTTACTATTAAAAGTTCATAAAACCAAAAGTGACGTGCAGAGAACGAACAGGGAACAGTTCATTATTGTCTTGTCTACTGGAGAAACTGGTAGTCATCGGAATTGTGAGATGGCACATTCAGAGTGTGCAACATTTAGCTAGAGACCAGAGGTCCATTTAGATCGTATCCTGAATTCATGTCATTATTGTGCTCATAAGTCCACATACTCCAAGATTGTCATTGGGGTTTTCTCTAACCTATGCAACTTTTTAGATCCGTAATATATGGATTATAATAATGTTTTCTAAATAAATACATGTTCATCTCTTAGTGTCCTTGTTAAGACATTTCTGATGTGGAAAAAACAATATCTGAGTTTAAGTCTTAATTTCATAATGTTCAATAGTCGTAATAGTCAGGAGACATAATAACAGAAGATTTGGGCCCTGATTTTTCCTGGGTAGGGAAATAACCAAGGTACCTTCCGTATTGGAGTAGGGAAAGTCATGGCAGTGTTTCAGTGTAAAGACTATTGAACTGGTAAACATATTTTTGGTTTGTAGGCTCTCCAACATTACTTTTGGGAGCCCTGAATCATGTAACATACCTCCTAGTTTTCTGATACAGTTTTGAAGGAAACAAGGATTTGATGGTGTAGTCCCTGGTTACAGATCTTCGTTCAAGCTGAGTGCACCGGTTTTTACTGTAGGTGACACTTTTTTCTCTTCAGAGACCAGATTTTCTTTTCAAAAACACATGTTATTGAACATTGTTAAGTTTGCCTCTGTGATGGGCTGTGACTAGATCACTAAAATTGTCTCCTCCACATTTAGATAATCTTAAAGGAAAGCAGTATCTTAGGGGTTTTTTCACTATTTAATTGTAGACACTGGTATATTTCACATTGCTTCTAGCTCTGAGGTAATTTGGGGTCACGTATGATAATTTTGATCCATTTTGTATTGGTTTTGTGGTAGTACTTCAGTTATGGACCTTCTGGGGGCATGGGGGTGTCTGAACGTTGGGAGGGAAATAATTTGAAAACATAATGGAAAATTAAGCCTTTTATTGAAAATATTGTGGGTTTGTTTTTCACTCAGGACAAGGTTATCTCTGTCTGCTTTAAAAGAGATGCCTTAGGTGTTGTTTTTCACCTTTGGTTCTCCCCACCCCTAAGTTTTAAAGGATTTTGTTTTGATACATACGCCTGGAGAACATAGTGAAAAAATTGCTTTTAAAGTTCTTTTTTCTGTAAAAAACAAACAAAGACATTCCAGAGTACTAATATATAATTTATGTATTTAAAATCTTTTAAAGGAGATTCTGAAAGCCTCTAATGCCATTGTACTTTTAACTTCCATTTTTGCTTCATCTGCATTGAATCATCTTTTACTACTTAAAACACAAATTGGGTTTATTGAAACATTTCAGTTCTGATTATTTTTTAATAAAGATGAAGAAGTCTAACCTAATGAAATCACTGGAATGAAATGAGAAAAATTTAAAAAAATTAATAAGCTGAAGACTTGAAGATTTTATTAAGTCGCACTTGGTTGTATGTTTCTCTGTGTGTACCGTCTTGGATCAGTATGGTGAGAAACATACCTTGTAAGGAACGACCTTTGCACTGTTGGACTGACTTTCTCTGTTACATTTCCAGAAGGGTTACTGGAAACGCATTACCAATAGTACCTGTGCGCGTAACTTCTGTGTCTGTGGTCATGAAATTGTGGTTTGAGAGCAGCAGTGGTACTGAATTCAGATTTATTTCTTTTTCCCCCCATAGTTCAGACCTATAAATATATTTTGTAGAGTCTGTCAGTCTATCAGGTATCTGTGAAACATCATAATGTACAAGCAGCTTTATAATTTATGGGTTTGCAGGCTTTTTCATACTCTTAGAAATAAAATGCTTCCTGCTACGTGCAGATTATCTGCTAATTCAGTGTTGCACTGTGTAGGTAGATTTGTAGTATAAGGGTGCTGTTTGTAAGTTGCTTTTCAAGTCTTGAATCTAACGTGGCATGTTCTTGTAATTGTGTCGGTGCCCTGTACGTGGATCTGCCGGGAATTTTTCAAGCTCTGCTTTTGTTCTCATGACCTTGTCCTTGCTGAGGAGCCTACGTTGTTCCAGCACTACTTTCCCTTTTTACTGTAGCAGGTGAAGCAATTCCTAGAAGGACTTTAACAGTGCTCCAGCTGCTGCTCATCCCAGCTTCTGCTTGGCTCTGTTAATTGCTCTGTGTGTCCCTGTTCTTATCCATATGCTTGGAATTTGGAACTTGCATATCCACCTTGTTCATAGGCAACAAACCGACCTAGTAAGAGAGATGTCCTCTCCCTCCCCCTTCCTTGCCGTGTTCAAATCTCTTTCAATCTTCTTTTTCCTATCTCCTAATGGCATCTGAGCTCTTAAGATTTCTAGCTGTTAAAAAAAGTGTGCTTTCTTAACTCAGCCTGCAGTGACAGCTAGATGCTACTGGGATGAGCATCTTAAGGAGCGTCTAGATCACTAGAATGTATAGGCCTATTATAATTATCAGTACAATTTTCTTGCTTTCACTCCTTCTGTTTTGTTATGAACTTTTTAGCAGCAGACCATTTCTACCAGTGCACAAACCGTAACATCACATGACATTGACTTTACTCAAATCAGAAGATTTTTGTGCCAAGGTTGTAACATTGTATCATTACTTCATTGTATTTGTGTGAAAATTTTAATTTCACGCCCTGCGGACTTCACTGTCTCTGTGCTCTCTGCTCGTGTTGTTGCATAGAAGGGTAAGTCCCTGGGTCACATTCATTTTGTAGTGTGGTGGTTTGGGTTTTTTTAAGTAAGAGTTTTGTTTCCTTTGAGAGGTCTTGCTGTAAAGTTAGCTGGGGATTTCTGCCAGAAAAATATTTGCAAGCTTAAAGTGAGGATACTAAAAATATTTTTACTAAGTTTCTTAAAGTGTGGATATAGCCTTCTTATTGAAAAAGAAAAAAAATGTGTGTGGGTTTGGGTGCTACACTATGATGTATTTCTCCGTGAATACGTGCAAGTGATTTGGTAAAGCATGTGGGGAAGGGAGGGAAAACTCTTATTTAAATAAGTCGTCAGGTTTTTCATACATCCAGTCTCGTTATAATAAGTTGCAAACCTTTCTGGGCAGATGCTCTTGTTTAATGTTTAGATTGATTTGTGGGGCCTCCTGGTTTGCAGGCACGGGCATTTCAAGCTTCCCTGGTTGCACCATGCCTGTACTGCATGGGTGAGTCAAGAGTCCAGTCCTTGATAACCAGTCCTTGCCCTTTTGTCATATGCTGTCTGTGAGGTTTAATGTGTTTATGAAGAGAAGTACCCCACTATGAAGTCACAGAATAGCTGAGATTGGAAGCCACCTCTGGAGGTCATCTATTCCAAGCTCCGGCTTAGAGCAGGCTATTCAGGACTCTGTGTGTCAGGTTTTGAATATCTCCAAGGATGGAGACTCCACAACCACTTTGGGCAACCTGTGCCAGCATTCAGTCACCTACATAGTAAGAATGCTTTTTTATTTCCATTTGAATGGAATTTTTTCAGTTTATGCCCATTACCTCTTGTCCTTTCACTGGGCACCACTGAGAAGAGCCTGACTCCATCTTCTTTCCTCCCCTAATCAAGCATTTATACATATTGATAAGATCACCCTGAGGTGCCTTTGCTCCAGGCTCAGCAGTCCCAGCTCTTTCAGATTTTCCTTTCGTGTCAGGTACTTCAAATCTTTAATCACCTTGGTTGCCCTTCACTGGACTTGCTCGAGTGTGTCCATGTCTGTTGTATTGGGGAGTCCACACCGGACACAGGACTCCAGCTGCGTCCCACCAGGGCTGAGCTGAGAGGAAGGGTCACCTCCCTGGATCTGCTGGCAGTGCTGGCCTTCGTTGGCTGACATTCATCTTTTGTCTACCAGGACAGCAAATGTCCAGGTCCTTCTCTGCAAAGCTGCTTTCCACCCACTCAAACCTGGTATGTGCTGGTCCCTGGGGTTATTCCTCCCCAAGAGCAGGACTTTAGGTTTCCCGTTGTTGAATGCTGTGAGATTCTTGCAGGCCCATTTCTCTTGCCTGTTGAGGTCCCTCTTTGTACGCTTTCTGGCCCCTCTCAGCCTGGAATATATTCATAGGAATATGAGAGTGAGAGACTTAGCATCAGTCTCTTGAGCCGTTAAATGCCCTGCCTTTATTTTGTAGCGCATCAATGACCTTATGTAGTTTCTGACAGAAGCGTGGACTGTCCGCAGGTGTATGGTTATCGGAAAGTAATCCTGCAGAGCCCGAGATCATCTTTGCTAGTTACTGCTGGGAATGAACAAACTAAAATTTCACTTCCCTGCCCATCTGTTCAGCAACCGAAAGTAGGTAATTTATCTCAGTGGGACACCTACCACCTGTGTAAAGTTTTTGAAAGCGGTTGTTAGCGTGCGATGACTACAGCCAAGGGACACCAGGCCTGAGCGCCTCGTACTCCGTGCTTTACTGCTGTTTTTTTCTGTAGGGTGCCTTCTAACTTGGTACTTGCACAGTGTCAAGCCTATTCAGTGTCTGTGTCCCTGTGAAGCTTACGACGACTCTGCCTGCTTTGCCACACGGCAGCTCCTCGCCAGCAGTCGCCCCTCTTTGACATGCTAAACCAGGCACCACCAACACGCCGCATTTTTTACAGCTACTGTTTTATCTCAGTGGCTTCTCTTGAATTATGTATCCTCATCTTTGATGTATGAAATCTCAGCTGATTTAAAGATTACCCCAGAGAGTTCAGCACACCTGGAAACGAGTGGAGCGGCAGATAGTCCCAACCCTTCCACACCGAGCACCGAGTAGGAAGTTTTACAACAGTTGGGTACTGGAATACAGTTTTTACAGTTAGCGTTGTTTCTTCATTTATGGTCTGCACCCAAGCAATCAACGTGTTGGGATGCCAAGTATTTGAACCTAGTTGCAACATTTGTTCTCAGGCAAACTGGAGTGAGTGAGTTCCAATAAAGAGCTGGCAAATAGGGAGATTGTGGGCCGTTCTATTGGGGCTAGGCACCAAGGCTTTCACTAGTTAGAGGTACCCGAAATTGTGTTTGCCTGTCAGTGGAATGGGCGTAGAACAGAGTAAGTGAATGCAAATCTGGCTGAAAAGCCTTTGCTATCTGACGTGAGACTTCTGAGTACGTTACAAAGGAAAAAGCAGCAACTGAGCATAAACTGCATATATAATGTCAGCGAGATAGAGAATCACAAGGCATATAAAGCTTAGGTGCTCCAGCCTATGAAGCATACTTCAGTTTCCTCAGTGGATGTTGTGGTCACTCTGGTCCCTGAAGAAATTAGACTTTATATGAACTGCAACATCCTATCCACCTCTCTTATGCTGGCACAGCTGGCATAAAAGATGATGCCGGTTACTATGTCATTAACATTAACGAAGTGGTATCAAGTAAAAACTGAGAGTAACAAGCAAAGCTCAAGTGTGTTCTGCAGTCTGGCCAGAAAAATGGGCTTTTTGCAAGGCAAAGTGTGTCCGTTCTCTGTATTTTGACTGTCACTGTACCTTAAATTTTAATTCCTCTGGAGTTCTAGGCAGTTTCAACCTATTAACTTCCCACCACACCATCCTGTAAAACATCTTTTTCTCTTCTGACTCGCCTGTTATGCACCCAGCTCGTGAACAGAGCACAGCAAGGCATTGGTTTTTTCCTAATAAATGGTTTTTTTAAAGTCAAGCGTCTGACTGTATGCTTTCTTCTTGCTCCTGGGTTACTCTTTCCCTTTCTCTTTCTCTCCCTGTTCCCTACCAAGGGACGGCTAGCACGAGCATAGGGGCTATCGTCATGGCCTTGCTGTTCCAGCAATCAGGAGCTGGGAGGTGTTTGCATTTACCTCTGGAGTGTAATTCTGACTGATGGGTTCTTATCAGCTTTGCCAAGTCCATCCATCCAATTGTCTATTTCTGTTTTGAAGACCAAGCAACCATAAAGTTGAAAACTGCGTTGTATTTTTGGAATCTGAAATTTCAGACAATGCATTTATGAATTATTTATGGGGAATGTGTTTTCAGTAATGTGCAGCATAAAATGGAATGAATGCGTATCCATACTTGCCCTGAACTCTCCAAAGTGCATGCTAATAAACTGAATGATAACCTACCATCACTTTTGCCCTGTAAGATTTACAGTGCAAGCACTTTTTTATGTGGTTTAATTCAAGTCAGTTTGTCAACTTAAAGCTCTAGTGTTTTGTTTTAAAGTACAACTTGGTGAGTGATTTTCTATTACTTAAAGAAATCTAACTGCTTTTTCCCCCTATTTCAACCAGAGTTAGTGTCTGTAAATTTTTCTAGTCATGCTGGCATAAAGCCATGCTAAATTATGCTTTAATTCACAATTAGACGGAAGTGGCAAATGTGCAGAGCAGCAAACCTTTCATTTAAAATGTCCATTATACAAGATCATGATTCTACAGAATGATTAAGATATTGAAGAATAATTAAGATATCTTTAGATTTTTGGTCATTTAGTAGTGCTAGGCTTATTTAATTTTTTTAAAGCTCCCTGGAACAGCTTTTTCCATAATGACAGTAATACAGGACTCTATATTATCACAACTTGGTGTTTACTGGTATCTGAATTGTCTAATGGTAACTTGTTTTCACTGATGTAGCTGACAGGGCAGAGATAATTAAGAAACAGAAGAATTTGAGTGGATTTTGCTATTAAACACTCCATGCCACAGCAGAAGAAATAAGGCTGACAAGGAGGAGAGGAACGATCGTGCAGATACACATGAAGAGTTGGTGTTTAGGTACACCAGTTGGCTGTATGTAAAATATTTCACTAGAACAGGAAAAAATAAGAAAAAGGTAAAATAAGTAATTTCCAAGCATTCACTGAGGCATCTCATTTCCAGGGTGTAAAATAGAGAGCTTGCAATACTTATTCACCCCGACACAACAAATGGCAGCAGGCAGGGAAGAAACCCAGCCCCAGTGAACCTGTGGCAGAACTTCCATTGGCTTCCACAGGGTCACGATTCCACCTCAGTATATACTTAAAACTACCGCAATCCGATTTTGCTCCTCTGCTCAATGAGGTTTTAAATCTTGCACAGCTAGTAGCAGTTCTTGCCACAATGGTTAGAAAGTCAATGAAAGCTCACAGCTCAGTAACTAAATGACAAGGTAAAAAACTTTGGAATCATAAAATGGTTATAAGTGCTTGACCTAAAACTATGCAGATCTCACAGTGACTGTACAATTGAAGCAAAAGGTTGATTTATTATCTGGCAGGCTGGGAATTTGGACTGAGCTTGTGAAAAAAGACAGATTGCTAATCCATATAAATGGTGATGGATTTTGTAAACTATATGTGGTGAGGGTTCCCCCCCCACACCTGCCCCCTCTAAGCCATGCCCCTTAGGATTGTTTTGTACTTATTTAGTACCCAGAAAGTACAGGGTGTAACATAGTTTCAGCTTTGCTGAAAGCACACTTCGAAGAAGAGATGAAATGTGGAAAAGAAATAAAAACTAAGGGTCAGCACTGAGACTGAGTGCAGAATTGCACCATGACTTACATATGCAACCCTTTGTCACAGGCTTTAGTAAATTATAAAAGAAAAAGCACAATTCTAAAGGTGATTCATTGAATTAGAGTTTGCTTTGAGGGGAAAGATGCTTGGGGATAAACTTGTAAGAGCAAAAAATTGAGAAGAAAGGCTGTTAAGAAAGGAGAAGTAGGGGGATGAGGTATGGCAGAAAAGATGATGACAGCTTAGTTTTGGCCCAGAACAATGAAGGGTGAAGATCTTGCTGAAGATCTGCTGTGATGACAGAGTGCTTAAAGGGAATAAAAGCTAAGCGTGCTCTGAAGTGCAGAGTTATTATGTAATATCGCAGCCGAATCGGGGCCCCAGGTGCTGTACGTACACCGAGGTTCATTTTCTGATCTGAAGAGCTTTCAGGCTTGATGAGACAGAAATGGGTGTGTGGGAGGGGAGAAAAGGACAATACAAACAGAGTGATTGCAGAGGTGGTTGTTAAACTCCGTGGTAGTTCTGTGGTTCTGTAATTTCTTTCCTTTATACTGAAACTTCATTCTAATTTTTTCTTCCCTCACTGGCAGATCTGATTTAAAAGGTTTCTTTACTTCCAGCACTCATGTCTTTGTTCACTCTACCCTTCCAGAATTATTACAACCTCAGTTATGCCAATTCAGCTGCCTGCAGCCATACCTTAAAAGAAATGATCTGGGTTTTTACTGTTGTTGTTTTCTAGCTACTGAAAGCACACCAAGAAAAAAACAATGGAGAAGCCCTTTCAGTTGTATTTGACAGGTTGGTAACATGGCAGCAGGGTCTTAGCAAAAGTCTGATGAGGAAATAATAGAAAAGGATGAGTTACCAGGAGCAAAGAGGTAGAAAAACTGAGGATTGGGAGCATTGAGACAGGAGTGTGGAAAGGTGAGGAAAGCAGGTGTTGGTCTCTGTCTACCGGGTAAGTGAAAATGTCCTGTTTGTGTAGCAAGGAAGAATGAGAGCAACAGTAACTCTTATTTCAGTAATGATAGCCAGTTGGATGCTGTCATAGGTGAAACCAGAGTGAAAACTGTGGAGGAAAAATCTCTTATCAGGCCTGCCTTAGGGCGCGAGCTTTTTGAGATGCTGTTTGCTGGGTTTGGTGTCCTTTAGCGCACTGGCTCTGCTGGGTTTGCAAGAGGCCAGGGGCAAACCAGCAGTGCTCAGCCCCTTTCAAGACCAAGTCCTGTTTAGCTCTTTGCTACTGTTCATCCCAGTGGGGAGGGGGGTTTGTCACGGCTCATTTCAGTTAGCAAAACTATGATGTTGTTACTCAATTCTGCTGCTTCTTTCCACATTCCTCTTTGCAAGGCTGTAATCTCTGATTCCGTTTTCAGCGAGATGTGGTGATAATTGTTAGTAACCGTGCAAAACGAGGCATTGAGTTCATTGGGGGTGTAGGTCTTTCAGCGTACAGTGATCTGTTGCAGTGCGGTGTGTCAATAGGTGCAAGTGAGAGAGGGACCTGTGGAGTGATGGAGCAGCAGCAAAAAGGCTGCTTTTTGTCATCCAGGTCCACACAGAGAAGCGTTGTGTGAGTGCTGGAGGGAGCTGATCTCCTCTCTGCTTCTGTGTAACCCCACCAGGGAATGTGGTGCTCATTTCTGGGTGATCGCTTACTGGAAAGGTATTGTCAAAGATTGGAGGAGAGTGGCAAAATCTGTTGCTGTGCTGAAGGTATTGATTTATGAGAGAAGATTAAAATATGTGTGGCTCACATAAATGTTGACTGAGACTGGAGCAGAAGGGAGAAATGTAATATTGTTCAAATACTTAAGCAGTATTTGCACCAAAAAAGGAGATGGATTTCTCAGTACTGTGCCAGATCTTTAGCTATAACTAATAATATGAAACGGGGAGGGAGAAAATCCTGTTTATCTCTAGCAGACTGAAACATGTTCTTTTTGTGACTTGTACCATTCCCTCCTAGCAAACTCTGAAGAAAAAATTCATGGAACATCTGTGGCACTTTCCATGCTGTTCTGATCTTCTTAATTGTATGTTACATCTTTCCCCCTGGAGCTGGACTTATCTATTCAGACTGTGTGCTCTTTTGGAGAGAGGATCACTCTTACAAGTGGTTGTAGAGTGGGTCCCTGTGATCCTGATCAAGGCCCTTTAGGTTATATGGTAGCCTATAAATAAGTAATAATGGTAATGATATCATGAGATATATTTGGCTGTGGAATGACTTCCCAAGGAGAATAGTGAGAGGCTGATTGTTAGCAACAAATGTGAGGAAGCACACTGTAGGGAATGGTTCTCCGTCAGCAGGGAGATGGCTGGATGATCTAATAAGTCTTTTCCTTCTCTAGGTTATGATTCTGTGAATACCGCCTCAGAGAGTTCTCTGAAAGTCTCTCATACTGTAAGCTCTCTGTTATGAGGGTGTGGGTTTTACAGTACACTGGGAGGCTCTTGCTGAAGACACTGTGTAAATATATTCTGTTTTACATTGTGTGATGTATTTTAAATAAAAGCCTCTGATCTTTTTTTAATTGCTTTGAAATATTCTGCAGTCTGATCTTTTTTCTTTAAGAATTAAGAAACTTTGAGATGCCTTTGGAAAATACAGACCTATTACAGGCAAGAAATACGTCCCAACCTGGAGTTGGCTTAAGTACAGCCAAACTGGCACAGTCCATTTGTCTCTGATTCTTGATTTATTCTTGTTCATTCTCTTGATGTTTCAGCCTCAAGAATTGCACTACTTTGTGTTCGTTTTTTCATTTCAGCATCTTGAGAGTCAGTACATGGGAATACCACCCCAGGGTGTTCTTTGGTCACTGGAGATGCAGTTCACACATGAAAGGCAAGGTCTCCGAATCCTGACTTGCAGCCTTTCAGGGAACGACTGTGAAGTTGGCTTTTCTTTCTCAGCTTTCATTTCGTATCCAACCAGTCTTTAATATTCATTGGCATGTTTGTCTTAGGCTTGCTGGGCCAAATAGCATGCTGGTTAAAACCTGGATCATACTCAATACAGTAGGGAAGGAGAGGAGAAAGAATCTGAGACATCAGCTCAGAGCTATGGATCCTGACCCCAGAAATCTGGTGACACAAAGAGGATCCAGTGGACATCATGCATTTGGATTTTCAAAAGGCCTTTGCCAAGGTTGCACAGCAAAGGTTGCTAAAGAAATCAAGTTTCTGCAGGATTGGAGGAAAAGTCCTTTTATGGACTTACTGCTCATTAAATGATAGCAGGCAAAAGGACTTAATGTTCATTTTCCATGATGCAGAAGAATCAGCATTGGGGTCCCCCAGGAACCCACTAGGCTGGTTCTTCATCAGTGACCTGGAGCAAGAAGTAAACAGAAAAATCTTCTGGGTGACCTGATAAGTTTGCATATAGAATCATAGAATCGGTGAGGTTGGAAGGGACCTTTGATATCATCAAGTCCAACCATTAACCCACCCTGACAAAAAACCACTTCTAAACCATGTCCCTCAGTACCACATCTACCCTTTTCTTAAACACCTCCAGGGATGGGGAATCCACCACCTCCTTGGGCAGCCTGTTCCAATGTTTAATAACCCTTTCAGTGAAAAAATGTTTCCTGATATC
>VXBO01013478.1:122389-142308 GCA_013400135.1 Rhinoptilus africanus
GTTTAGTGTCATCTGCAAACTTACTGAGGGTGCATTCGATCCCCTCGTCCAGATCGTTGATAAAGATATTAAAGAGAACCGGCCCCAACACCGATCCCTGGGGGACACCACTTGTGACCGGACACCAACTGGATTTAACTCCATTTACCACCACTCTCTGGGCACGGCCATCCAGCCAGTTCTCTACCCAGCGAAGAGTATACCTGTCCAGGCATGATACAAAGTTCTTTCAGATAGTCAAATGCCATGTCAATAGCAAAAAACTGCAAAAAGGTGTCAAAAATTAGTGGACAAAACCTTAATTTACCTAGGGTAGAGTCATCAACGCCATGTCTACATGATACTGCACTCAAAGCAGGTGGTGACAATTTGTGAAGTCAAAAGGTTCCTAGAGCTTCACAAAAGCTTGTGGAAACGCAAGCCTTGGTGTACCCACTTTTTCATTCCTGTATGTACTTTTGGTCTCTGCCCCTCAAGAAGGACATAGCGGAAGTTGGAAAAGGTGCACAGGACAATTGAAATGATTAAGGGAATGAAGGAGCTGCCATACGAAGAGAGACCAAAAAGGAAAAGACTGAATGAAAAAATTATCAGGGTTTGCAAAGTTGTGAGGGTGGTGGATGAGTTGCGAGTGCAACAGTTGTTCACCAGATCCCACCACGTGAGAGAGACGAAGTGCAGTCAATCCTTAAAAAGCATTTGATGATGCTAGCAGGATATCAGATTAAACAGAAGTATGTCTTTCAGTAGCAATGAACTTCCTGCACTTCTGTCAGAGGACACAGTGGAAGGAACAGGTTGAAAAAGGAATTGGGCAAGTCTGTAGACAAGAGATTGCTACGTGGATGTTGAAAGGAGAAGTCAGGGACATACCTCTAGCATCCCTAATGCAATGATTGTGGATACAAGAGTAAAGACAGCAGAAGGTGTTTAGGACTCTCTAATTTGGGTGGAGTTTTGGTTTTCATCATAGAGCCTGGGTTCACTTCGGAGTGGGAATGCAGTCATCACAGCTGGTTTTACCAGATAACCTCAGGCTGTATTACCTGAGTGCAGTGTGGTGTCTTCAGGTCTGGGGTAGTTTGACTGCTGAGGCCACTTCTTACCTGCATCTGTTTTTTGTCTGCTTTTGTTAGCCCTGTTTGTTCCAGTCAAATAGGGATTTGATATTTGCTTTATAATAATAAGCTCAGTTTCCTTTTCTGTAAAATGGGTCTGTTCACTACCCCTTGAATGTGTTTTCAGCTGTATTTAGCATCTGTAAAGTGCTTGGAGGCAGGCGGTGTTTTATGAATACAAAATAGCGTTAGGCTTCGTACTTAAGCACAATACTGTACCGTAATTCAAAGGCAATTCATGTAACATTAGTAAATCACTTTGAACTTTATGTTGAAAATATAAGCAGTAGTATAAAAATAAACCTTTTTATTTCCTCTGGTATATACAGTTAAATAAAGTAAGCCTATACAGCTACTAATCTCCAAAACCGTATTGCCAGTATGCTTTGTTGAAATGCCATCACCTTGCAGAAGAGACATTCTGTGTGTTTTGTACACATTTATGGTTGAAGAATAAATTTTCAGAGACTGTAAATGAAAAGATATCTCTAAACATCATGATCAAATAATATCTGATGCTGCTTGTTTAAAGAAATATACATATATCTCACTGCCAGAGTATTTATGACTCTAATAAGTTCAGTTATTTCGCCTCATGGGGAAATTCCTGCTCCTCCAAATATCAAACTTGTTTGGGGTTGTGCTGTTTTTTCAGGAAGGGACAAATGATATTATTAGTTAAACGGGACTGCGCAATATGAAAATACAATAGTGTAGTTTAAAAATTGAACAGTGTGTAAAAAATATAATATATTTTACCAGCAATGGGAAACAGACAAACATTAAAAATTCAATGACATATCCCAAATGTCTAAATAAATAAATAAACAAACATCACTGTTCAGCCAATTGATACAAGGATGCTCTGTGCTTACCTTCAAGAGGACCATTTTCTCTAATGTCCTGCGCAGTAATGAGTTCTCTGCATCACTTTTGCATAATCTGACCATTTTTTAGGTACTGTTCATTGTGGGACTGCCTGAACTCTGATTGCCCAGCAGGTTTTATTAGACAGAATACCAAGTGGTTTCAGGTGATTTCTCAGCAACCATCCTGGGAATAAGTGGTCTTATGGTTCCCAGAGCAACAGCCACATTTGCGTGTTTGTCATAAAAATGTGAAAGCCTTCCTTTCCATTCCATTTGGAAACACAGTGCAAAGTAAGACGCACCTGTAGATGTTCAGAGAGCTGTATTCCTGCTGCACAGGCAGTGAAACAGAAATGCTGTGGAAGGAAGGATTGGGCTCTGTGCCAACCTGTGTTTATTTTTGTGCTGTTTTCCTCTTTAAAATATGGACGTTTAATGAGCTATTCTGAATTGTAATGCTTTATGATGTTTCCTGTTACCTTTGTAGTGATGGACTACAAAACTCTTTTACATTAAGTTTATAAATTCTACTAAATACTTATCTAATTAGGAGGCAAGGCTGAAAGCATCTGATAAAATTTCCAGAAGCACTTTAGTGTCTGAGAAGCCAAATTTCTGGCACTCTGTGCTAATTGTACAGAGGAGATTAAGGGAATACTGTCCCAGCACTGTGCAATGCTTGATTTAGCCACCCAGGTCACAGTTCTGCCCTGACCCAGCTATACTGGCTTGATCCTGGCAGTATCTACCTCTTGGATAGTTTGGGCATCTCCTTGCTGCTCTCTGAGACATATTTGGAGTTTTACCTTCTACATTACAAGGAAAGGTCAAATTTCTTTATGGAAAGAAGAGCTTCAAAGCTTACCCCTGCTCCCGTCTCTGTCCTCTTGCGCATGGCCCTGCCTTCCTCATGCTTTGTACGCTAATTCTTTGTGTTCTCTCTCCCAATGGAATTTTTGGTGATTTTATGGTCAGATTACTTTTGCCGAACTTTAGCTGTCTAAATAGTTAGACTTCTAATCTGAACTGGTAGACTTTAGTAATTTTCTTCTCCTGTGATGAAACACACACACTTTCAAGCTCATGAAAGTTAGATGAAAAAATATACATGGGGGAAGTGTCAAAACCAGGCTTAGAAAAGAGATTGTTTTCCAGGCTGTTGCGGAGGTGCTCATTGACTTTCCAGCACACTGGCAAATGTACCAAAAGGGCGAAGACAGACTGAATTATCACCATCCTTAAAGGGACAGTTGCCTGCCTCGTTTTCCTTCGGTTGAGAGGGCAAAACCCATTGAAGAAAATGTATGTAAGCATCTAGCACTGATGGGACATCAGGCAACTGATGGGTTGCTTGGCTGAACATCTATACGTGAGGGATCTCTATATGTGGCTTAATGTACAGTGCTGATGCTTTCGCAGAATGTTTGGGAATTTTTTCTCCTTGGGAAGCAGGAACAATACGAGGTCACCCTTGGCTGTTAATTTGCATTAAAAGAGCATTCAGTATTCACAAGCCAAGTTTGCCAGATCAGTTTTTCTGTTTGAAATGTTCTGACTCTCGGGTGCCTGATCCTGCAGCTTTGACTTCACCGAAGCCATTAACCGTCGTATTAATAATAATAATAATGAAGCCTGTTTTTACTTATGCATTTATTCAGATCGTGCAAGGAATACATAGCTGGTTTTAGAGAAAGTTGCATGTCAGGATTTGAGCATTCTGACTGTGTCTCTTTAAATATTCGGATACAAATAAATATTGAGAAA
This sequence comes from Rhinoptilus africanus, assembly GCA_013400135.1. Taxonomy (NCBI): domain Eukaryota; kingdom Metazoa; phylum Chordata; class Aves; order Charadriiformes; family Glareolidae; genus Rhinoptilus; species Rhinoptilus africanus. Next base: position 126,141 of record VXBO01013478.1, read on the forward strand.
ATTGTCTTTGCAAGCTTCAAACCATTCTAGGTCTACTCTTTTGCCTCCAGCCAGATGCTGTCTGTTGCCTAGACAAACCAGGGCAAACCATTATCATGGGATTAAACACTAAATACCTGCAAGGAGCATTCTCTTTATCAGATAGCGCTCTGTTAGCAGAGTTCATTCACTTTATTGCATATATAACTGTGGTGTCAAATAGACTGATTTACAACACCTGGTCTTTTACATAATCTTTGCTATTTGCTGCGCTTGTAATCTGCCAAATCATTTAGCCTGCCTGATAGCAGAAATGCTGTAAAACTTAGATAAACTTGCAGAAGAAATGAACTTGAAGGTGCTGCTGAAATCTAGGGCCTGCACGTTTGCTATAAATGCACTGACTGGTTTGGTTTCCCCCTACCTAATCTGTGATTGAATGTGGCTGCTGGAGAAATTGAAATTTTATGATAGCACTACAGTCAGAGGAGATAAGCATTTGTATGCTAGGCTAGATTAATCTAAAAAGAAGTTTTAGGTGTGGCTAATGAAACCAGTGTATGTGTTAACTGAGTTTCCCTGGGGTTCAAAGCATCTGTGTATATCTATATAGAGTCTAGTCCAAAACTTTCTCTACGTGAGAAGTCTAATATAGCTATGCGGTAGTTCTATCAGTGCAGCTTATTCCATTTATGTTGGAGATATCTTTGTGCAGCCTCAGTTTTTAGAGGGTACTTTCTGAATGCTAATACAAACAACAGACCCCTTTTAAATGGCCTTACTTGGCTACCTGAAACCCTCGTGTACTCCTGAAATTCTTGGTTAGGGTAACTGTAAGGCATCACATTTGCGTAGGGATAGCCACTTACACAGTCCAATTGAAACAAAACTAAAGCTGTATTTTTTTTGTTTTGAAGCTCTCATTTTTGGCTATTAGGCATGAAATAAACAGACAGATAATAGAAGGATGGGTAGACAAGCTTAAAATGTAGAAAAAGAAATTTGAAAAACGGGTTTCTGATTGGGTGAAATGCAAGCCAGTACATCCAAAGGAAAATAAAACGATCTATAGATAGTCAAATAGAGGCAAGGCCGTAACGTCAAGTTGAACTGCGTTAGAAACGATGGCGACCATCAGGTTGGAAGAAACAATAAAAACTGAAGGAAGAGAGAGCTGAGTCTTCCAAGCAATCATAGCATAGGAAGTATTTCTGCATCTCGACACTAAGTACAAATTACCTTGCCATGGTCAGTTTTCTTAGGATGGTTGGGATACAACAGTCGCTGCTGGAGCTAATGGGGGATATTTTGCATGGTGTTGGTAGTTTAGGGAAGGAAGTGTCTTTACGGGCTGCTGCATGATGCTATTGGACAGCACTAGTTGCAGTCTGCCTCTGGGAGGTGTGTTGGCCACTGCTAATCTTTCGCATCAATAAACTGTTGTCAATATTTGTAGTTAAGAATTTTTCATCCCACCTGAATTAAGCAACCTACCCCAGCAGTCTGACTGAGTTGCTTAGTCTTCCTAGGCTCCCACTGTCCTGAAAGGAAAAAACAGAGGATTTTCTCAAAGCAGGAAACAGCTTGAGATGTTTCCTCACGCAATGGATGAACTCTTTCTGCTCACAAGAGAGAGGGACCACATGGAAACCAACCAGCTACACTGATACCTTAGGTTGCGTGCTGTGAATAATGTTCTGTGCATGGAAATTATTGAATGTGTGAATTATTTCAGCATTGGGAACATCAGGCAGGCTGGTGCTAACAGTAGGATGGAACAATGGGGACTTTTGGGTAAAACTCTTGAGTGATATCTCTTAGACTGGAGAACAGCATCCCTGGGGAAGCAGTGGAAATGGTATTGTTTAAGACATTTAAAATTGTACAGGAGAAAATATATTGTAGCAATCAATCCTGTGCTGGTATTTAGATCAGGTCTTGTCTTGTGTGAGTATTATTAGGAAGTCTCTGTCTGAAGTAACTGCCATTATTCAGTGTGCGTTACCAGCTAATGTTGGCTCACAACCTTCCCCCACATCTGTACTCACACTCAATGGACAGCCTGAGTAATGGTTAGCACCTTTACCTTTCCTCTGGTGCCTGAAGTTTTGATTTTGTATTGCCTTGCTTAGATTATATTCCTTCAGTGCTTCCACCAGACAGACCATATAGTGCATAGAGATTTACAGGAAGCACGTGCAGTCTGTGGCAATAATAATAAAGTCTCATGCTGTTTTCAAATCCCTGGGAAACTAAATCAAGTGTAGAGGTCTATGTGAAAAAGCGTAGCATGTGTATAAGTCACTTTACCATTACCTGTGTGGGTCTGCCTTGTACTTGTTCGGTGTATTTGGCTGTCATATCTCTGAAGTCTGTCCCCAGTCTCTGGAGTGTGACTAAGACATTGCACACCTCAAATGGTAAAGCTGGTGAAACAGCTTAAAATAACTGGGGCACCCATGCTTTGCTGTCCTCCTTTTCACTACCTCTGTGTTGGTATTCCTCATAGGAGCCCATACACCAAAATTTGTTCCGTGCTGGTGGACAAAATCAGACAAATCCAGGTCTAGTCTGAATTACGAAGGCAGGAAGAACGGTTTCAATTCCTGCATGGTGCTGTGATACTTAATGGAGCTCTGTTTTCTTGTTGTATTTCGGTAGGTACAAAGCCTGTCCTCTTGAACTGGTTGAAGCCATGAGTCCGATATCTGTCCCAGGACACCTCTGCAGAGAATCTTACAAGGACAAAATGCACACGCCTCATCGTTCGAGCCACAGGCCGTCGTCTTGGTGCCAGACCCCTCGCAGCTCCAGAAGCAGAGCAGATGAGCTAAAGGAGAGATGGCTCCTCAAGGAGATTTTCTTCATTTGACATGTTTCATTGGCCTACAGCCCTTCTGTAGAATTTTTAGGACCTTTTTATTGCTGATTTGTTTGTGTTAAATTACCTTTTTTAAATTATTTGAGTGACAATTGCTTGTCTTTCCTCTTCTAAAATGTAGCTAATTAGCATCCAGTTTCATTTTGGTTTTAGTAATCATGGTGCAAGAAGATTGTGGGGATAGACCAATCAGAAAGCGTTAACCTTTTTTTTCCTAAACCTTTTGTGTGCCAAGTAATCATTCTAAAATAGAAATTTTTTTTTAATCTACAACATTTTCTAATAGATTGAAGTCACAGTTTTGCCAGCTTCATATTGGAAGTATATTTCATTATCGATTTTTAGCTCTAAAGCAGTTTGCAAGAACTGCCTAACAGTCAAGAACCACCACGTTCAAAGTAGATTATTTTCTAATTAAACAAGTCTGTTTAAAACCTGGCATCTTATAAAGGTACAAGCACTTTAGTACTTTTTTCAGTGATTTTATGATCTACTTCTTCCTTCAATATTCTGATATTTAACACACTGGCTTTTTAGGGGATACATCATAAGCTCAACTATACAGTGTCTAATAACATTAATACACGATACTGCAGGTTGATGTACTAGGCATCCATTTGAAATATATTCCTCTCTAAATCAGTGGTATTTGACAGAGTTTATGTGCTGGGTAACCTAACCCTGAAACAGCAGAACACAGTCAGACGTCATAGTGGTCCAAAACCTATTTAATGTACTTTTCACGATGAAATATATAGCAGTGGTAGTATAGGAACAGTCTTAAGACATTTTCACTAACTTGCACTATTTTGATCCTGTATCCAGGCTCCATTGTAAATAAGACAAATCAGTAATTATTTCCACTAGCGGCTTGCAATGCACATTTCCCTGCCGACTTTAATTATTCATGCTGTATCTATTTCAGTTTATTTAAATGCGCTTCCATCTACTGCATATACTTGGTTATTTAAAGAAATATGCCGAATTGGTAAAAATGACTGCAGATTACAGGATTAATGGTAATTTTCTCCACAATGCAGTGTTCATATTTTATTGTAACACTAGCCACCGGCATGCGTTCCTAGAAATATGAGGCTAAAATACTCATTTTGCACAGTAAAATTGCAGCGAGGGAAAGGTAGAATTGAGCCAGAACAGGCAAGTTCTAGGCCATTTGCTCCCAAACACCACTTTGTAGGCCAGTACAGCTTTTCTGACAGTCTCTTTAGGCAACCCTGCTTATCTTAACGGGAGCCAGTTGCTGTACTGATCCTTGGGGTATCCCCGCTGCCTGCCTCCCACGTGCTCGCTCCTGTGCAGCGTATGGTGCTCTGCGAGGAGCTCGCAAGGCTCAGGGATGAGGCCCCCGGTGTGTCTCCCGTGAAAGCATCGGTGCAGGATATCTAGCACAAGCCCCTGCCAGCACCGTGCTCTTACAGTGATGAAACAAAAGGAGAATGAAGGGGAGGGTGAACCTCAGGTTGCTCTGCGCTGCTTCGTTCAGACCCAGTCTTAATCACAAATTAGGTGATATCCTTCTCTTGGATCCCAGCTGAATTTTAAAAGCTGCTTGGAGGAGTTCAAAGGAGTGGAGCAGCGTTACTGGACCAGAAAATGACTGCTGTGGAAAGGCCCTGCTTGGTCTGTCTTGCTGTCAGTGAAGTATTATAGTTCTTTCCAGTGTGTCCATCTGCTGTTGAGTGTCCCTCTTGTTCTGCTCCTTGAGCCTGCGAAGGCAGGGGTTTCTGCTCAAAGCCCCGGAGGTGTATTCTGTGCCCTGACCCGGGTACAGCAGGTGGGGAAATAGATTTTCTCATTCTGCCGGATGAGCATTCTGCTTCTTTAAGACAGTAGGGAAAGGAAGGGGATAGAAGAGAGAAATGTACAAGGAGCAGCAGGAAAACTGAAAAACCATGAAGAAAAGACTGTCACATAGATCTTAGGGTTTTGGGCTGGGTTTTGGTGTTTTTTAGTTTTGTTGGGGATATTTTTTGTTGTTAAGGTTTGGCATTTATAAAGAAACAGTTCTATGATTTCAGTCCAATTGCTTCTCTTTTCCAGGTTGACTGAAACTTTAATTGCCTTTTCTAATAAGTGCTAACTTGACCTTTTGAAACAGTAAAAACTACATGTATATCTCTTGAAAGGTGCCTTTGTGTACCCAGTCGAGAACACTGCTTGGGAGCAGTTGGTTCTTTGGTTCTTGTGGGTGCCAGTATTTTAACTGCTTTAGGATTCCTTATGACCCAATTTGTTCATTAACATTTCTAATTCTAATGGTGACTTTTGACTTGACTCTATGTTTTGGTAGTAGCTCTTTTTAAAAGGACATTGCCAGGTTTGCGTGCTCTGTGCTCAAGGTGCTGCCCATCAGTCAGAGCTACACAGGAGGCATACCTTTATGAAGCCGAGAATTGTAGAGTTAAGGTGGTTGAAATGTCAGATGGGTGAAGGCTATCCTGTTTTGACTGTCTATGAGATGCAGACAAAGAAACAAAAGCTATTAATTTGGTAGACCCTGTGAAAAATCATTTTTTATAATGCTGGCTCTTGCTCTAGTTATCAGCAGTACATTAGGAACAGTGTTTAGCAGTCAGTGCAAGCAAAGATATTTTGCCATGAGGCACTACAAAGTTGAAGTTATTAAAACATTTATAGCCTTAGAAAAAAAAATCAATGATTGTCAAATAGGAAAGGACAAAATCAGTAGCTGGGACTGGGAGGGGAATTGTTTTCCATCTGCTAAAACAGTAGAGGAAATGCAAAAATTAAACTAGCAAAAGCAATCACTTGACAGTGTCCTTTTAAGTTTAAGCTCCTGTATTAGGAAGCTGCCGTCGGGGAGTTAGTCCAGCCATAGATTGTTTGTCCGAAGTGTTCCCGGTTAATATGCTTCAGCTACATATCGGGCTGTGTTTTACATGAGGCTTTGTGGAGTGAGGTGACTTCTGCAAAGGCTCCCACCCCTGCCTCCACTTTGTGTGCTTCCTGAGTGGCTCGTACACACGCGCTTGCTGAGTGTTTGTGTAGTCGCTGCGTCTGTGCACCTTGCACCTGTAGCCATCACACCCTTTCCACTTCTAGTCTCTCCAGTCTCGCTGTTGAAACCCATCTTCAGCGTATATTTATATATGTATGTGAGGTCCTAATCTAATAAATTATCTAGAGGCTTCATTTAATCTTCCAGTCTTCTTGTTTATTTAACTTATCTCCTGGCTTGCCTTGTCCAGCTCAGATGTCAATTCTTTCATTGACAACATTTTCCACTTTCCACATCATCACGTTGTATATATTGTGAATCTCCAGTTTGCTAAGGTAGAAGAGGAACTCATTTTAAGCCTTCTTTTCCACTCCAGGACATGAGTGGTGTTGCGAGAAGGAGCAAGAATTCCTTTGGACCATGAAATGCTGGAGAGGTCTCAGAATACAAAAGAGAAGAGAAGGGGAGAGCCAGCACCATGCTTTGGGACAAAAAGGTGGAATTAAGGAATGAGGAAGAAAGGACGGATGTAAAGGCAAGGAAGGGCAAGGATGTGAGGCAGAGAACTGTGCCAAAGGATGACTGAGAGTGGAGCCGAGTCAGAAGGTAGACTTGAGTTGTTAAAATACAGTAAATTGATGAAGGCGAATTTTGTGCTTATATCCTGGAGGGAGAAATGTCTTCAAGCACTGGTTCCCAGAAGAAGCTTACGACTCCCCACTCCTTTTTCAAAACGTCTTCCTGCATTTGGGGCATACTATCCGAATGATGCGTGGTAAATCGGGGAAAGAAGGAAGTGGCCTAAGTTTAGCTGCTCCCATTTAGAGTAGCTAGATAGGGAGGCCAGCGCCTGAGGGTGGCAGGGTGGAACCCAGGTATAACCCAGGCATGGCCTGAGTTTAATTGCCAGCAAGGAAGGGCGGTGTGGACTTAGACGACAGAAGAATGTGAGACTGGATATAGGAAGAATCTGAATAAGGGAGAAACAAGCAAAACAAAATTTGCAGTGATCCAATGAGCTGTGAAGGGTTGGTGTTAAGGAAGGAGAGGAAAGGGCTTAGCTATGCTTGAGAGAGATTGAGCCTGAGATGCCTAAAAGATATCCCTTGAAGCACACATGAGCCTGGGGTTAAACTCTAAAGTTGCAGCAGAGATTTTCTGAAATACGACCTCCAGGCAGTGTTTGAATTTGTGCCATCTGAAGGGGAGAGAGCACAGGCTGGTTAGTTAGAAACCTCCTTTTTCACTCTTACTAAATTTATGAAATTGTGTGCTAATTAGTGTATGATTTATAAATTTACATAACTACATACTACATAAGACAACACAGAATATTGAATGAGGTGACTTAAACCGGCTCTCTGACTGGGTGGCTCTTCTCTGGAAAATGCCTTTCTCGATCCATAGCTGCTTCCTGCATCTTTTGAAGGCTTATCTGCTGGGAACGACAATAAATGTTCTACAGTACTGGGGCTCCACGTAGCTGTGAGAGAACAGCCTACCTTGAGCATCTTGGGCATGGCTGTGTAGCGGAGCTCTCACTGTGATCCTCGGGGAAGGTGCCGGGAAGCAGAATTCAGGTAGCAAACATCAAGAAGCCCGTCTTGGTCTGCCCAGTGTTCGTGCTTTACAACTCCCACGGCTGTACACAGGACATGCTAGTGCAGCAAGAGGGTGGGGACATGGGGGAACGGGATTTGATTTCCAGCTCTGGGAAAGCCATTTACTTCCTTCTGCAGCTGGAAGGTGTGATTTCAGGCGTTGGGAAACTAAGCTGGAGAAACTCAGATGGCACTGACAGGTGACATACGTGAGAACAGAGAAACCCAGAGGGTCCTGGCAGACAAACCAATCCACAAGCTGCAATGAGAACCATTATTTCCTAGTTTCCTTAATTCAGGAGTCATTCTGAGTATGTGAAAAAAACACTTTATTCACTCATAGCATTCAGTAACCGTCTTGGAGTGTAAACTCATTCTTTCTGGTTTCCTGTCTGCAGACAGCAGGAAAGTGAAAAATTGGGAAAAAAAAATCTTTCCTGGTTGCTTACTGGCAACTACCTTAAAACCGTGAAGTGTAGATTTGATTAAAGCCATTGTCCAAACACAAAGTCTGGAGTGTCGTGAGCATTAAGGACAATGCGGGAATTCCTCTTCTCCGCTGGACCTGGCCAGCAAGGAAAGGACAAGGTGAATTCACAGACACGAAGGCTGGTTCTTTCTCGAGTTAGAGTTGACTGCGAGAAAGTTGCATTGAAATTTTAAAAGGATTTTGTCAAAATCTTCCAGTGTTTAATTATCCTTGCTGTTACGAAACTGCCTTATTTTGAGGTTGAGTTTGTCCGACTTTAATTTCCAGCTGCTGCTCTTAGTTGTACCTTTGGAAGCAAGATTGCACAGTTCCCCTGTGGTTGGAAAGTGAGTGCCCCACACGCAGTGATAAACTCCCGGGTCGCCCTTCTCTTTGATGAGGTGGGGTCCCTTACGCCCTGCGTCCTAATGTCTTCCAGCCGCTGGGTGATTGATCTGGGGGGCTCGCTTTTGAACTTTCTCCAGCATTTGAGCATCTTCAAGGGTTTAGAGTAGGACAGGTGGTGTTGCTGTGAACGACGGCAGCGTGGCCTCATCTGCGCAGTGTTTGCCTTTTGACACTTTCAGGAGCCTTGTTTGGAGGTGTTAGGATGGGCACCTGGTCTTGCTGCTCTCTTCCTTGGAAACAGAAAGTCTGTGAGTGAAACCAGGAGACCCTGCTAAATTTACAAGACTTGAGGAGGAAGAAATAATGTGAAGTAGAAATACCAACCAGGAGAAAAAGAAAGATTGCAGGATCCAATTGGGGATGGAGCATGAACCTGGAGCTGCAGCATCTGTGAACTCAGACAGCTTGAAAACAATCTGAAAGACACATGCTTGATGGGATGGGGGAGACCCAGACAGCAGAAACCCTCAGAAGGGGAAGAGGGAACAAAGCGTGAGGTGATGATACCTGATAGCAACAAAAACAGACGGAAGACTTTTGAGCTGCAGGTGAGGAGGCGATGACATCTCCAAATTGCAGAGGAAATGGCTCCTTGTCAGCGGGTCTGGTGCCCCTCTATTTGCGCTAGTGCCTTCAGCACAGGGATCTCATTACCACAGAGTTTACTGGCAGATTGGAGGGATTTCAGTAAGGAGTAATAAAAATGATCAGGGACTGCTAGAATTGACATAATGAGGAAACAAGATGAGGAGAGTCAGATATTTATAGCTCAGGTGAGAGAGACAATTAAAAGGTGGGGTGGGAGATGGACTGGATGACCTGAAAGCGTTGTCTGTATCTAATAACTTCTCGTCATCTGCTGTACAGAGGACTTGAATTCACTAAGGCTGTCAATCTGACCCTTAACAGCCCTAACTTCCCGTGTTGAGAAGCCCAGGTGGGTGTACTCTGTCTGTATTGACGCTGTCAGGATGTCACTGGTGCCGTACTTTGTTTAAAAAAATAGTCATCAGCCGTGTTGTGGAAAAAAACTGACACTCTGACAGTAAAGGGAAAAAAATTAGACCTTCATAAAATAGAAAGGCCATTGAAGACCTTCCTGAGAGCAGGGCTGACTGGGGAGGGCTCCCACCTTGTTCGGCTGCTGATGCTGAGCCCTTCTTGCTGCCCAGGCGGTGACCACGGGGGAAGGTCCATCCACAGGGAGCAAGTATGAGCCTTCTTCTGCGCAAGGCTGGTGCTGGTGGCACCCAGCCGTGCGCCCGGCTGAGCAAAACCTCTCCTTCCCTCTACACGCAGACACGCAGGGGCTGCTGTCCCTGAGAGCTGCCGAGCTCCGTGGGTGGCTCCTGGGGCAAGCTGTGTGCCAGCCACAACCCTGCCGGGCTCACCCATGGCTACGGCTGCCTGTGGGGTTTCACTTCCCTTCCCACTGCCCCTGCAGGGTGGGATCCAGCCCCGGGACAGGCAGGGTCTCCCCTGGACGTGTCCCAACTCACCGCCTCACCCGTGGGGGAGTGAGTGGGTGTTCATGCACATAGAGGTTTTGTGCAGATAGTTCCCCTGTGGTTTTCCACAAATCCACTAAATGTGTATTTTGGATACCTTACCAAACACCGGCAGCCTTTGTTGGAGTTGGAGACCCCTGAGAAGCGGGGAGGCGGCATGCTGTCCCACCGGAATAATGACACGGCAGCCTCGCGGTGAGGGTTATTTAAAGCCTTGACTATGTCCCCAGCGCTGCGGAGCAGAGAGCCCGGGGTTTGCTCCAGCTGGGAGAGACCGCGGCAGAGCTGGAGGCAGCCGAGCTGGAGACGCCTCGGTTCCTGGGTTTGCAGTCAAATTAAAGCGCTGTTACCGAAAGCAGCGGGGCCGAGCGTGTTGGAGGCGCTTTGGGGAAATCTCAGCGCGGCGTTTGTTGAGTCTGATGGTGGAGTAGCCGCTCGGTTTTAATGATACCTGTGTGCAAAGGCCACAGCCGCTTTCATCCATTTCACATTAGTCTGACTTTCACAGAACAGACATAGCCTAGGGTGGTGGAAGGGAGAGAAAGGTGACCAAAAAAAAAAAAAAAACCCCACAAAAAAAAAGCAGCCATCCATTTTATCCATTTTTCACTACTTTTTCCATCCTTCTGAGCTGCGATACCAGGCTCTGGCTGAGCAACAGTAATCTTATCCAGTATACTGTTGATTTAAGCCTCTTGGATTTATATAACTTTGGAAATGGTAAACTATATTAATTTGCTGTGTTTTCAAGGGAAAGTTATTTATTGAGAGACATTTTTAACTCAAGTGCCAGGAGCCTTAAATCATTATAATAAATTCATGCTATTCAGGGTTTCTTACATTGTAATAAATTTGTTTTAAACATGAATGAGGAGATCCATGATTTCTTTAATATACTGTTATGTATTTCCTTTCAAAATGACACGGCTCACTATATCAAGTGGGAGAATAATAGTGAGAGATTTACAGTACTTAAGAATAACATAGCCCAGGAATGTGACACGTGAACCAACACCGGGCACGGGGCTGGCGGGCGCGGGGAGCCCACCCCCGCTCCCGGGGGCACGGTCACGGCTTAAACCAGCGACAGTGGGTCAAGACGGGCCAGGGAACCCCATGGCCGGGCAGAAAGCTCCCTGCAGGGTGGCAATCACGGCGCAGCCTTACCGTCGCCTCGGTTGTACCCTGAAACATGCGATAGAAGCACCCGAAAGGTGACTTGTACAGGTCTGCCGTGACCTGACCGCCAAAACGCTGCCCCAGCGGAGCAGGACCTGAGCCTGGGGTTTGCTTCCAGCCCGGGATCACACTCTCCTCCATGACTTGGGCCATCCAGCGCAGCTCTTTCCCAGGGACCTCATCCATCCTGGCTATGATGGTGCCTGGGGAGCAGATCCCTCAAGCGGCCACCAGCGCCCCTGAAGTGCGGCGAGGAGGTGCCGGGTAAGCACTTAGATAAATTTTGGTCACTGTTGTTAATCCTTGACCTCTCATTAAACCTCTGCTGGCCCTGCTGCTTCCTCCTGTGCACGTGGACGGCTGTGAACGCAAGATGATAAAACCTGCATCTGGCTTCACGTCGTGTCCTCCTGGCTTCAGGGGGGTCCTTACGGGCGGGCGGAGGAGGAGCTGGGCACAGAGACAGCCTTGGTGACCCCAGCGTCTGAGGTCTGATGCAAATCCACTTTGGCAGTGTGGTTGTGGCTTTCTTGGAAAGCGCAGCCCCTCTTCACTGTGCAGACATCTGCTTACGTCCCAGCCTGCTTCATCTCCTCACCGAGTGCTGCAGGAGCAGGGTCTCATGTTTGTGGTGGTCTTGGGATGAGGGTGGAGTGGGGCAAAGCGCTGCGGTGCCCGAAACAGCACAGACCAATTGGTTTCCTAGTGTATAATGAGAGCGATTAACCCCCTAGGATACCCAAAAGCCTTCCAGCTCCCCCGTGCACAGCCTTGCTGTAGAGCAACGGGGAGTTGTGCAGAGCCATCCCGCTGCGATGTGAAAATTTGCCCCCTGGGATGTCTGTGCATGGAGACCGAGCGTTTCCCTGGCTCCACAGAGTTAACGGGTCTTTGGTAGATGTGTCTGCGGCAGGGGGTGACTGAATGCTGCTGGTGCTCCAGTGGAGGAGGGTGGCCCTGCCTGGCTGGAGGTGAGATGTAGGACACCCGAGGACTTCAGCTGCCTGGGGATGGGGCTGACATCTGAGGACGGCCGTGGGCTGCCGGCACCGAGAGGCTGGGCGGCTCGGGAGAGGGGAGGAGAGGATGGGAGAGGGCCCCTCCTGCTCGCAGAAGTGATGGCAGGACCTCATCTGTCAGTGCAGAAAAATGTCTGGCCAATAAACTTGCCAAACGTCCCTAATAAAGGGCTGGATGTGTTATCATGTAGAATGGTTTTATAGGGGACGGCCATAAAACGTGCACATTGCCCTTTAAAATGCCAGGACGAGGATTGATTCCAGCAGGGCGGAGGGAGAAGAGGAGGGGGAAGGAGGCTAATTGGAAAAGGGGGATAAATCCAGGGGCTCGTTTCTCTGCCGTAGGTCCCCAGGGCGTCAAGGAGCAGTAACAAAGCTGGGAGTCACTGCTGGGCTAACCAGGGCTTATGAGCTGTGCCTGGACCTGGACCTCTGCTCCGTCCCCTCCATCCTGTGTGAGGCTGAATGCCCTTCCTGGCATCTGTTTCTGCTGTTGGATCAGCCCTCTTCTTGCTCCTGATACTCACGCCACTGTGGCGATACCTCCATCAGCCCCTCATTTGTGCTCCTCCTTCTAATCCCATGTCCTCCTCCTTTGCCAATCCCAGGAGATGTGTCCTGCCTGCCCAGCGGTCCCACCCTCAGCTCATCTCTCCCTCTCCTGCCTTGTGACTCCGTCTCCCTGGTCCCTGTCTGTGGAAGTCCGCCACTACTGAGAGATGAACCACAGAGGTCTGGGCAGCAGTTTTGGGTCCTCTGCTCCGTGGGCAGGGGACAGCCCATCCTGGGGATACAGGTGCCTACGTGCACTCTGGGCTCTGCTTGGACAAACAGGGGAGGGGGAGCTGGAGGAAGGTCCAGGGTGTGTTTAGTAGTGATCAATAAATATATTGTACTCCAGCTCACTTTTAATGCTGCAGAAAACAAGCAGTGATTTCGCTTAATAAATGCGGACAGTCTTGCGGAGCTCCAAGACCATCCATTCCGCTGGACAGTTGCTGCACAAAAGGGCTGCACGCGACCCAGTGCCCGGCGTTTATCTGCAGCTGAGGCCCACCCTCTGCCATGGATGGTCCTCTGGTTTTTCGTCTTCTTGTTTTAATTGCCCTGAGCAGAGAGACTGGACAGCCAAACCCCCGTGAGATCTGGTGGAGGTAAAAATGAATAAAAAACTCCTTAAAGGCACTGAAGGCATGGTGGATTCGGCTATTGGGTGGGAGGGGGGATGGTACTGGAGAGAGGGCAAAACAAAGAGCCAGGAAGAGTCAGATTTTTGTAGGCAAGGACTGGTTCAAAAACATTTGTCAGTGTGCATTTGTTGTTCCAGATGTCACTTGTCCGGCTCCTCTGTGCGTGTGGTGCTGCCGAATTTCACATTTTTGGTGGCCCTGGCAATGCCCATTGGAGCTGGGGGTGGCACCTCTGGCAGGGAGGGGGTGCAGGCAGTGCAGGGGGTTCGCGGTGCGTCCCTCGGCTCTGAAAATGCTCTTCGGCCAAACACAGGAAAAACAGGAATGCCTGTTTGCTTCCACACAAAAAAATAACACTCTTCCCATCAAAGTTAGAGGTGAGTCAATATGTTACGGTACCAACCCGTGTCGACCAACGTGACCAACGGGCGTGGCGTATCGTGAACTTGGGTGAGAAGATAGTTTTTGCTTTTTAATGGATCCTTCTGGAAAGCAGAGGGATGGTGTGAGGTGCAGCCAAAGCTGATGAGCCTCATCTGACTTTCTCATAGTGTGTCCCCACTTCATGCGAAAGCACGTTAGGTTTACGCAGCCGAGGAGCTTCAGCTCTGACACAGGTTTTGCTTTCTCCAAACTAAGAGGTGCTCAGGTCTGGCTTTTTCAGTCTGGTTGCACAATTGTGAAGTTAAGAGCAGCGTCCAGGCTCCCAGCCCGAGAAATACCTCCGAGGTCTGGAGTTTCTTCTTTGCTACCTCTTGGCTCAGGCCCATCTCCCCTATAACCAACACAGTGAAATTTGCATTGAACACAGTTTTAATTCTGGATTTGTAATTAAATTTAAGGGCTGGTAAATTTTGCTATGAACATTTTTCTGGCTCCCTTCCTAAGCATTTGGTCTTTTCAACTAGTACTTAGTGTTTTGCAGATGCTATTGTATGTTATATTGCCAACCACGAGTACGAAAAAATGTGCGATTCAGAAAAATAACTAATACATTGAGAGCAAAGCTTTTTTTCAACGTTTGTTAGAGCTGTAAAGTTACAGGAGAGGTGGGAATATCATCCTACCACTTGACTCCAAGAGCTGTGACCTTTCCACCTCATCATAAAGCTTACCATCAAACCACAAGCATGGCAGTACCGCCTGTAATTGGTCTCTGAATTAAAACATTTCCTCCAACATCCAGAAATAAGGAAAATGAAATATTCGTGTAGGGTTTAGTATCTCACCTTAAAAGTATTTCATCTCATGCTAAACATTAAGCCATGAAGCGATGTCTGGGCACTTGTCTACTTTCAGACCCACGGGAGAATTAAGTCAAATTCACTTTTAAAGGGGATTAATTAAACTGCATCAGGACCCTGTTTCAGCACTCAGAATTAAGATAAATTGAAGACAGACTCCTTTAATTTACATTTTAGGGAATGAACTGAAAGAGATGAGAGACCTCTTTGACATCAAATGAGGGTGTCCAAGGAGCTGCTGGTGTGGTTTGACTAATCTGTTTTACTTTATACCTTACTTAGTTCAGACTAAATGGCCTAAGGGAGACAAGCCCTGAGACTGTTGAGACTGGGTGTGATGGCACTGGGAGTATCTGCCTTCCCTGCTGTTTTGTGAGGGGATAGAAGGTGTATGAGAAGCATGACGCACCATAAAATGAAACAGCCAATCTTAGCCTGTACAGAGCCACAGTGATGCTGTGGAGCTTTCACACCTCGAGAAAATGCCCAGACACACTCTTAAACAACCAAAATTGCAGGTCTTTCATCTGGGATGGCAAATCTCAATAGAGAAGGTAAACTGGAGATAATAGCCCCAAAGTGTTTGCTGTTGTGACGGAGTTTTGTCCCCTGTCACCTTGATTGAGATCTCTTGTTTCTTGGTTGGGGGTTTTTTAATCAGCTATATTATGAAAAGTTAATGTTTGAGTGAAGACTCAGACTCATTTAGCTAATTAGATACCAAGGTGATGTGCGCACTATCTACACTTCTGACAGATTCTTATTCTTATCCCTGCCATCAGTTACTTGGCTGTGAAGTCAAGTAACCCTTGCCAAGATTTCTGAATGGAGTTGATGGTGTGGGATTTCTCCACCTTTTGGTTCCCATTTCAAGATAAAAGAAGTTTTCTGTTTACTTTTATCTTTTTATTTCCCTCTTTATGTTTTCTTCTGGAAATCAGATCCCTTCAAACTGGATGTCTGACATAACTGACCCAGTGTCTTGGAGACAACGTGTATTCATGGACACTTCTTTTTAAGAGGAAAACTGTCCAACTCACCTTTCTGGGGCAGAGGAGTTCAGAGTTGGGGAAGCTCATGAGGTTGCTCCTTCAAGCCTTGTGCCTATGGAAATTCACATAGGAATTTCCTAGTTTCCAAACAAAGCTATTAAGTTCATGAGTTTGAGTGCCTGTGGAGCATCTGAGGAAAATCTGAGGAACATCCTGTGGCTTGCTTGGAGCTCAAGCTCCACCCCTGTCATGAACGTGCCAGCAGGCCTTCAGGATCTCAGTGTAAAGTCCAGCTGGGAAGGGACAGATTCCACAAAGCACCAGGCCACCTCGAAACCCACTCATGTGTCTCCTGGCCAATAGTCAAGAAGCCAGTGCAAGGCGCCAGATGGAAGAGTCTGATGGAAGAGCTGCCCAACCCCCTTGTGGACCCCCTGGAAAATGCCACGAGCTGGCCTGGGCCAGGCTTTGGGCACCTCAGGTGATCTGCACCAAGGTCACCAGGGAGGACAGTGAGGGCTTGCAGGGTCCCTGAAAGACCTGAGTGGGGTGCGCTGCACTGACAAGTCCAGTGAGGGGCTGGGGGTGCTGAGAACAGAGCTCATCCAATGGGACATGCGGAGGGTCATTTAGCAGGTTGTGGAGGACCTCAAACACACCCTGCAGGTCATCGCCTGCTTTCCCTGCTACCAGGACATAGAATCACAGAATCACAGAA
>VXBO01013478.1:142382-176666 GCA_013400135.1 Rhinoptilus africanus
GTTGGCTTTCTGGGCTGCAAGTGCACGCTGACGGCTCATGTTGAGCCTCTCGCCCACCAGCCCCCCCAAGTCCTTTTCTTCAGGGCTGCTCTCAAGCCAGTCACTGCCCAGCCTGTATCGGTGCTTGGGATTGCCCCGACCCACATGGAGGACCTTGCACTTGGTCTTGTTGAACCTCATGAGGTCATGCTACTTCTCACTTGGTTATTCCTGTGGGTGCTGGTACAGTGTTCTCCTAGCACAAGACCGAGTCTGGGACTTTTTATGGAAGGACACTTAGAGATGCTCTATGGGGAAGATGAGCTGAAGGAGAAAACCACCAACGAACAGCCTGGGAATTGATGGTTTTGCTGGTCCTGGGCAGACAGACTGGGGACCTTTCCCATCCCTTCATTGTAAGAACAGCACAGAGTTTTCTGAGCTGGAAAATTACGCTCTTGACATCAAGTGAATCCAATGCCAGGAATTAATTTTGGAAGAAGGTTCCCCATTTTACAAACTCCAACTGCATCCAAACAGGTTCAGTGTGGCTTTGCTAAATGCTTTTCTGGGCCCTGACAATCTTTGGAAAGGAATCCAGTCCTCCCCGCCAGCTCCCCGAGAAGGTGAGCATCAGCGCTGGATGTGATTTCCACAACTTCTGCACAAAGCAGCTTACCAATGGGCTCAGTGGCTGGTGCAGAAACCTCCTGGTGCTCCACTTCATTGCTTTTTCCTGAACATCCGCCACAGCTTTGCAGAGAATTGTTGTTTACAAAAAGGTAAATGGGTCCAAAGTGGACATAGTGAATGTAGCCTTGCATTATACTGGGGATTTTTAGGGTGAGTGCACTCCCCTCCCTTTACAAGCAGCCTCATAATTTTCTCTCTTCCCATCATGCAGCACATCTACCCCCAGATGGGAGACAGCCACTTGGTACATGGGACTGTACCAAGATAAAGCATGAAATCCCATACCTCCGTGCCAGATAAATGTTCTCACAAATTTAACTAGAGCCAAAGTCTGTTATTTTAACTTTTAAAAGCTAATGTTATTTTCTTTTGCTTGTAGAAGCAGTTGATTGACCAAAGGCTGCCCACGTGGGGTTTGCTTTCAGAGAAGGATGAAAAAAGAGAAGATCTGGACATGGTAAGGAGTTGAGAAGCAAGAGGATATTCTTTGAGCTTTTGTAGAGTGGTACATGAATTGAGAAAGATTTAAGGTTCAAACGAGATTTAAGATCTAATGAGGGGTAAATCTGAAGAATTTCTTCCTGATACCCAATCTAAATCTGCCCTCTTTCAGTTTGAGGCCGTTACCCCGTGTCCTGTTTTCACCAAATGTTTCCATCTCCTCCCTCACCGTCATTGCTCTCCCAATAAAAGGGAGCCAAATAAAGGGAGAAGAAATGCTCATAGGAGTGGTGACTGCAGAAATCTGGACTGAGCCATAACTGGATGAGGTGGTATTTGTTGGGATCAGAGGGTTATGGAAAGAAGAGTGCAGAAATGCTAAGAGGGAATTACAATTGTTCCCTTTCCTTTTTATTTTATTTTTTTTTTCCTTTCTTGTCACTGGTTTTTCCTCCTAGGTGTTGGGGTCTTTTCAGAGGCAATCGTTACTGTTAATGATTTTAGCTTGTTGGCTATTATCACATTTGTGCCTGGGGACTGCAGCCGGCTATCTGGGCTCTGGCAGGCCTTGACAGCAATCAGCTCCTTCCTGCTTTGCACTAATTTTCTCAAGGGAGCTCAGAAGAAAATACTTTTCTGTTCATTTTTTCCCCTTCTTTCTGTGTGTCTCTCCTTTCCCTCTTCTCGGCACCTGGTCTCCCGTCTCTGGGAGCTCTGCCCCAGGAAGAGCACGCTGGGGAAGCTGGTGGAGAAACCCACAGCAAGGTGTGGGGCACTTGGATGTAGCCTTGAGAGGAAGCATCTCCTGGAAAGAAGCGCCCCGGCTTTTGTTATTCCTGCCGTGTTTGGACCCAGCATTGCTGCTGATCCCCCAGCTGTTATGGAGGAAAGAAGAAATCATTGTAGTTATTCTATGAAAAGTGTATGTGGATCTTTTTCAGTGGCTGAGGCTGAGCACCGAGCTTTTGCAGCCTTGAGTTTAATATTCTCTTTTTTCCCTTCATCATCATTTTATATTATTCAAAGCAAATCAGACAGCCTTTGAAGAACAGCTCAAAGCCTTTTTTCTTTCTTTCTTTTTTTTCTTTTTTTAAAGGTGGGAAAGAGCGGGAGCCACCTGGTACATTTCCTTTCTCAATTCAGTGATTTTTATTCATTGGGGAAGAGATCGCTTTGCATCTTGTTCTTTAAAGGAGTGTAAAAGGCAGGTAAGATCTGTATTTCTAAAAGCCCCCAAAGAGAGTGCTTTTCTGGAAGGGTGACCAACATTGTCCTTGCACTGAAGCAGCTGAGCTGGTGGAAATGGGACCATTCATGTGTGGAAGGGCTCTGGCTTGGAACCACCGCTGTACTCAGGAGCTGCTGGTCAAAACTGTTGCTCTGAGACACTCTGGTGACCATCCAGACTAATCTTGCAGGCTCCAAAGACCACAGAATCGAGTGAAGTGACCATCAGAAAACAGGTTTCCCACCTGTTAGTTGCCTTCTGGAGGGTTTTCTGTGCTGGGCAATGCTTTGGGAAAGTGAGCTTTTCCCTCTGGAGAAGTGGCCTGGAAGCAAAGATCCCAAGTCGCAGCTTGGAAGCCATCAAGGTGTCAGCTCCCATGTTTGTCCTCAGACCCTCCAGGGAGCTTGGTAAAACTATCCCCTCCACAATACGTAAGTGACAGCTCTTGGTCCTTCTCACACTTGGACTTGAGAAGGCTGCGAGGCTCTATGAAGGGATTTTACCCAGCTCCCTAGTTCTCAGGTAGATGTTGGTGCCCTGTTGGTATTTTGTCGAAAGAACCATTTTCAGCTCACAGAGCTGAATCATTTGCCTTGCTTGCAGCCTGCAGAAACCTGTCACTTTTATTTGCATCCAGGAGGAAATGCAGAGTTTTACTGGTTTTTACAGGTGTCATGCTGTCACATCACTCTCCACTTGTTACAGGTGCCCCATGTGCCGGCACCAGAGGATGTCCTGTATGCTTTTTTTTAGCTGCCACCCCTCTTTCCCTCTGTTTTCGGGAGCAGAAAGATCCCTGAGAAACTATCTCCCATCTCTCTTCTTCACATCTGCTTGCCCCCAGTTAAGACGCTACTGCTTGGGGCTTTCCCAGGCCAATGACTTTGCAAGGTGGTGGGGTAAGAACACCAACCCACTGGTGCACTGAAAATGTGAACATGTGGATCTTCTCCCCACCAATTCAGGAGCCTCCAGACCTGCTGATCTCTGCTGCTCTCACCACTCTGAGAGAAGAAGCATAAAACAACCCATCAACCCCAAAGGTAATGGCCTCTCTGGGCAGGTTGCCAGTCATTTGATAATCTTCGCTAATCATCTATAAGTGGAAGTAAACAGCATGGTAATGAAATGTGTGGGTGAAGCTAAACTGGGAGGAGCTAGAGGGGCTAGTGTGGACAGAGGAAATAAAACAAAAGGATTTGAGGAGGTTGGAAAGACAAACAGGGAATTACAGCTTGACGTTTGGCTCGGCAGTAATTTGAAGGAATACAAGTGGGCAGGGGAGCAGAGACATAAGGCCACATTAGGACATTTAGGTGCCTGAGGGGAGGTTGAAGAGCAAATTCAACTTCTGTTTGCCATACAGCTCATCCATAAACTGCTGAAAGCTGGGATGCAACAGTCTGTGTCCATAGGGGGTTGGACACAAGAGCACCCATCTACAATAGGGTGTGATACCTTTGGCCAGGATGGTGTTGGGAAGGATGGCAGCAATGTGGAGAAGAATAATCATATGTAATGCCAAAGACACTGCAAAAAAGGTCTGTGCCCCAAATGAATGGCCTCTGATGGAGGGCCTTTTAGTTAAAAACACTACCAAGCATGTTTGAAATTCCAGCACATCACGGGGAGAGTTACTTGAGCAGAATAGGGACATTTAAAAGCAGCTGTGCATAATTGGGAAGGAACGCATTTCACTCAAATGCACTATGTCAGTTCCTAGTGGCAGGATACACTGGACTGGAAAGTCACAGTATTTCAGGTAGAGAGTGTCTAAAGAGTTTGGCTTGCTTAACCAAGCTAACTGGGGTCCAAGAGAGGATCCAGTGGTTCCCCATAAGTACCCTGGTCGGCAGAGGGGCAGAGAAGAAGTTCATGGCAACGCTAGAGCAGAAACAAGCTGGTGTAAACTGGTCTTGAGTTGAGTGAGGAGCCTAGATGTAGGTTTCCAACCCTGTTGCATTGGCTGGGAACACCCTCATCTTGACAATGGAAGGAACAAAGAAGCAGCATATTCTGAAGATGGCTCAGAATTATCATTGGAAATTATTATGGTGCTAGTGGGGTTAATGGTTTCAACAGCAGGCTCCTGCAAGTCCTATGTGGATAATACTTTTAGTCTAGTTGTGCAAAGAGGAGATGGCCAACAGCCCAACGGGCCAGCATGGCAGCACTGGAAATGTCATGATCAGAGAGACCAAAATTGTCTGAATTAGAATTTTCCAGTGACTTTTCTGTTGACTTTTTTGTTAGATATTAGAAGATTTTGAATGTGTCAATTTTCCTTCACTCCTCCTTCCCTCTAGCTTTTCCTGGCCAAAGAAAAAAAAAATCATATTAGAAAGAAAAGGGATGAATATTTAATGAAAATTTGCAGCCAGTTCTCTGCTCTGTTCACAACGGAAGAGCTGTTGCAGGGCACCAAGCCCCCTTGCCCTTGTCTGAGCTTCATCCTCGCTCAAAAGATTGCCTTGGGTTCATTCTATGCTCAGTCTGGGTTACTAACAAGGTTTTCTGAGTTCCTAAATGATTTCCTGAATTCCTAAACTTTTCCTGCATCTCTGCAAAGTTCCTTGGAATAATTTTACTAGGGAAAGGTAGGAAAACCTCAGGAGTCTGAGTCACGGAGGTAGGTTTTCCTGCAAGGAGTTAAATCCTTGAGCCAGAGCAGGTTAGACAATGGGCTAGAATTAGCCAAAAGGTTTGTTGGCTCAGCGTTTAGCTGGAAAGCAGGAGGAGCCTGGAAAGAGATTGTCCTAAAATTCAGTCCTGGATAAGGACTCATTGACTTCAAACCAAGGGATTTTCAGGGGCTGAAGGGGTGTCAGGGGCTTATTTCAAGCAAAGGGTCCACAATAAAGGTATCACAATCATGTCTGGGAGAGGAGGACCTGATTGAGGAGTTTAAAGACAAAGCAGAGCAGGAGACTTACTAGTAAAGGCAAGCAAGCCGCCTTTCTCATCTTTGCTCGTGGATCAGGGCTTTCCACGTCCACCCATCTCAGCTGCTTTTGCTGCTCTCTTAGGGAGGGAAAATAAAACAAGTCATCAACCCCAGAGATAGCAGCCTCCTGGGCAAATTGCCAGTTGTTTAATATTGTTGCTAATGATCTACAAGCAGAAGTAAACAGCATGTTAATGAAATGAGTGGAGGAGGCTAAACTGGGGAAAGCTGCAAGAGCTGCTTTAGAGAGAAAATAAAATACAAAGAGTTTGGGGAGTGCAGAAACACACCAGGGAGAATCAGGACAGAATTGGTTTGGGGAAGGTTCAAGGGGATACAACGGTCGGGGGGATGAGGAGAAGGAGGATAAAGCAGTGCCAGGCGTTTGGACTGCAGAGAGCAGCTGGTGAAGACCCATCAGTGAGAATGAAGAGGCAGTTCTTGGTAGAGAGAGATCAGGTGTGGAGGATGCTCGTGATAAGCATAGCCCAGCCCGTTGTCTCCTCTCCATTGTGGTGACTGCCCATAAATTTACCCATGGCTCACAGGAGAGAGCCTGAATCTGAGCAGTGTGCAGCATTTGCTGTAGCCTGGTGAGGAGAGCCTTTTGTTACGGCTTCTGCAGCAGCCCAAAGCTCTTTCTGTCAGTATCTAACCTAAAGGAAATGTACTTGCCCATCATTGTCGCCTGGGATTGAATCAGGGACTCTTGAGTCTAGCACAGTGAAGCTACCTGTGAAGACAGCAAGCTTTTATTGGCATGGCTGATCCGGGACTAGCTGTGTTTATGGGATCTGCATGTCCCGAGTATACATAATGGGAAATGGAAGCTTTCACTGGGACCAGTACCCTGAGACAACAGTGGGATGAGTTTGGTTGCATCTGGTGCTTGTATGGCCTGCAGGGAGGGGAAAGTCACTTTGGATGAATGTTCCCCCAAACCATTTCATTTCTCTTGTTTTTTCCCTTTCCCTCCCCCTTATTTGAAATTCATTGGCTCTAATTGCAGAGGTAGCCAAACTTTGGCTGCATCTGAACTGCAGGTCTTCCAGGGGACTCGCATGCTAGACAGCGAGATGAATGATTTATTATTATATTATTATTTATTCATTTAAATTCACGAATGCTTATCCAAATCCAAAATTGCCCAATTTCATCCAGATCTGAATNCAGATCTGAATTTATAGATTTTCAGGCCAGATGGGACTGTTCTGATCAGCAGCCTGACCTCCGGCACTGTGCAGGCCAGGGAACGTCACCCAGCAATTCCCACGGCGAGGGGGAAGCTTTACCGCTATGTAAATCAGCGTTATCAGGCCCAGTGACTTGTCTGAAATGGTCTCTAGTGGAATTTGTGAAATTACCTGGTGGTTTTCAGCTCTGCTTCTCAGTACGTGTCCGTGCATCACAGAAAATGCAGCTTCAGCTCTCCTCCTCTGTCTGGAAGACAGCTGTGGAAAGGGCTATGTGGTGGTTTAGCCCCAGCTGGCCACAAAGAACTGTGTGGCCATTCACTCCCTCCCCTCCACAATCCACCCCCGCGGCGGGATGGGGGGGGGGGAATGAGAAGAAAAAGGCAAAATTCGTGGGATGAGGTAAAGGCAGTTTAACAGAACAGCAAAGGAAAGAGGAAAACAACAGCAACAATACTTTTGAAGGAAAATACAAACACGATTAATGTACAACNCCAGGGGACTCGCATGCTAGACAGCGAGATGAATGATTTATTATTATATTATTATTTATTCATTTAAATTCACGAATGCTTATCCAAATCCAAAATTGCCCAATTTCATCCAGATCTGAATTTATAGATTTTCAGGCCAGATGGGACTGTTCTGATCAGCAGCCTGACCTCCGGCACTGTGCAGGCCAGGGAACGTCACCCAGCAATTCCCACGGCGAGGGGGAAGCTTTACCGCTATGTAAATCAGCGTTATCAGGCCCAGTGACTTGTCTGAAATGGTCTCTAGTGGAATTTGTGAAATTACCTGGTGGTTTTCAGCTCTGCTTCTCAGTACGTGTCCGTGCATCACAGAAAATGCAGCTTCAGCTCTCCTCCTCTGTCTGGAAGACAGCTGTGGAAAGGGCTATGTGGTGGTTTAGCCCCAGCTGGCCACAAAGAACTGTGTGGCCATTCACTCCCTCCCCTCCACAATCCACCCCCGCGGCGGGATGGGGGGGGGGGAATGAGAAGAAAAAGGCAAAATTCGTGGGATGAGGTAAAGGCAGTTTAACAGAACAGCAAAGGAAAGAGGAAAACAACAGCAACAATACTTTTGAAGGAAAATACAAACACGATTAATGTACAACCACTCACCAATTGGAACCCAGAAAGCCCAGCCCGCTCCCGAGCGGCGATTCCTGTCTGGCCCAGCAAGCTCCCTGGCTATAGACTGTGTGTGATATCTCACGGTATCGACCCTTTTGGCTAGTTTGGGCCAGCCATCCCAGTTGTGTCCTGTCCCAGCTTCTTGTGAAAATTAACCCTGTCCTTTCTGGAACCAGGACATCATCCACACCTTATTCTATACCATCTACACCATACCAAAATCTTATACTTTCCAATTAATCACCACCACTTTTTGCTGTCTGTGATCTCTCTTCCTCTCTCTATCTTATCTATCTATCAATCTATCCAGATACCACTCCCTTAGTCTATGGGCTATCCCTCTAAACCATCCACTGAATTAATTTAGTCCATGGCTTTGGGCTCCATCTGTTAGAAGAGTCCCTCGGGGCAGGGGAGATGGTGTGTAGTGCTGACTGTTGCATGCTGTATATGGAGTTTGTGGCTGCTGTATCTGGAGTGGCCCATGCCCACGCTCCATGGGTTGCAAATGCTGATCTTGAAGAGTTTGCTGGGCGCCAGTTGCTGAAGCCATCTCTGGTCCCATCACTGCGGCACTTTACTTGGTTTCATCAAAGTTCATCCATTGTTAGTATGGGTGATTCCTATTGCTATGATTGATACTATTGATATGCCATATAGCATTTGTAATAGTGACACCATACAGTGACAGGGTTATTCAGCATTTAACATCATACAACTTGGTTTATTGGTGGTTCTCACCTTAAATCAGACCCCATGAGGTATGCTTCGGCCCGCCATGTTCTTCCACATCACTCAGCAATTGCACCCAGGTCCCCGAGAGAAAACAATCCCATGGATGGACTTGCCTTTGCCTGAAGTGGAACTAACCCATGCCATCTTCCCTAACATGTTCTTCATGTGCACTACGGGGACTTTATCCCCTTCTATGGTATGTGGCATTTTTGATTGGGCATGGGTCAGCTTGATTGGTAGATTCCCCACTGCTAACTAACCGAGTAGCTTTTGTAAAAGTGTATCCCAATGTTTTAAGATCCCACCACTCACTGCTCTCAGTGTAGTTTTAAGAGTCCATTGTATCATTTGACCTTCCCAGAGGCTGGTGCGTGATAGGGGATGTGATATACCCACTCAATACCATGCTCTTTGGCCCAGGTGTCTATGAGGCTGTTTCAGAAATGAGTCTCATTGTCTGACTCAGTCCTCTCCAGGGTCTATGTTGTCCTTGCCTTTCAAGGCTTAGGATAGTGTTCTGGGTGGTGGCATGGGTTACAGGGTACGTTTCCAGTCATCAGGGTGTTCCGTCCACCATTGTACATAGCGCTTGCCTTGACGGGTTTGTGGCAGGGTGATATAATCAATCTGCCAGGCCTCCCCGTATTTATATTTCAGCCATTATCCTCCATACCAAAGAGGCTTTAACTGCTTGGCTTGCTTGATTGCGACGCATGTCTCACATTTGTGGGTAACCCGTGGAATAGTGTCCATGGTGAAGTCCACCCCTCGATCACGAGCCCATCTATATGTCACATCTCTTCCTTGATGACTTGAAGTGTCATGAGCCCTCCATGCTATGAATACCTTATATTGCCCTTATGTTGCCAGTCCAGATCCACCTGAGACACTTCAGTCTTAGCAGGCTGATCCACCTGCTGGTTGTTTTGATATTCCTCGGTGGCTCGACTCTTTGGTACATGGGCATCTACATGTACTTTTACAACCAATTTCTCTAGCCAGGGAACAATATCTTGCCCCAGTGGGGAAGCCCACATGGGTTTGCATCTGCGCTGCCATTTGCTATGCTTCTACTGCTGTAGCCACCCCCACAGAGCATTTGCAACCATCCATGAGTCAATATAGAGTTAAAGTACTGGCCATTTTTCTCATTCAGCAATGTCTAAAGCCAGCTGGATGCCTTTCACCTCTGCAAACTAGCTTGACTCACCTTGTCCTTCACTGGCTTCTGCAACTCGTCATGTAGGACTTCACACAGCAGCCTTCTACCTTTGATGTTTTCTTACAATACGACAGGACCCAACAGTGAACAGGGTATATTTCTTCTCATTGTCTGGTAGTTTATTATATGGTGGAGACTCTTCTACATGTGCCACCTCCTCCTCTGGTGATATTCCAAAATCTTTGTCTTCTGGCCTGTCTGTGATCACTTCCATAATTCCTGGGAGACTGCGGTTTCCCGTTCAAACCTGCTGTGTGATCAGTGTGACCTACTTCACATAGCATCGGTTGCATGATGTGTGGTGCGGACCCTTTCTTTGAACATCCAGCCCAGCACCGGCAGTCGAGGTGCTAAGAGGAGCTGTGCTTCTCTACCAACCATTTCTGAAGCAGCTCAAACTCCTTCATACGTTGCCAATATCTCTTTTTCAGCTGGAGTGTAGTGGGCTTCGGATTGTCTGTATCCCCAGCTCCAAAACCATAGGGGTTGACCTCGAGTCTTCCCTGGTGCTTTCTGCCAGGGGCTCTGGGTAGGACCTTTCTCCTGGGCTGCAGTGTAGAGAATATTTTTAACATCTTGCCCTGCCCGGATTGGCTGCAGGACTACTGCATGGACTATTTTGTGTTTTAATTTGTTTAAAGGCTTGCCATTTCTGAGGGCCCCATTTAAAATAATTCTTNAATTTGAACTGGTTTATTCCCTTTCTCAAAAACTTCTGCTGTGTTGTCCATATGACCAGATCCCAGAAAGCCCAGCCTGTTCCTGAGCAGCGACTCCTGCCCACCCCAACCAGCTCCCCCAGCTGTATGCTGAGCAAGCCATCACATGGCATTGAACACCACTTTGGCTAGTGTGGGTCAGCCGTCCCAGCTGTGTCCTGTCCCAGCTCCTCGTGAAAATTCTCCCTATCCCTTCCAGAAACAGGACAGGCTACCACCAGCAGGTAAGGGCCAGGGGATCACCCACCCTTTCCTACTGCTGTTCCCATATAAATGCTTGGTCAGGAATATACACAAGTCTAATCTCAGCTCCTATAGGACTAACGGCAAAAATATTGCTTTGGATGTAGAGTCTATTCCAGGAGCCCATGGGAAGTGAACCCTCCAAGCCAAGGTGAGTGCTGCCAAGCTAAGCTTGGTGGCTGGTTACTCAGAAGTCTGCGTTGACATCTAATTTGAGGACAGATAGCTGTGAGCTTTACTGTTCCTCCATCTCTTCAGGAGAATCCTTTTCATTTTCCTGACTTGTTTCACTACTTGCAAGGAAGTCCTTGAATAGTAACACACCACTGGAACCTCAAATGGCAGTTAGCAGTTTCCCTGGGTTGCTGAGGTTTTGAAGGAGTTTAAGGTTTGAGGTCTGTTTGGGGAAGAAGTTGGGAAGTCACATAGGAAACCAGTAAGTAATTAAAGGCAGACAAACTTAATAGCAGGCACGTGCAGACGGAATCCAGACTGCCCTTAACAGTGGGATAAGCACCCTATCTCCCAAAAGCTCATTAAAATGTGTCTGTGCATATCTCAAGGAGGGGTTAGAAATCAGGAAATTACCTCTGGCAGCAAAGACAAGATAAAGGAAACCCCAGAGAGATTACGTTATTCTGTTTCCAAAGACTTGGTGCTTTTACTGTAAACCAGCTACTTGGAAGAATCTTCCCCCTCTGCAGTCACTGAAACATTGATTCCTTTCTCCTATTTGTAAAAGGATCTGGGATGAGTTTGTGCCTGCTCACCTTCAGTGCCACAGGTCCTCTAGACCTGTAGACAATCCAGTGTATCCAGACAGGAGGGTTGATCAGGGATTCCTGTTCTGCATTCAGGCAGATTCCATCCTGATTTATTGTGATTTTGGTGAGAAGAAAACCAAAACTGGAGAGCTGATTTGCATGCTGAAGGCAGCACTTGTGAGAAAACCATACTTATCCTCACAAGTCCATTAATTTTTTTCCCTTCCATTTAATTTGTGGTCTTATAAATCATAAACTGGAAAGAGATCTGTGCTACCATGACACAGGTCTGTAGATTTTTTATGTATCTCCAGCTTGGATAAGAATTGTTTTCTGCCAAATGACAATAATAATTCTGACTATTGGTTCTCCGTGGTCTTCTGGTGACCAGAGATGGCTTGGTGGGCTCAGGAAGAAAGACATGATGGTCTTGCGAAATGAAGTATTGCTCTGAATATTTTAGCACACATGAAACAAAAACAAGATAAAAAGAAGAGACCCAAGTGGTTTGTGCTGCACTCATATCTCCTGTGGCCCTTCAAAGGAACCCCAAAGACTTCATACACTCCTTAACTTCCAGAAATTCAATCACCTTCTCCAGGATCAAAAGACAGAAACGTTTCAATGGTACACAGCAGCAATTAAAGATTAGAAGCATTGTGGCTTTATTTTGCATTTCAGGTTGATGGAATTGAAAGGAGGAGGATGCAATCATCGGCTGGATGTTATCCAGGACTCTGAGGCTGCGTCTATACCTGTAAATTAACTGTAGTTGGGTTTGCTCTCTTGCGCAGAGGCCAGCTGGCACAGGATATCCTGCATCTGTACTATTAAATTCTCTCGCCCTCCAAAAAAGGGGGGTTGCATCCAAATTGCCTACTGAGAATGGGCACTACTCTGTGCTAATTCCCAGGCTGTGTCTAGGCATCATTTGGGAAAATGCGTGTTAGATTGTGCCAAAAACATGCCAGGTAGTTTTTTAACAACTTCCAATACAGAAGATCAAGTTCTAATGTCCAGGGGCTTTTTTGCAACTGTTCAGTCTGATGGTAAATATGTAGTTTGGGAGCTTATGTTATAGCTCTAGCTAGAATACCTCCAGGTCCTTTGTGAGTGCTGCTAATTGGTCTTTTGTCTTCAGGTCCCCCCTGAAGGCCAGTGAACTGCTGGCACTCTTCCCACTGCCAACAGGCTTCCTCCAGTCTCCTGATGGCAGTCACACATATGGTTTTGCCATGGTGTGGGCAAAGCAGAGGCACAAAGGGACTCAGGAGAGAATCTGGCATTGCAAAGTACTTCACCATAGCGTTGAGGCTGTGGAAGTTGACAGAAGNCCAGACAGGAGGGTTGATCAGGGATTCCTGTTCTGCATTCAGGCAGATTCCATCCTGATTTATTGTGATTTTGGTGAGAAGAAAACCAAAACTGGAGAGCTGATTTGCATGCTGAAGGCAGCACTTGTGAGAAAACCATACTTATCCTCACAAGTCCATTAATTTTTTTCCCTTCCATTTAATTTGTGGTCTTATAAATCATAAACTGGAAAGAGATCTGTGCTACCATGACACAGGTCTGTAGATTTTTTATGTATCTCCAGCTTGGATAAGAATTGTTTTCTGCCAAATGACAATAATAATTCTGACTATTGGTTCTCCGTGGTCTTCTGGTGACCAGAGATGGCTTGGTGGGCTCAGGAAGAAAGACATGATGGTCTTGCGAAATGAAGTATTGCTCTGAATATTTTAGCACACATGAAACAAAAACAAGATAAAAAGAAGAGACCCAAGTGGTTTGTGCTGCACTCATATCTCCTGTGGCCCTTCAAAGGAACCCCAAAGACTTCATACACTCCTTAACTTCCAGAAATTCAATCACCTTCTCCAGGATCAAAAGACAGAAACGTTTCAATGGTACACAGCAGCAATTAAAGATTAGAAGCATTGTGGCTTTATTTTGCATTTCAGGTTGATGGAATTGAAAGGAGGAGGATGCAATCATCGGCTGGATGTTATCCAGGACTCTGAGGCTGCGTCTATACCTGTAAATTAACTGTAGTTGGGTTTGCTCTCTTGCGCAGAGGCCAGCTGGCACAGGATATCCTGCATCTGTACTATTAAATTCTCTCGCCCTCCAAAAAAGGGGGGATGCATCCAAATTGCCTACTGAGAATGGGCACTACTCTGTGCTAATTCCCAGGCTGTGTCTAGGCATCATTTGGGAAAATGCGTGTTAGATTGTGCCAAAAACATGCCAGGTAGTTTTTTAACAACTTCCAATACAGAAGATCAAGTTCTAATGTCCAGGGGCTTTTTTGCAACTGTTCAGTCTGATGGTAAATATGTAGTTTGGGAGCTTATGTTATAGCTCTAGCTAGAATACCTCCAGGTCCTTTGTGAGTGCTGCTAATTGGTCTTTTGTCTTCAGGTCCCCCCTGAAGGCCAGTGAACTGCTGGCACTCTTCCCACTGCCAACAGGCTTCCTCCAGTCTCCTGATGGCAGTCACACATATGGTTTTGCCATGGTGTGGGCAAAGCAGAGGCACAAAGGGACTCAGGAGAGAATCTGGCATTGCAAAGTACTTCACAATAGCGTTGAGGCTGTGGAAGTTGACAGAAGCTGGTCATTCAGTTGTGCAATGTCTTTCCAGGATGATTTAGGGAGAGACCTGGGAGGGTGCAATCTGTGGGCGCAGGGGCTGCACTGTGGCCACCTACACCAAGGATACGAAAGAGAAACTTGCACAGGCTATGGACAAAGTTCATACCATAAAGCTATCCCTTGTACAGGTTTGTTTTTTACACTTCTATGTTCTATCTCTGAAATCTTCCATCCAAGAGTGTTTCCCATGTTATAGGAAAAGATGACATTATGATGCGGGTTCTGGACTGCGGTGTGCTGTAGCTGGTGATGTGTCCCTGGTCCAGAGCTGAGGTGAAATGAGGGAAGAGTCATAAGCTTGACGGTGAAAGCTGTGGTGGTAGCTTTTCGGAAAGGAGCAGGGGGTGAGCCGACCCTTAGCATCCTCCCTGACATTCCCGCACCCTGCTAATGGCAGCTGAGACGACTTTCTGCTAATGCAAATGTTCACAGCTGTATGCTGGATGTTGCTGAGTGGATAATGGCTGATGAGGTTGCCTGTAGACAGTCACTCCACTACCACTGTGTAATTAATTGCTATGTAAAGTGCTCTGAGATGTGGTGCTGCTGAAACGCCGGGTATATAAATGCCATCCCTACACAAAAGGGAACAACATGCAAATTCTCTCAATATATTTTTAAATACGAGCATTTTTCAGCTGTTTGCTCTTTTGTAAAATTTATTAGGCCCCCTCCTGGGAACTGGAAGGCAGCAAGGGCAGTGCGCATGGATGAGCTGGCTTCCAGGGGCTCCTACTGTTCGTGCCACTCAGCCCCAGACTCCGGGGGGTCATCTGTTTTTCTTCTCCCATTCCTTTAACGTCTGTTTAACTTTTGTTTCCCCTTTCGCTTGCTTGCTCACATGGCGAGCTGCTGCCTGCCTGCCTGCCTGGGGAGGGCAGCAGGGGAGGAGAATGCTTTTTTGCAAAGGGCAGAAGCTTGTAAGGGCTCCAGCCCCTGGTTGCTTGTGAACAAGAGAAGTGCCTTGTCCTCCTTCCAAAGGAAATGTGCCGTCCCAACTGGATGTGACCCAGAGAGAAGTGGTTTCAGGCCAGCTGGAGCTGGAGAGGCAGTGGGGTGGGGGTGGCAGTCCTGGCTGCAAAGGACAAAGCCCTGCTTGTCTACCTGAAGAGGTGTAACACCAGCTCTGAGGAAGCAGTGGGAAGGACAGGCTGCCTGCCCTGGGAACAAGTCTCTCGCAAAGTGATTGACAAGTCTCAGCAAGGTGGCCCAAATGGAAGGCTGTGAAATCTTGAGTGCTAGAGATTACGTGAAGAAGGCAAGATGACTCATTGCTTGTCACCACAGAGAAGAGAGGACATCCAGTGAAAATACCATGCAACTTTAAAACAAAAGATGTGAAGTATTTTTCCTCGGGGTATACAATCCTGCTAGAGAGTTCATCATGACAGTGAACAACTAAAGTGCAAACTCTTTAAAAAGAAGTAGACTAATTCAGATCCACTGCTGGCCACAGGACACAGTGGTTTGATTGTTACCACTGCTACAAGAAGTCCTAAACCTCCAGCTGTCAGAAGATGGAAGAATATGTGGGCAGTGAGTGGACGTGTCACAGCTCTTGCAGTCATTTCCTACCTGTCTGCTGCTGTAAATGGGTAGAAAAAGGACATAGAGACTACATGGACTGGAAATCTATGGGGTTTTTACGTTCTAATATTCAATAGATTAACCAATGGGTAGTTGACAGATCTTGCACAGAAATTATGAGCAGGAAATCGGTTTAATGAGCACTTTCCTATGGTGTTCCTGAGAAGACAGTCATAGCTTAGATGCAATTTAATGTTTCCATCAATGGTCTGGAAATAAATAAAAACAGCACTGCTGGCTAAAATGTACAGATAACTTAAAGCTTGAAGGAGTGCTTAATATGGCTTAAGAATGTGTGGAAAGGACTCTGGGTCCATCACTAGTCCAGGCACGTAGAGTACACATTTTCACAGCATCAAATAGGGAGACAGATTAGGAACCAAGAGGAAAGGTTGAAGGTCCGGAGTGGTGAACAACAGCATCACAGAACAGCTGAAGTTGGAAAGCATCTCTGGAGATCATCTACTCTGATCTTTTCTGCTCAGAATAAAGTCAACCAGAGCAGGTTTCTCAGGACCATGTACAGTTGTGTTTTACATATTTCCAAGGATGGAGACTCCATAGCCTCTCTGGGTAACTTGTTGCAGTGTTTTAGCACCCTTGTAGTAAAAAACCTTTTTCTTATATTTCAGTGGAGTTTCTTGTATTTCAGTTTGTGTCTCTTCTCCTTTTACTGGCACCACTGAGAAGGGTCTGGATCTATCTTCTTTACTTGCCCACACCAGGTATTTATACATATTGATAAAATCCTCTTGAGCCTTCCCTTTAACACGCTGGCCAGTTGCAGCTCTTAATCTTTCCTCACGTGTCAGTTACTCCAGTTCATTCATTGTCTTTTTAGCCCTTTGCTGGACTTGCTCCAATGTCTTGTACTGTGTTGAACTGGGGAGCCCAGAACTGGACACAGTTCCAGATGTGTCTCACCGGTGCTGAGCCAGGGAGAAGGATCACCTCCCTCCACCCACTGGCAATGATCTGCCTAATGCAGCCCAGGAGGCTGTTGACCTTGTTTGTGACAAGGGCACATTGCTGGCTCATGGTAAACTTGGTGTCCTCCAGGACTCTCAAGTCCTTCTCTGCAAAGCTTCTCTCCAGCTGGCCAGCCTACAGCGTGCAGTGGTGTGTGGGTCGCCTTCTGGAGGGCAATGGCTCTGAGGAAGATTGAGAAGTCCTAAAGGAAGGTCCTTCACCTGGACCTGTATTCTCACTACGGTGGTGGGACCAACTAATGTCATCGTGAAGGAGACTGGTGAAAGGACAGGGCTAATTTTATCTCAGTGTAAGTCACAGATAACAGAAACTCATCTCTAGTTTGGAAACATGTGCTTTGTCAGGGACAGTGAGAAATCGAGGAGGATGCAGAAGCCCACACAAATCTGGGCTGGAGAAAATGCTTCCAAGAGAGCAATTTGTTCAGCTCATCAACAAACTCAAGTGTCAGCTTGCTGTGTATGTGCACCTGCCATAAAAGGACTCTTTAATCTGAAAAAGAAAGGCACAAGACAGACCAGCGCCTGGAAGCTGAACACAAGTAGACATGAGTAGAAATCCAGGTGCCTGGTTTGTTGGTCGTTATGTCTGGGAACAAATTGCCAAAAATCTTGCTAGAGATTTCCTCTCCTAATATCTTTGAATCAAGACTGTGCAACTGTATTTGAACTGAACTTGTTGGTTGACTCATTGCAGCGTTGTGACCTGTGATGTCCAAGATCGCAGGCTGGGCTTCTCTTGCTGTGTTCTTTAGCTCTGACAAGAGTGGTTCTTGAAGCACAACATATGATGTACAGCATTTGCCTGCTCTCCACGTAGCTGACAGGCTGTGGATAGTCTCTTGCTGCATTTCAGCCTGCATGGGCTAGGATTTCAGGCAGATCAGAGGGTGGAGTGACAGGGGAGATGACTGGTGTGGAGGCTGGATGTCACAGCTTTTACCTGGGGATTGAAGAGGTGCCTTCATTCAAGAACCCTACAGGAGGCTTCTAGAGCAGCCAAGGAGATGGCTGGCTGGCTGTGGTCTGTCTGTCCCACAGGACAGGAGACACAAGTAGCAAGAGCCCACCAACATCTTTAGGCATTTATTGGGCTGCTGAACTTTACAGGAAAAATATTTGCACAGTGTAAGGGTCACTATATGCCAATCCTGATGGATTCCTCAACTCTATCATGCCTCTTTTGCTTAGATTTTCCTTGGGATCTCAGCTATTGCTTACAATACTAGTGCCCATGACTCGTAGCTAGTGTCCTCTGTAGGAAAACCATTCATGCAATGATGACCAGACCCTGGATTTTCAGCCAAGTGCCTCTTTAAGCCAGCAAGGGCCACTACCCATTGGTACTGCTGTGGCTTTCTGCAAATGAAACAGAAATAGAGCTGCAGGTCTAGGCTGGGGAGAAATCTATAGGCACAAATGTCTTTTCCTTTTTCTGTGCTTTTACTCATCACCCACAACAGCATCTATTTCTAACCCTGTGTTTAAAAAAGCTCAAAACAAACCCTGAAAGTCAATATTTATTTTTCAGGCTCCTTCTCCCCTGCTGTTTGTCTCTGAATTTAATGCTTTTGAAAGGTGAATGATTTACAATTTATTGAAAACAAAGTTAAAATATAAATAATTCCATGATTCAGCTGCTGTATTAAGCAAGCATATGAGAAAAGCCCAGAAGACCAAGGTTGGCTTTTATTATTAACAAGGAAAAAAATTAAATTTAAATAAATGTAATATTTATTAAAATTTCCTTTCACGCTGTTACCTGAGGTTCATAAAACTTTTGAGCTGTGTCAGCTTTGCACTCCCCAGTACATTGAACTCCAGGGAAAACTATAAGCAAATTCTTAAGATCAATGCAAACTACTTCTCCATTACTCAAAAAAGGGAATTTTAACTATTTTTGAAGGCCCCAGGACTCCACTAATCCAGATATAAAGACTTTTTTCACCTTCAAACTTCACAGTCCCAACTCCCCTTTCACCTTCTCTCCTCCCATTGCCACCCCAACACACACAGCCCTTTACACACTGAGGAAAATGAATATACATCCTTTAGCTCATTTTCCATCTTTCCATGGCCAATAGCCAACTGGAATTTGCCAAAAGGTGGAGAAAACTGCACTGAGGCTGCTCCTGTCCCCAGCCTTTCCCCATGACAGTGACAGTGCCAAGGAGAGGTGATGTAAGGCTCTGCCAGCTGAGAATGGTAGGAAAACTGTTCTTCTGGGATGAAGACACTAGAGTGATAAAGCCAAGTCATGTGCTGTAAGCAGGACAGAGGAGAAGGATTTGGGGATGAAGGCTTTCTTATCATCCAGTTTGCATCCAGGTTTGGATTTTAAAGACAGGGAAGAGATCCTGTAGGTCTTTTTAATGATAATAACACACCAGGAAAGCAGACCTGTATGAGGCAGTTTGTCTGGAATACTGTTACAGACCAGTACTAGACATCAAAAATCTTCCTACCTGTGCCATGCAAACCCACTCATGCTTCTAGAGCTTGATGGAGAATGGCTGAACTCTTCCTTAATATGGAAGAAATCAGGGAGAGGAAGAACAGTTTTAACGGCAGATTCTCAGCTTTGAGGGCATGGAACTAGAGGCTTAGACCTGTCTGAGGGCAACGACCCTGTCTTTGGGTCCAAGTTTGCCTTCACTTCAGCCATGTAGACACATATTCCTAGAGTAATTGTCACCTGAGAAAATCTGAGGACCACAGAGGTTGGAAACACATGGTTGCAACCCTTCAGCACACACTCCTCCATGCCCTGGTGTGTGGGTAGGCTGGGTGTAATTTGCTCAGTCGTGAAACTGGTTTGGAAGGACCTGACCACTGTTTGCCATTATGGCAGTGGGGACTTACGGGTTACCTGAGCTCGGGCTGCCTGTAGGGCAGTATGATGGTTATAGGACCCGGACGCCTAGGTCCTATAGATGCCTTAGGCATCTTTCTGGTGGTAACAGCACAAAGCTAGAGCACTTGTTTGTCTGGGCTAAGCATCTGGAATGCAGCCTACAAATATAATCTGCTGTGCACCTCTGGTTTGGTTGGGGAGGGTGGAAAAAGGCATGGAGAGGGCAGTCATCAAAATTTAGCCCAGGCACACTGGAGTCTGCAGGAGCATCAAGACTAAATGTTCTGTCTCAGAGGAATTCACCTGGGTGGAAAGGATATTGGTCCCTACATTAGAATGTCGATACTGCACAGACTTTGAAGGAGATTTCATGCGCAGAGGCAAGTTTTGCTCCTGGTGAAGTCACTGGCTGTGGAGAGTACTAGTAGGTTTGGACTTTGCAAGAGTGGATTCAGAGGAAAAAAATGAGCTGTATGAGAATGTGCTTTGATGTTGATAAACGTGCCTTGTGGACGCATTAGAAAAAAGAAAAAGTGAGAGAAAGAAGGATGTTGAAAAGGATGATAAAGGAAGAAAAAGATGCATGGGATTTGGAAGCATTTGAAGAAAACTTTTTATAAAGCTGTGCTAGGCACATCGATCAAATCTCTCCCGCTGTGAGGAATTTTCATGTTACTTTGCAGATAAACTTGTTGAGAGTGTGCTGTCTGCCTCCATGGTGACAGAACGGCATCTCGAAGGAAACAGCCCTGCATCATCATTTCTCCTTCAGTTCCAGGCAGCATCTGTCACTGAGGAGCTGAGCTGTGAGCTGCAAATTAGACTCATGTCCTTCCTGGCCCGGGGAAGCTAAGCAAAACTGCATTCTGTTCATTGCAGGCTGACTTTGTCAGGGTTTCCTTTGGTTTTGGTTGAGCAGAGTATCATTCGCTTGTGAGGGACGTGTTGCTCAGGTCTCTGCTCCAGAAACCATCTCCTGATAATCTTTTTAACTGCTCTTTTCTGTCTCATGTGGCTTTTGGAGGGGTAGAGGGGAAGGGAGGAGGAGGTGAGGCTGGTGGATGATACAAGATATCCTGCATCTGGAGGCAGCCAGGCAGGACACATGGCAGCTAGGCAGAGGGGGAGATGTGTGTCACCAAAGTCTGGCTTCTGAAGGATGGAAGGGTTAATGCAATTGTACTGCATGTGCTGGCCTGCTGTTTGGTGTCTCTCTCATTTTATGGTTTAAGCCCCTTGAAGAAATTTTAGCCAGAGGACAAAGAAATCTGAACAATACTAAGCTCCTGAATGTTTTGTGAAGATAGGCAACTGTGTGGAGGAAAGGTCTCCTCCAAGCTGCTACTGATGTTCACAAGTACCATCCCTCTGTCTCCTCTTGCCAGTGGATAGGTCATAGAATCATAGAATTGTTTGGATTGGAAGAGACTTTTAAAGGTCATCTAGTGCAACCCCCTAGCAATGAGAAGGGCCATCTTCAACTAGATCCAGCTGCTCAGAGCCCTCTCCAGCCTGACCTTGAATGTTTCCAGGGATAGGACATCTACCACTTCTCTGGGTAACATTTGAGTGTTTCACCACCCTCGTGGTAAAAAATTTCTTCCTCATATCTAGTCTGAATCTTCGCTCTTTTAGTTTAAAGCCATGACCACTTGTCCTATTCCAACAGGCCCTGCTAAAAAGTTTGTCCCCATCTTTCTTACCAGCGCCCTTGCAGTGTTGAAAGGGCATAATAAGGTGTCCTTTGAGCCTTCTCTTCTCCAGGCTGAACAACCCCAACCCTCTCAGCCTGTCATGGTAAGCACAGAATTCCCGTAAGATAATGAAGAGTGTGCATAGACACATACAGACACACATACACACGCACATACAAGGACTTTGCCTTGAGTTGTGAAATCACAGGAAATCAGTTTGGGTTCTTCAGTTCACAGAAAATCTTATTTTGGATAGTTCGGATGAAAATTAAGAGGAAACATAGGAATAGGGAAAAATGGAAGAAAGAAGGGAGGAATTTACAACTACACCAGAAATTGATCCAAGTGAGGTTAATATTTTGGATATCTGAAAATTTTTTTTCCTTAGAAGGGACTGACAGCTCTGTGCTTATCCTTCGTGTTCTCAGCTCTCACAGATATATATATTCACCTTTCCTTAATGAGACCAGAAATCATGACAGTTCTCTACGGCCTTGCGTTGCAGGGGGTAAGGATGCTTGGCTTTACGAAGGGACAGTGCAAGTCAACTAGATGTGTGTTTGGGAGGAGGAGACAACTCACATCTCTGCCCACTGTGCAAATCCAGTGACTGCTGCCAGGGCTCTAGAGTTTTTTAGTTCCTGCTCCATCCTCATGGCATGTCCTTTTGTACATTGCTGGCACTACACTGCCTTGAAAAGTCACAGACCCTTTCTCAGTTCAAACTTTTCTGAAGATCCCACTGAAGATACCTTTGATGTTACCTGCATGGGGTCAACCAAGGCGTTGCTGTCTGGAAGGCAGCTATTTGTTTTCAAACTGTCCTACCCTTGGATTATTCTCACATGTTGGGATCTCATTATTGCACCTCTACCCCACTTCTCGCTACACTCAGCTCTTCCCAAAAATGAGATCCCAGCTCCATAAGCCAAAGTTTGCTTATTGTGTCTGCACAGCATCTAGCATGGGGGATGTGAGCTAGGGCATCAGTCAGTGACTGAAAGCCGAGTAACAGCTCACAGTCCTGAAATGTATCCCCTGAAAATATTTCTCAGCATAAAATGGACTTTTTCATTAAATCGACTCTTTCTATAAAATATTATCAGTTCTGTAGAAATTTTCCCTTTTTTATTCAATAAGAAGTTGTTTACCTTTTGGGTTTTTTTTCCTCTCTTGGTATTTTGAAAATTATGTTGTTCAGTTTAAAACAGGAAAAATCCTATAAAATATCTGACAGAAATTTTTCACTTTTTTCTTACTTTGGATCGGAAAATAGTGAATAGGCTTCAGTTGCCTGCAGTGTAACACTGGCCACACAAAGATGAACTCGGCTTCATCTAGTGAAAGTCATGTGCTCAAAGTAAATGGATGATACTATTAGTTCAACAGAGGTCTGTGTGATTTTGCGGGAATTGTTTTTGAATTTGTGGGCTCAGATCCTCTGTTGGGCTGCCAGACATTTGAGCTTTGGTTTTCTTTAAGTCAGTACCCTGAAAAGTGGGAAGGAAAGGGGAGGACAAGGGCAGGAAAAGGGAAGGGGAAAGGCAAGGGCAGGGGTAAGGGGAAGGGAAACGGGAAATGGAACACGGAAAAGGGAGAGGAGGGGAGGGAAGGGGAGGGCAGGGAAGGGCAGGGAAGGGNACAAGGCAAGGGGAAGGAAGGGAGGGGAGAAGAAGAAGAAAGTCAGGAAAAAAAAAATCCATTGCCTGTATCATGATTTCTCCATCTTCTTGTCTTTTAAGGGATCAAGTTTTCCAATTCTTGTAGGGTAGTCCCTCAGGCCATGCTAAGTCACCCTTGTAATTACTGTCTTTAAAAGAAAATTTGGAGTGCTTTAAAAGCAGATTCCCTTGTATTAAGAGATGGTACAGGTATGGAGCAGTGTGCTCCAGTGAGCTGGAGTTAACTCCCCATTTTTCCACCTCTGTGCCTCTGGTACCAATCTCTGGTAATTTTGCTTTAGCGGCTTGGTTGCGGAGCATTAACTTCTGCTCTGAGTGGTGAGAATATGGCTATATCACTGAGGACCATTGTGCTGTGCTCTCTTGAAGATACGCTTGGCTGGGAGGGACTGCAACTCTCTTTGCATGTCACATGGAAGTATTCCAGGCGAAGCCTTTATGATAAATTAGGGAATGTGGTCAGCCAGAAACAGCCGGAGAGCTGTTTTATTAATCTGCGGGTGGATAACAATAAAAATGATGAAAGATCTAATCAGCTACATTATTAGCTAGAGGTTGGTGGGGCCAGGAGGGAAAAGGGGTGTGTGGGCGATATGGGTGCTGGGGAGGGCTTAAAGACAGAGAGAAACAAGAACATTATCTGAAAGCGCTGTTAGACAGTAAAATTAAGAAGTGAAAATATTGCTGAAGAGGATACCTTCAAAATATCAGCTTTCAGCACCCGTTTCTCATTTGCCATTTCCTCTGACAGTTTGTTTAACCTGTGAGCACCCACATTTTAGGCAGCCAATCCTAGGTCCATGCCAGGACACCAACAAGATGTCCCCTTACTGTCTTGCAGAAGGTGGTGAGACGCCTCCTTTGTGGACTGCATTGAGGGGTGAGATGCTGCGCTTTCTACTGGTGTGTCTTTAACTTTTCCTTTACTGAGGAGACTTTGATGATAGAAATGAGGGAGGTGGGAAACTCAGGCCCCTTTGACATTCAGTATTTGCTGGTGGGGGGTTGTACATAATGGATGGGATGCTTAGAGTGGTAGGTAAAGGCTTCTGTGTATTCTCTGTGCCCTCTTTTAATTTGTGTCCTATTCTCATTCTTTTGGGGTAGTAAAGTAAGCAAATATGATACAGGAGAGCCATGTCTAAGTACCTGGATATGGAAGAACTGGAAGGCTACAAGTCTCCTTTAAAGCTTTGATTTGGCAACATCACAAAGTCCTGCATTCAACACACCTGTACGCAAATACACTATGGACAGCTAAAGAGCCTCTGTTCCTCCCTTCCCCTGTCGTATTTTGCAATGCATATTATTTGCTTACAATTCAGGTCTGTCTCATATTCTCTGTGGTAAAAGCATATTGAGGAAAGTCATCTCCTTTCCCAGCAATTTTCTCAGCTTCTCTTGATCATTAACATGCTGGAAATCACTTGAAAGAAACACTGCAATTTTTTAAGGGATTTTATTCATTTATTCATCAAGGTTAAGGACCCTGAAAAACTGCTGTCTACATCTTTTAGCACTTACTTCTTTCAAATCTCATATACATTATAGTCCTCAATCTGGAGTTCCTATTCGCTATGAGGTTTTCTCTACCTGTATCTCTTGTTGCCGTCTTAATGTACAATAAACCCCTTTAAAATTAGTTATACTGCTACAGTTGTCAGGAGAACTCAAGTGGTCTGATGAATTTAGTAAGAATTCCAGGCTGTGAAACAGACACAATGAAATTCTCTCCTTCAGCCTACTTGCCTCATTATTAAACCTCCAGTTTATAGTGTGCAGAGAGTGGCGCACTATAATTGAGGTTGAATTGCCATTCTCATTATAAATCCCCTTTTCTCGCATGCTCATAACTTCAACCAACACGTGGGCTGAAACTGTGTGCACTCACTTTTAGCCCACAGTAGGATATTTAACTCCATGATCTATGGGCTTTAGCTCTGCTGCTGTGCTCTGCTGCCCCATATATTTCACCGTAACTGGAGCTTCTGGTGAGGTTAAAATACAAAAGCTGAGTATTAAGTGGTCTGCCTAGCTTAGGCACCAGGCTTACCTCTGTATTTTAGGTAGCTAGTGAAGGCATTGCCCTTGTGGAGGCATTGGCATTTGTTAGCCAGCCATCGGAGAGGGTGTTTTGTCAAGATCCTGTCTGCCAGCTTAAGTAACAGAAGTCTCTCCGAAGCCCTGAAAAACACTTTTCCCTCTCTGTTGAGCAGACAGGAAATTTAGGCATTTCCTTCATTCACTGCCCAGAGCTTAGGTGCAGGGGAGTCCCAGCAAAAAACTCTTTCTCTGCTGCCTTCCTCTGTGCCAGTGAGGTCTGTAAGGTCAGTCTGAACTTCTGTAGGGGATTTAAAACTGTTGATTGGTCCACTTGGACCCTGATCAATTCTGCTAAGCCCTCGATGCCAGGGGTGAGGGCGTCCTTTTCTCTCTTTCTATGCCACACTTGGTCTGCCTCTTTTCTACTATACTACCAACTCTTACACCCAGAGGGAAGTGCTTGGATACAGACTTACAGTGCATGGGCCAACTTGGTGTCAAATCCTCCGAGAAAGGGTCACTTCATGTGGACAGTTCAATGCTGCGTCTCATCTTGTAGCCAAGAAGGGCAGAGAGGGGCAGCCCCATGGCTGCATGACTCAAGAATGTGAAGGTTTGGGGTTGGGAGCTCGGTTCTGCCATAGGTTTTGTGCGTGGCATTGGAGGAGGCAGCTAGGTCTGTTGACTAGAGACACCTGCTGTCCCAATTGCTGGTGTAGACCTGAGGCTCAGGTGTAGACACTGGAAGATAGATGGGACCATTTTCACCACAGTTGTGCTTGGAGGGATGTATGCAACGGAGGAAACCGAAATATCTACTGAGACAGAGTATGCTGCAGATGTCCCCTCCCTGTCCCATGCATTCTCCACAGGCAGAGGAAGCATTCTCCTGCCCTAGCTTCAGCACAGTGTCTTCTCCTGACTGCTTCATGAAGAGGACTTGGGAGCTGAGAGTTTGCAGAAACTCTTGCTGAGAGTTTATGGAGAGGAGAGAGGTGTGAGGGATAAAGAAAAACTGGCGCATATTTGTCAAGAAACCCGAGCCAAAAGGATTTATGTCAAGAGATTTATTTTTTTTTTGGCAGTTATGAGAGATCCCATAAAAAATAAGAAACACACACACTCATATATTTATAATGGGAAGAAGGAAGTCAGAGAAAGAGAGTCGTGCTAAAAGGAAATTGTCGAGTTGGGAAGTATGAGGTAGAAAAATAAATGACATCCTACAGCCAGACAGACCACAAACCAAAACCAGTCCTGTCTGCAGATGGCTGGTGTAGGGAAGTGTTTTTGATGCATGCTGTCAGGGAGGCCATAGCTGTTCACTAAATCCCTCTCTCTGCCCTCGCTGTCACGGTCCAACAGCTGCTCATGGAGTAGACAGCAGTGGTGATGGAAGGTGCTGCCACTTTTTCCCCAGCGGTTTATTACCCACCCTTCGTTCCTGCAGCAGAGACGGAAACCTCTGCCTGTTTCTGGCAGCCTGGCATCTCATCGATTCACCTTGGCCAGAATTACAGGACCCTCCTCCACCACACTTGATGTGTAAGGGAGCCCGTGGACAAGGGCTGAGGATGCAGGGGCACATGGCAGGATTGAGGACCCCATGGCAATGTCTGCAGAGCTCATCTGCCAATGCCCCAGTTCCCTGTTCTCCTCCAGGCATAGCGCTCAGCTTTCTCACACCTCTCCCCCTCCTTCTTTGCTCTCCAAGTGTTACTTGTAGGAGTTTCAACTACACGTAACACTTGTAGTCAAAGTGATGGAGCTTGAGGGAAAGGGTAAAATACAATCTGTGTCTCTGAAAATGTAAAAGACACCCTCCTGCATACGTTGTTCCTCTCCCGGTACCCTGTCCCCAGCTGAACTGCTCTGACACTGAAAATTTTGCTCCACGAGTGCGGTGGAGGTGAGGAAAATGATAGAGAAGGACGGAAGGATGGTGACTCCTACACTGCTAGCATGGGGAATTTTGTTTGGTTTTACCTTTTTTTTTTGGGGGGGGGTGATAGGGTTTAAAATCTTCCTGAACGTCATTTGCTGCATTTTAGGTCCACTCATCACAGCCTGCACTTTCTGGAAGATGGTTGTGTTTTCCTGTGTGATATGTACGTGTTTTGTGAATGTGTCAGAAATCCTGTCTCTAAGGCAAAGCGCTTTCTAGTGTTATTTTCCCGCTTTGTAATGGCAGGAAGGTCTGGGCATGAGCTCTCCACTCTGCCCTGTATCAGTAACCTTAATAATTCCTTTCAAATCCTTTTCCTAAGAAGTACTCCTGGCAATCACTGTCCACATGTGCCTGGACTGGGCAGTTTTAAGAAGTAGGTTGGCTGGAGTAAGGTAGCTCTGAGGTTTGCTGACAGTTATCCCTAGGAATCCTGTGAAGAGTTTCTGCAGCCATCAGAGCTCCTCTGAATTTGTAATGAATTTGAAAATCATGCCTCAAGCTTGGTCTGCTCTAGAGACAGTGTTTAATGAAGAGTCAACTCCAGCCAACACCAGGCCCAGCAAATGAATATAGGGCATCTGGGGTAAATCCAAGCTGACCTCTGCTTAAAAGTTGTCACTAAGAAAATTCTGCTGCTCTCCAGTTTTGACAATCTGCAAGAAGGCTACACCCAAGACCACTAAGGATACACATTTTAATCTGTTTCCAGAGGCTGACTGGATGATGGATTTGTGCATAGATTTACAGGTGAAGGAATATAAGATATACATGAAGGTAATATATGGACCTAGGAAGGCAAGTCCCATGGAATTTTCCTCACCCATCTCCACCTCATCAGCTAGATTTTAAACTTTGTGGGCCAGGCACCATCAATTGGCCTGTGTTCCTCCAATGAAGGAATTTAGGCAACCATACAGTGTTACAAGTCAGATTACGGCCACTGGAAAAGGACAAATCCTTCCTGTTGAAATATTTTCCACGAAGAAAGGTCAGTCTTGACTCCTCCTCCATCCTTCACCTCCTTGGCGATTATTGATAAGAAAAAAAAAATCACTCTGAGCCTGATGAACTTAAAGGACTTTGTTGTTGGTTGCATGTATCGTGGTACATGTGAATTGCTGCAGCACCTAACAGAGACTCATTTTGCGTAAGCCGTGCTTCCATCCTCTGCCACTGGTCCCTCTTCACTGAACTTTACTTATCGTGAAATACTGAAATATTTTGGTAGTTGCAAACTTTTCTGGAAAGT
Organism: Rhinoptilus africanus; assembly: GCA_013400135.1. Taxonomy (NCBI): domain Eukaryota; kingdom Metazoa; phylum Chordata; class Aves; order Charadriiformes; family Glareolidae; genus Rhinoptilus; species Rhinoptilus africanus. The sequence goes on from VXBO01013478.1 coordinate 170,387, forward strand.
TTTACTGCTTATGAATCAACAGTGTAATCCATTAAAACTTTCTGTGTTTTGAACATTTTGGCCCCATCTGGGCTGAAAAATGTATGTTTTGCAGAATTAAATTCAGGTTTTTTTCCCAGTGAGGTCTACTAGGGAGTTGTGTGGGAGATTTGGCGTTCTCCTTTTCTCACCACAAAGTTCAAGTGGTCAAATGCTACCATCGATAATCTAACTTTAGCTTTACTCCTTCAAATCCCCACCAGTCTCCTGGACCTGACTTTACAAGTCCTTTCATGTCACTTCACGTTGTAGTGGGAGGAAGTGAAAATTACGGGCCGCAGGCAGGGTTCCAAAAAGTGCTCTCTTTTTCTCAGAAAAGGGCTGGCATCTTTCCATGGGCCTTCATTGTGTTTTATGGCCATACTACAGTATTTAACAGCATAATTTAGTAAGTGACGGTACTCCGTCGTGAAGTGTGGAGAAACCGTCTTATTCAACCTCTGGCGACGTGTGCTGATTCAAATAACACGCCATGAGGTAATATTAATGTTTTCTGGAAATGAAATTGGAGTCAGAAACGCCCTTACTGGTCATCAGCATAAATATGGGTGTCATCCTGACCAGCAAGCAGAATTCTAGACCTTTTGCCCTTANAAGAAGCTGGTCAGATATCATCTCCTGAAGAGATTTTAATGTGTTCTCTGGCCCAGAAGGTTCCAACAGTCCATCATAATTTCTATCAATCAGCTGTACCAGACTTTGTACTCAGCATAAAAAACCACTGAATCTATGTAATATCATTCTTCACGCTTGCAGTCATGATGTCAAGCCCTTCCTGCAGGATTGGTGCTGTTTGGCCTATGCTGTACTGATTTTTGACCTGTAGACAGGTCTAAGTTCAAGCTCCCCCTGCATATCAGCCAAGGGGTAGCTACCATTCCTTAAGTCATCCTTCTCTCAGCTTAGAGATGAGTTCTAGTGTTGTCCCAAAAGTGGGGTCATTTAGCCAATGCATGCACAGAGCAGTGGTATTTATTTAAACCATTTCTGCAGAGATAGGTGCTAGGTGGCAATCCTCGAAGCAAGCACACCAGCCTAGAAACTTTTTGGAATATTTATATGATTCAAACCACAGAAATACACATTCTTAATTATAATTATTGGTTAGTACTTTATCTTAACAATTTCTATTGGTTAATACAGTCTCTCACTTTCATTTAANATCCAAGCTGACCTCTGCTTAAAAGTTGTCACTAAGAAAATTCTGCTGCTCTCCAGTTTTGACAATCTGCAAGAAGGCTACACCCAAGACCACTAAGGATACACATTTTAATCTGTTTCCAGAGGCTGACTGGATGATGGATTTGTGCATAGATTTACAGGTGAAGGAATATAAGATATACATGAAGGTAATATATGGACCTAGGAAGGCAAGTCCCATGGAATTTTCCTCACCCATCTCCACCTCATCAGCTAGATTTTAAACTTTGTGGGCCAGGCACCATCAATTGGCCTGTGTTCCTCCAATGAAGGAATTTAGGCAACCATACAGTGTTACAAGTCAGATTACGGCCACTGGAAAAGGACAAATCCTTCCTGTTGAAATATTTTCCACGAAGAAAGGTCAGTCTTGACTCCTCCTCCATCCTTCACCTCCTTGGCGATTATTGATAAGAAAAAAAAAATCACTCTGAGCCTGATGAACTTAAAGGACTTTGTTGTTGGTTGCATGTATCGTGGTACATGTGAATTGCTGCAGCACCTAACAGAGACTCATTTTGCGTAAGCCGTGCTTCCATCCTCTGCCACTGGTCCCTCTTCACTGAACTTTACTTATCGTGAAATACTGAAATATTTTGGTAGTTGCAAACTTTTCTGGAAAGTTTTACTGCTTATGAATCAACAGTGTAATCCATTAAAACTTTCTGTGTTTTGAACATTTTGGCCCCATCTGGGCTGAAAAATGTATGTTTTGCAGAATTAAATTCAGGTTTTTTTCCCAGTGAGGTCTACTAGGGAGTTGTGTGGGAGATTTGGCGTTCTCCTTTTCTCACCACAAAGTTCAAGTGGTCAAATGCTACCATCGATAATCTAACTTTAGCTTTACTCCTTCAAATCCCCACCAGTCTCCTGGACCTGACTTTACAAGTCCTTTCATGTCACTTCACGTTGTAGTGGGAGGAAGTGAAAATTACGGGCCGCAGGCAGGGTTCCAAAAAGTGCTCTCTTTTTCTCAGAAAAGGGCTGGCATCTTTCCATGGGCCTTCATTGTGTTTTATGGCCATACTACAGTATTTAACAGCATAATTTAGTAAGTGACGGTACTCCGTCGTGAAGTGTGGAGAAACCGTCTTATTCAACCTCTGGCGACGTGTGCTGATTCAAATAACACGCCATGAGGTAATATTAATGTTTTCTGGAAATGAAATTGGAGTCAGAAACGCCCTTACTGGTCATCAGCATAAATATGGGTGTCATCCTGACCAGCAAGCAGAATTCTAGACCTTTTGCCCTTAAAAGGTGACTCTCTCTCATGTTTTATTTATTTTCCCGCTGAATTAGCTACCTCGAAGTGCAGACATGCATTCCGCTGGTTTATACCTGAGACATAGATGGTTGGTTTTGTGCTGCTCTTCATGCCACACCTTTTCCAGGTTTTGAGCACTAGTAGATCTTTTATTCGCTCTCATTGCATATGGTTCGTTTACAAAATATATGAAACTATGAAAGGAAATCAAAGTCCTTGACGTGGATTAAAAATATACCCTAAAAGTGTCTGCAGAAGACCTACTGCAACACAAAATCTGAGTAAAACTTTCCCCATCTTTCAAACTTTGGTGCCTCTTCATTCCATGCATGCTTTCAGTGCCTGGGAAAGGTAGGTCTGGCTGGGATCCTAGACTACCATTTGATTTAGCGTGTTCTCAGCACAGAGGGACAGGAAGACTGTGACTCTTCTAAGCTGTCAGAGACCACTTCATGTTTACCTCAGCTGTGCATCTTACCAGAATATCGGGAAGGTCAGCTGTCAAACGAAGTAGGAAGAGGCAACAGTTGCATAAGAAGCTGGTCAGATATCATCTCCTGAAGAGATTTTAATGTGTTCTCTGGCCCAGAAGGTTCCAACAGTCCATCATAATTTCTATCAATCAGCTGTACCAGACTTTGTACTCAGCATAAAAAACCACTGAATCTATGTAATATCATTCTTCACGCTTGCAGTCATGATGTCAAGCCCTTCCTGCAGGATTGGTGCTGTTTGGCCTATGCTGTACTGATTTTTGACCTGTAGACAGGTCTAAGTTCAAGCTCCCCCTGCATATCAGCCAAGGGGTAGCTACCATTCCTTAAGTCATCCTTCTCTCAGCTTAGAGATGAGTTCTAGTGTTGTCCCAAAAGTGGGGTCATTTAGCCAATGCATGCACAGAGCAGTGGTATTTATTTAAACCATTTCTGCAGAGATAGGTGCTAGGTGGCAATCCTCGAAGCAAGCACACCAGCCTAGAAACTTTTTGGAATATTTATATGATTCAAACCACAGAAATACACATTCTTAATTATAATTATTGGTTAGTACTTTATCTTAACAATTTCTATTGGTTAATACAGTTCCTTACTTTCTTTTAAAGCTACAATGTCCTTTAATTGACGTGCACATGCTCCCGTGCAGTGGGGGGTGGTAGTTTTCTTCAGTCTCTAATTGAGTTAGTGGTCACGGTCTCCCGCTGTGCCTTTACCTTTCCCCCAGTTACTGCACATCTTTGTTTCTTGGTTTTCGGTGCCTCCTGCAGAAGGATGTTACCTTGTTATCAGCTTTCTGTTCCTCTTCAAGGGAAGAGGAACTTCTTTCATTAGCAAGGCATGCATGTATTGTCTATACGTGTGTCCTGTTTCACAAGGGCTTGTAATCTTTTTACAGCTCTTTGCTCTTACTCAGTGAATTCTGCCTTAGAAGGTAGAATTCACTACCTTCTAAAGCACATCACTAGTATGAGGGCTGTGCATGCATCATGTCCTGGCTTCAGTTCACAGTTAGTAATGTTGGACTTGGCCTGATGAGGAGAGCCAGTGATAAGCTATCCAATGTGCATGTGGGAAACCACCTCTTCTCCACTAGGTGGAACTGGAACTATTGTGCAGGTCGGGGTAGTTCCTCACAGTTCACACGGAAGTCCTTGTCCATCTGTACACCCCATCACTTCGTTGGGTAAAACATTGGTTTCCCTGAAAAGAAACTCAATCCAGAAAGGAGATGTAGTAAACCCTGGTAAATCTATCAGGTTGGACAGTGGTGAGCAGAGGATTGCATTTGGTGTCTGTCCCACAATGTAGGTATAACATAGGTAGATTGTGCAAATCTACCTGTATAGCCTTTGATAGTTTTATTTCATAGCAATAACAAAGGGCTTGGCCAGAAGACAGACAAGCTTTAAGCAGGAGGTTGCATGAGAATACTACAAAGGTCCCCTCCCATCAGCATTGCTAGGTTCTATACCTGCTCTGCTGGGGAAGTTCAGAGGGGTGGTATCTATAGTAGTTATAGCAATCACAGAATCATAGAATCATGGAGCATCCTAGGTTGGAAGGGACCTCGAAAGATCACCTGGTCCAACCTTTTGTAGGAAAGGGAACCTTGATGAGATTATCCAGCAACCTGTCCAATTGCATCTTGAAGACCTCCAGTGAAGGGGACTCTACCAAGTCCATGGAGATTACAGTAATTTATTGTCCTCACTGTAAAAAAATTATTTCTTATATCGAGATGAAGCCCTTCCTGGTGCAACTTGTAGCCATTGTTCCTTGTCTTCCCCATATGACTCCTTGTGAAGAGAGGGTCTCCATCTTCTTTGTAACCACACTTTAAATCAATAACATATTTCCTCTACAGCCTTCATCTGAAGTTATCAAAGCTGGTAAGGTAGTATTTTAACAAGAATGAGCTAGCTGGGCAATGGACTCTCATTTGCATTTTTAAAAGCCTCCTTTGTAAACCTCAAAGCCAATAAGAGGCGAAGGCATATGTCATTTTATAAATGGGTAAAGTGAAGTGATGCAACCCAGAAACAATGATGAGTAACACTGCCATAGGCTAAGAACTGGTCCATACACTCCTTTCAAGATGGCATGTGGCTTGGTAGCTGTCCAGCTCCACCATCTGCAGAGACTGAAACTCAATTGCTGTTAACGAGAATGAAATTATGGTGATATTAGCATAATTAAAATGAGAAGAATCCTAGTTCAAGGATGATTGATGCCCATGGAAGGCTTTGGATGGAGGCAGAAAAGGCAGGGCCAAGAATGTTGGCTCAAACTTTATTTACCTGCACAATTTCCCCAGGTACAGGAGGAAATGTCCTCAAAAAAAAAAAAAAAAGTTTAATGTGGCTACTGACTGGTATTAAATAAATGATGCATGTTGGCAGTGCGATAGATGAGAATAGCGGAAAACACATTGTGAAAGGAACCAGAAGAATTGCTGTCATAAATCTCCCCAAACTATTCTAGTCAGAGAGAGGCTAAAAACTAAGCAGGTTACTGGGAGCATAAGGGGTCTTTAGAAGAAACTCAGGACTCTGTAGGTTCATTGAGACAACTTTTGCCCATATGTCCACCCTCTTTGAAGAGGAGCAACGGATGGCCAGGGGAAGGAAAGGATTGTGAAGTTGTGACATTGCAACTTGGGTTGTTTGGCTTTTGAGTTTTATTTTTTATTTGAGGCAGGTTAAAAGAGCTCCAGGTGTTCTCTCTAGAAAAAAAGAGATTAGAAGGCAACATTAATCAAGTTTACAACATATTCAAACAAGCAGATAAAGAGGAGAGAAAAAATACCCTGAAATGTTTTTCTAATGAATGCATATTTTAGCTGAAGAATTCACAGGGGTCGACATGGAAAAAGACATGTATATATGCAAAACTAGGGTTAGAAGACAAAGTGGGATTATTTTCAAAGCTCATAAATAATTTAACTGTTGGAAGAAAAATGCAGAGTTTTCTGTTGCTCTTATTGCCAAAGGAATGACTTTAGGCCTGATAAAGTAAGGGGCTAAAGGGGTTTTTCACACAGAAGAATGGCAGAGCATAGCTGTTTGTCTATTACAAGTTGTCACACCAATCATGGTTTTTCTTGGGTAAAAGATGGGCATGTTGGGACAGGATATTCTGGCTTCTTTGACACACTAAAATGCCTGTATCCAATGCTAAATGACCTTTACATTGGAAAGAAATTGCAGTTTCTTGTTGACTTTTGAAAGGTGTTCACTGAAAGCAGTTGTAAATGGTGTTATTAGCTTTTTTTTTTTTT
>VXBO01013481.1:3152-19403 GCA_013400135.1 Rhinoptilus africanus
TGCCCGCCCAGGGCGGGAAGGCGCGGCCCCGCGGGGCCGGCGGAGGGTGCTCGCCCCGGCCCCTTCCCGGGGGCCCGCGGGCAGAGCCGGCCTCGGCAGCCGGGGGGGCCCCGGGCCGAGCCCTGTGCCGGCCTGGAGGACGGAGCCGCTGCCTCAGTTTCCCTCAGTGCACGGGGGCTGCGAGGCCGCCCGGGTGAGCAGGCGCCAAGGGGACCTTGCTCGTGTCTGCAGGGGGCAGGGAGGTGACAGGCCGGGGACAGGAGATCCCCTGTGCCCAGGGGATGGAGGTGACAGATGCAGGCAGCGGTGTAACAGCCCTCGCGCCCATCAGCACCATCCCCAGCAGCTGCCGGGTGCAAGCCCAGCAGTGAGGTGGGGTGGTCGGTCGGCTTCAGGAGGAAGCCGCTGCGTTCTGTGCACGGTGCGGTGGGGATGTTTGCTGGCTGCCTCTTGCCCTGAGCTGGGTGTGTTGCATTTGACTATCCCCTGGTGCTCGGACAGGTGCCAGGCTGGAGACTCTTCAGTCGTCACTGTTCATGCAAATCTCGCACCTGCTACTGACTAAACATCTAAAAGTTCAGCCCAGCAGCCAGAAATGCACCGGGCTGGTTGGCGAGGAGGGGGAGCGCTTCTGCTTTGGGGAATCTGGTACTTCCTCGTCTGGGCAGGGACGGTGGTGTGGTTGTGATCATGACTGTATGTGAAAACTACCCCTCTCTTAAGCAAGTTGTAGCATTTCAAAAGGATTAGTGGTGAAATAGAGAGGAAATAGCACAGAGCAACCCTTAAACCATGAAGATCAACTGTCTGCATGGTTGAGTGGCGTTACCCTTTTGCCATTTAAAAATGAACTCTTCTCTCTAATAATCATTCTTTAATATACACGATCCAGAAAGCCATGAGGAGTATAGCTTTTATTTGGTGTTTGTTAGGTGTGTGAGTAAAACAGGAGAGGCCCTTTTTTTCTCACTCAAACAAAGCAAACCCCGTATCTGCACCCCGAACCAAGAAGTGTTTGAAGAGATGTGGGGTTTCGTCAGAAGCGTGATGTCGTCTTTGTTTCAGTGCTTGACTCAAACCAACCCCGCTGGCAGGCTGCCGCCTGTTTCATGTCGAGGATGCTGCTGTGGGGAGAGGGCAAGTGTTCAGGGTGCCTACATGAGCTGTGAGGGACCCTCCCGGCTGCAGAGAGGCACCCTGGGTCGTTTTGGTGCTTGACCCTGCACAGAAGAGCTGCTCGGGGTCGTCCTGCCTTATGAGAGGCAACACTTGGCTGTGTGGCTCCTGCTGCCTTCCCCACAGTGGGGGGAACCGGCAGCCCCTGCCTGTCCGGGCAGCGGGATGCTCACAAGCTGCTGTTGCTGGTGGCAGTTCCTACCTGCTGCTCTGCTCTTGCTTGCTTCAAACGCTGATCAGACCCAGAGGCCTCCTGAGTGCATTTTCCGCCAGTTGTCACCACTTGCTTTCCCAGGGCGCACCAGAGGTCGGTGGTATGGTTTCCTCCATCACTCATCAGGAGAAGCCCCCCCGGCACAATGGGGTTTCTGAGCAGGTCTGAGGCAGCGCTCGGGAGCTGGCAGGAACAGTCACCGAAAGGACTTTTAAAAACCGTTTCCAATAAAGTCTAGAGCATCCGTTTCTCTGACTGGGATCGATAGTTCAGACTGCTCGGCAGGAGCATGTGCAATGGATTTTCAATAATCCGCACGGCACAGCTCAGGCTTGAGGAAAAAATAATTAGGCCTCATTCTGTGCCTCTGAATGTGAGTGTGCCCAGTCAGAGCAGTGGAAGAAAATGATGCACTGAGGAGAGTTAAAAGCTTAATGCCACCTGTAGAGCGTGGAAGGGCACAGCCACCCTTAACTACTACGTCTTTTTACTCAAAGGTATCAAAGGATAAATAGGAGCTCAGAAGAATGAAGACTGAGATACTTCCTGTGCTCACTGGAGATGAGCGAGGCCAAGGGTATTTTGAAAGTAAAAGCTGATTTCCGGTGAAAAGCTCTTGCTGCAGTGAAGGGCGGGATGGTTTTAGACCTGGAGTCACAGCTGCGGTGATTCAGGGCAGCCGTCCCGGCACCTGGATGGGGCCGGCCGGGCTGGTCTGTGCCGGAGGGGAGGGCACCCAGCACTGGCCTGTCGCAGCCTGCAAATGGGGAACAGGCACAGCACCATCTGCTCCTCTTGCTTCGCTGGGAACAGGAAGAGAGGCTGTGTCTTCTGCCCGCGGACAGTCTCCAGAGCTTGATTGGAGACTGCAGGTTGGTTCGTCTGCAGGTACAAACTGGCCTGCTCTGGTTAGCTACATTCTCCAGAAGCTCTGCTGAGAGCCGTGTTGGTTCTCTTGGCTGCCCAAGCAAAGTAGATGCAGGAGTGTCATCCCATCATGGGTGCCAGGACTGTTTCTGTGAGCTGAAGGTCATTCCTGCAGCGCTTTCCAACCCCGACTGAGAAAGGCTTGTCTCTGAGGTTGGCTCAGCCCAAGACCTATCTTCCTAATCGTCTGGTTTAGGTTTTCCTCCAGTGCTTGCCGTGTCTGTGAGCTTGCTTATCTGCTGAATCACTGCCCTCCTGCAGACCTGCACGGTTCCACCAGGCGCTGGATCGGGCTCCCTGGCACCGTCTTTCCCCTGCAGCAGCAGAGCTCTGGGGGAGGAGGCGGCCGGGAGCAGAGCGCGGCGCTGACAGTCTGCAGGAATACAGTTGCTGGAGCAGGGATTTCAGTTCTGCAGTCAGGCTGTATCCCGCAGTGGGTAGAAAGCACTTTGCGCGGTGTCTGCAGTTACTCAGCTGTTGGAAACCTTTGTTCTGCGCTGCTCTGTGTGGTGCTTGATATAACTTGGATTTTCTTATGGTGCCTGAGTTCTATTACTGTCCTTGCTGGGTATATTTTAAAAGCCTTCCTCCCAGTGTTGTGGGCTTTTTTTTTTGTTGGTTTTTGAATACTGAACACGTGAATTTGTTCCCTTAAGGTCTTTCTGCACCAGAGATGCTGAGACTGAGTGTATGTGTGACCTTGTGCGATTAGGTGGGATAAGTCTAATAGGTAGCTTTGATTTCCATTCCCAGCAGGTTTTCACATGGTGTGAGCTGCTTTTCTGTCATCAAAAATGCAATTTGTAAAAAATGCTGGGTTTGATATCTGCTTTGCAGAAATGCTATACGATCTACTCCAGGGTATCTAGGGGACAAATACTTTATTTTTCAAAGGCTTGCTGGATAGAAAAGGAATAACAGCAAATCTTCTGACTACAGCAGAAAACTAGGAATTGTATCTGGGTCTCGCTATGGCAGTCTTTGTCTCAGCCAGAATTAGGACCTCCACCCCCCCGCCCCCGGCTGCTGCATCTGCCTTGCTCCCAGTCTTGAGCTCAAACCTCCTGGCCACAACCCTCTCTATTTAAGAAAAAAAATATAGACACTAGTTGTAATCTGTGCTATGAAAATCTAATCTGTGACCTAATTTGTTGTGATACCATGAAGAACCTGTCAGTAGCAATCATTGTAACCCGTGGCGGGGACGCACTGCCTGCTTTCCAAGAGCACTCACTCGTCATGGCCTCGGAGGAAGCGGTGTCACGCTGAGTGTGTACGTTTGGGCTCCTCCACTGCCAAATTTGGGGAATAATACGCAGAAACTCTCACATCAGTTTTGTTATTCTTTTAAAATGAAAGTGGCACGGGCAGCCGTACTATGTGTGGAAGTGAACCTCTTCTGCAGGTGATCCCTGCGGAACAGGCCGGTTTGAAACGTGTGGGAAGGAAAATGAGATGCTACCAAAGCTGGACAATCTTCTCTGCATGTTGCGATAGCCATTTACCTGTTAATTGTGCATTCACCTTGTCTGTGGCAGCAACTTGGATGCAAGCAAGCCACTGGGCAAGTGGTTAGAGGAATGACCTGTCTAAATCACTTGGCAGCAGCGTGAGCTGGGGTTTCATGGGCTAATTCTCAGATGACACAGTCGGCTGGCTTCTGGTACAACCCGTTTGAGTAAACTTTGTTGTCCTTTAAGGAAAAAACCCCCAAGATATCTGTGGTGTGTTACTGCAAACGTAGCACTGCCAATCTTGCTCTGCAAGGCTAGAGGAGGAAGGAAAGTTTTACGGGTTGGGAATGGACAAATAATAGGGTGAAAAACTGGAAATTATATTCCTAGCTCTCTGCGCTGCTACATCTGACAGGGAGAAATCTTAACTGGGGAACTACTGCTCTATCAGAAACAGACAGCAGAGCTGGGCTTCCGGTTTGATTGTTCTAGAAATAACAGTTCCTTCTCGTAAAAAATATTATCTTTAAAGTGCTTTACTTGAAAGTAGTAAATGAAAATGTGCAGGGGCATGCAGTCTGTTAATAACTGCTAAGTTCTGTGTCCGTGCTTAGTGAGACGCCATCAGTCCGTTTGGACTTTGGGATGCAGTAAGATGCATGTCCAAAAGGAGGCCATAATCTATGGTCTGATGCTTTCCCCACTCACCCGCACAGGAGCTACCCGTCCTGCCGTCAGGGCAGCAGCTCTTACACTTCTGAGTCTCCTCTTTATTTTCAGTACTTGTGCACCTCTTGTTCCCTAGCGTACAACAGTCGGTGTTGTTTTCCCCACTCTGGGCACTCCGTGCTCAAGTTTCAATGTGTTATTTGTTGGGTTTTGTTCACTCCAGGCTTTTCCCTCCACCCACTCACTTCCTCTTGCAAATGTTTCCTCACTTCACCACTTTTTCGCGTACGTTTTGTGTGCAGGGTTGCCGCCTGTTGCGGGCAGGCTCAGCGCTTTGTCTGCTGTCACCTCTGTGGGAGATGGGTGACAGGTCTACGTGCCAGAGGAGAAGCAGAGGCAGGGAGAAGGTGCTTATATGGGGGAGGGAAAAGGTGCAGTGGTAGGGAGAGGGAGTGCAGGTGTATTTTGGGGAAAGAAGAACAAAGGCTTGTAAGCAGGGTAGATGTGAGAGAGAAGGTGAAGAGGATGGACGGTATATGCGTGCTCAGGGATGGGCACAGCGAGATCGCTGTGTGTCCGCAGCTGGGAGATGGCAGGGCACACAGGGCTGGCACATGGGCAGCTCTGAGGAAGGTGCATGCTCCAGACCACAATGCAGCCAGGCCCTTCCTCAGGCAGGCTGGTCTGCCTCCAAGACTTGTTCTTGGAGCTTAATAGCATGTTTTAATCTCCATTGTTTTTCTATCTGCTTCTTATTTCTAACAAAGGTTTCCCACCTCCCCTTGGACAACACCAGTTTCTCAGCCACACAGGGTGCATCTGGCAGCTTGCAACCTGTCAAAAAGAGGAAAAAAAACTACCATGAAAAGAGCATGTCTGTAGTTTTAAATTAGGGAAGGGCTAAAATTAGTAAGAACAAGCCTATCTGTGGCTGTGCAAACCAGCACAGAATTAATACTCCTTTGACAGTGAGCAAGACAAGCACAGGTTTGCAGTTTGCACATCCTTCCCCTTGTCCCACTCCTGTCCCTGCAGCTTCTCTTCCCTGTGGGACTCAGGCACTAGTGAGCAGAGAGCTGCGCAGATGCCGCTCAGCTTGGGCCAATACCAATGCTACCCTCAGCGCTGTAGAATAGAATCGTAGAATGGCTGAGGTTGGAAAGGACCTTTCAGATCATCAAGTCTAACCATCAACCTAACTCTGACAAAACCTGTCACTAACCCCTGTCTCTGAGCACTACATCTACCTGTCGTTTAGAAACCTCCAGGGGTAGCGATTCAACCACTTCCCTGGGCAGCCTGTTCCAATGCTGAATAACCCTTTCAGTGTAAAATATTTTTCCTGATATCCAGTCTAAACCTCCCCTGGCGCAACTTGAGGCTGTTTCCACAGCTGGAGTGTTTTTACTACACTCCTTTAATTTCTTTGCTCGGCTCTGCGAATGCAGCTTTGGATGCATCGTGCTAAGGTCGCGCATCGTCAGAGCCCTGGATGTGGCCCGAGTCCCACGCTGGGGTCCAGGCCCTCCCACCATTTCCTTGGCGAGATAGGTGCCCCTAAGACACTTGTCCTTGTTTCCTCTCCCCAGCTGAGGTTTACTTTCCTCCACTCTAATTGTGTTGCTGTTGCTGGGGCCGCAGTATAAACCAGTTGCTGAGATAACTCACATCACAGGTTGGTTTGGTTATTTGCAGGTCCGTTTTTCATTTTTACATCCTGGCATCGTTTTCATTTCCAGCGTGACCCATGCAAACAGGTTTATTTGTGCAAGTTAAAGTGGGCAAAAGACTGGTGGGAAAGGGTGGAAACTTGCTGGTGGAGGGGAAAATGATGTGAAAATCTGGAGTTGCTGGGGAAGGGAGTTGCAGGAGGGGTGGCTGAGTTGTTTGGCCCTGCTGGTGGAGGTGACTTACGGCTGCTGATCTTTGCCAGGGGGAATGTCCGTGTGTGTGATGTGTTTGAGGGAGGGGAGAAGAGCAAGAGTCTTCGCCTCTCTCCCCCTCCACTGGGAACCACTGTGCGAGGCTTTGCGCTTGCTGCCGGAGATAAACTCCTGGGAGTGGATGTTCTTCCACCCCTAGCATATCAGAGGAATTGGAGGTCATTTGGAAATCAAAATTAAACAAGGCCTTAGTGCGGCTCTGAAAAGTTTACTCAGAGGGATGGCGTTACTCCAATGCGGTTAAACTGATGACCTCCCTCCCGTAACAGTGCAAGAGAGAGTGCTCTGGCTGGGCTGTCAGCAGCCAGCAGTGGCTGCAGAGCTTCATCTCAGGCAGCAGGGCTGGATTCCTGCCCCTCGCATGGAGCCCCCGTCGGAGCACGCAGGGTGCAAAGGCAGGGAGGGCTGCGCTGCGTTGGGCACGTCGCTGCCCAGCAGCCTTCGGCAGGGATTGGGGAGGTTTGTGAAGTGCCTGGGCTGCTGCAGGCACGGGGCAGCACTAAGGGACCACCCCAAGATGGGAACAGCCATATGGTTGTTATCTGAAGGACCACAGCAGCCCTCAGAGGACCTGGAGTTGGCTTGTTTCACTGGGCCATGCCTCCCCTGAGCTGCCCTCACGGAAGGACAACTGGAGCCTGTCCCTGTAGGCATCACCCAGTGGCATGCTCCTGATGGCGGGCAGCTGCTGCCATTGGGGCAGAGTTACATGATGGATGATTTATGTTCCCCTCCAACTCAGTGTCTTGCCAGGGGACAGGGAGTAGTGTGTGTGGGGGGGGTATCTCTGTTGTCTGCAAACTCCAGGGACAACTTGGGTTTTCATGGTGGTGGGTCTGAACTAGTCAACAAAACTTCAGTGGGTCTGAACTAGTCAACAAAACCTGAAGGGAAAAAATCTCAGCCCCATTCCCAAGACTGTTCTTCCAGTCCCAGAACTGAGGAGAGCGGATGCTCCGGCCTGTGAATCCTAACTCCTCCTCGGCTCATTCGGCCTTATGACCAAATGCAACATTCTGTGCATTAGTAGGTCTGTCTGGCATCCTGCTTACTTTGAGGTGTTAACATTTGTTCTATGCGGCATTGTTCTCATGGCAATATGCTCTGGTTATCGTGGATACCCACTGGCAATGGCCTACGGCAATCTGTCAGAGCATGGGTAGGATTCCCTGCGAACGAAGAAGCCACTCACATCCATACTTAAGGGTTGGGACCGAGTTTCTTTCCCAGGGTTACTGCGTTAAAAGGAGATTGTTTGTTTTAGGAATGGCTCCGAGTTGCGAAACTTGTACCAGGACTTCTTGCACTCAGGACTGAATTATAGAATCATTTAGGTTGGAAAGGACCTTTCAGATCATTAAATCCAACCGTTAGCTTAACACAGCCAAGTCCACCTATCTTTAAATACCTCCAGGGATGGCGACTCAACCACTTCCCTGGGCAGCCTGTTCCAATGCTTGACAATCGTTTCAGTGGAGAAATTTTTCCTAATATCCAACCTAAACCTCCCCTGGTGCAACTTCAGGCTGTTTCCTTTTGTCCTATTGCCTGTTACGTGGGAGAAGAGACCAACCCCCACCTGGCTACACCCTCCTTTCAGGCAGTTGTAGAGAGCGATAAGGTCTCCCCTCAGCCTCCTTTTCTCCAGGCTGAACACCCCCAGCTCCCTTGGCCGCTCCTCACAGGACTTGTGGCGTTTTTAACTTGTTGGGGTTCTGTTTGGTCTGTCATCTTTTTCTTGAAAATAAACTACTCGATGTGCGAAGCAGTTGGTGGATGTACTCAGGACTCTTGTTCTGGGGGGCAATTCCACACAGGGGGGATTGTGAACCCTTGCATGCTTTCCCATGGGGCTCCCATGAGATCACGTAGCTGGTACAAGAGCAGTAAATTCTTCTCCCCCCCAGCCCGCGACTGCCACAGCACGTCAGTCAGTTTGAGGAAGCAAGAGAGGGGAGGGGGCGCCCAGAAGGAAAGTACTGTTCTCGAGTGAGCATGCAGAAAAGGACTGATCCTGATCACCTTGTGTGCCTGCTGATCCCGCTGGCAAGCTGGAGTGCTTATCCAGAGCCCTCGGAGAGGACCATCTGATACAAGGCCACCAAAAAGATCGTGGCTGATCAGTGCATTGCCCAGCGCTGTGTGCGTTTGGGGCTCTTCCTGGGAAGTTGTTTTCATAAAGCTGAATACGGTCGTTTGCATGTTATGCAGGGTCTGGGCTTTTCCTCTTCCTCTTGACTCTGTTGGGCACCCTTGTATGTGTGTCTGTGAGGGAAGTAGCGTTCTCAGTCAGTGCCCAAATTTGTGTAACTTCCCCTGGGCAGCGGCTCCCAGAAACGCACCCCCGTCTCCGCTGGCCTCGCTGGGGAAGGGGAAGGGCAGAGGCTGCTCTGCGGGGGGACATCCGCGAGGAACTTCCCCCGTGTTTGTTCTCCTCCCTGGTTCCTCCTGCATGAGATGATCTGAGGCCTCACCCTCCCCTTGTCATGGGACGTTCACCAGATGGGAGTTTCTGCAACAGGGGATGCTCATGTCCACTCAAGAGGAGCATTGGGCTTCCGGTGAAATCCCCCCGTGAAATAATACGCACCCTATCCAAATTACTGCTCACCGTCCGGCGTGCCCCGGCCTCTCCTCAGCCCTGCCGCTGGGAGACTTTGGGGGGCAGTCAGAAGGTGTCTTTGGTGCCAGATCCCGCTGTCCCTGCCTGCTGGGGGGTAGCACGGGGAGTGGGTGCCCCTTTCAGTCCCCTCTGCTGGGAGCTCTACCTCCTCCTGAAGTACAGGGGGAGAGGAGGAAAGTGAGCCGTGTTCCTGCCCCCAGTACCCTGCCTGCAGCCATTCCAGTGCATCCCAAGCCTTGGTCCAAGTGCAGGTGGTGGTGGTTCACACCCAGCTGAGACCCACCAACTTGCCAGGTTGGTCCTTCTCTGAAGCTGCTCCAAGCCTGCCCTAACTTCTTCTGCAGGATGAAGCCCAAGCTGACACTCAGGATTCATTGGGTTTCATTAAGGTTTGACCTACCAGGAACTCATTATCTGCAAAGCAGTTGTGGATGTGTCCTAAACATTTGTTTAGATCATCTTTCTCACAGTGTGCTGAATAATTTCTGAGCTGGAAGAGCATCCAGAGCCTCTGCCTAGGACCCAGGCGAGCTGCCCCCTCTTGGAGTGTTATGTTTTGTTTCCTGGGCTGTTTTGCTGGGCTCCAGGCCCACAGTGAATTTCACTGACATCAGTAAAACACTGACAGCTCCCCTCTAGGTGCAGCTCAGCGGGATCAGGGCTCTTCGGAGATGAAAGCCTATCTGATAGTGTGAAAGACCTCTTTTCAGAGGTCACTGAAACTCGGTCCCTTATCCCAAAGCCTCCGTTTGCCCTAGACATTATTATTGCAAGTGCAATAGGTGAATTTAGGTTCCATCAGTAGGAGAGAATGTACCAGTTAATACAAAGAACTTTAGAAATTGCCCTTCCTTTCTCTGATGTCACTTTAATCCCATGGGTGTGCAGAGATTAAAAGATGGTTGATGAACATACTAAACATTCATTGCACATTTCTCTTCCAGCATCCAGCTGACCTCAAATCCTGAATGAAAAGAATTTGCATTTGTTTCTAAAAGTGTCTCATTTTGTGAATCAAAATGTCAACACATTTGAAAATGGTCTCACATGAGACGTTTCTATCTCTTGGAGTTTAAATTGCTGGATCAATTTCCTATTAATACTAAGGGTGTTTAAAGGACAAATTCTCTGCCTACTGCAGTGAAAATTTACCCCGAGGTATGACATTTCACCTGCCACTGAGTGTAAGATTGTTGAATATAATGGACTGGAATAGCTAGATTTGCACATGCTGGTAACAAAAGCGGGTGAGCAGTGGATCCCATTACAGAAAACCTTTCCTCTTTTTTTTTTTTTTTTCCCCCCACCTCTCCTTTTTCAGCCACCCAAACTTGCATGCCTTTGTGATTTATATTACTGCGCTATTCAGAAGCCCGTGCCTGAATTTGGGCACCTTTATCCACCACAGAAATGGATAAAGAGAGCCCTGAAGAGCTTCCACTCAAAAGGGCATGAAGAAATGAGAGCACCAGGGTACATCCAAGATCTTGTAGCTGAGCAGCGGCCACAAAGCTCCAGCTTCACCAGTTCCTGCGCTGGACCACAGAGCTGTGAGGAGGCCCATCACATGCTCTTCTGGTTGCAGCTGTGCCGACGGACGGGCTTTGCCACAGCTTGTCTCTGCTCCTCAGCGTGGCTCCGTCCTGAGTTAGAAGAAAGAAGGAGGACAGTTGGGAGGCCTGGAACCCCTCCTCCTCAAATGAAATACGGGGGCAACTGGAAAGAGCTATCGGCATGCTAAAGTGGACAGTATAGCTGCAAATAATTTGAACCCAGGGGCATGGTAACCCTGAGCCTGCGCTAAGGCGTGTTTACCCAAGGAAGCGCCAACATAACCTAGGAGAACATACCATAAAATTGCACCACAGTGTCCCTCCCTTGTGCTATCACGGAAAACAGATGCCAGGATGGAAGAGCACCAGGAGCTGAATAAAAACGCTTCACGTGTCAGAGCATCCTGCTCAGCCCTACCTTCTGCTGCAGGCCATCTCTGCTTCCCGGCATTCCCTGGTCTCCTGCCAATTCCCATCAACAGCTGTGGTTTGTGGTTGTAACGCTCAGTATTTGTCTCCTCTTTCTCCTAGCAGACCTGGATGCTAGATGTGCAGCATGTGGCAGTTTGGGAGTCCCTGAACTGGCCTCCAAGTATGAAATCAAATCCTTCTTTACTCCTTTATCTTCCCCAAGGTCTGAGACACCACGAGTGTGAGTTTGTAAGTCTTCTGGGCCCTTCCGATGGAGTTTGTGAGGAAAGGTTATAGCAAAGGGCTTTGTAATACATTGTTTTGTTTCTTTTAAAGAACAAGAAAGTGCCAGTAGTAAATCCAAAGCTGGATTGACAGCCCAGAAGCAGCCTACTTACTGCTTTTAGCAGATAAAACGGTCTTCACTCTACCATGCTTATTCCCAGCTTCTGTGGCGATGTATTACTGTGGAGACTGCAGTTTGAGTAGGAGCGGCTCCAAGATGTGAGCGCGTGCCTGTTAGGAATCCCGCTCCTTGGTTCAGGAGGCCCCAGAAGTTCATTAGATGTTTAATAGCTTCCAGTCACCGCTGTGCTGGATGGACCTGAACTGGTGACCGAGGGGGGAAAGGTTCTCTTGCACATTTACAAACCCTGAGGCATCTGGTCCCCAGGCACAGATTTGTCTAATTTCCCTAAACCACTGATGACCTGCCCTGAAATGATACTCTTATTCCCTTAGGAAATCTCTTGGGTTGATATCAAGTAGATAGTTATTTTTGGGTTCTTTCCCAGAGAGAGTGCACTGTATTGCTCTGAACCCTCCACACCAAATAAATATATCATCGGACTGTAGTAAAGGTCCAAAAAGCTTTACTGAAGGAGAAACAGATTATTAATAATTAAGGGCAGTTCACTGTATTGTTTTTGAGCCAAGTAAAGCTAATAGAGTTTTTTTTATAGCAGAGATAAAAGTGTGGAATATCTGGACTGAATTGATTGCAACATTTAATGGCCGCATAAAAGTCAATTAATGAATTGCAATGGTTAACTCTGCACTGAAGTGAAGCGTGCAGCTCACAAGCAATGCATTAAGCATTTTTAGAGAGTACAAAAAGCAAACAGACCAAACAAAAAAACGACAAACCCCATAATTAACTAGTAAAGGCCTATCTTATTTTCTTTCCCAAGAGAAAAACTCATATGACCGTATTTTTAATTCATTTATCATAAAGCTCTGAGTGCATGTATATGTGTGTGTGTGCTTTTCCCTTAGAACCTTTCAGGATTAAATAAAGCCTTTACATGAAGTTGATCAGTGATTAGTTCAAACAACGTCCTCTCAGGGCTGCCCGCGATTCCTCGTGGCAGGGAGGGCGGCAGCGCAGAGAGGACAGGCTTCGATGGATGCCTTTGTACAAAAGGCTCCAAATGAGGAGAGTTCCCAACTGCTACGTTTCAGATGCCCCACGTTGTTCATTATCTACCCAATTACAGTTTCCTAATTTAAAAGCATATTTTCTGTTTGTCTGCAATAACAGAAGAACGTAACATTGAAAAGAGAAGCCGGAATCATTGGGTGGAATAGCTGTACTTCTGGAGGATGAGGAAGCTTTTAAAATGTTTGGCAGTGAACAGATTATTGCAGAATAAAACTGCAGCCATTCCTTCTCACCAACGGTCATTATATTGTAATTTCGGCCCTCTGCAGCCTTCCCAAACCCATCCATTTCTTTGGAAACCTTTGTCCAAGCCTCAGTCTGACACGAGGTCTTTTCCTGCACTGCAGTCTCCGACTCTGCCTTGTTTCATGGGAGCCATTCAGCCTTCCGGTGGGGACACATGTCCCCTCTTTGCCATCTGGCCACATTCAGGTCCTCTGAGTGCAGTCCCCTCTGCGCTAACCCCAAGCTTGTCACTGCTCATCTGCAAAACCTTTCATGAGCTCAGGGCCAGAGTCTGCCATCCACATGGAAGTGTGCTGTGCCTAAGGACAGAGGTGACCCCATTAAAACCACTCAGAAGCATGCATGCTTAGGACTGCCTCGCGGCCTCTGTGCTTCTCTCTGCTCCCACGGGCTTCCCCAGGCCCTTTCACATCCCCGCTTAAGCTGGTCGTCTTTGAGCAAACCACACAAATGCAACATGCGCTACTTCTGCCCCTGACATCCTTTTAACCTCACGTCAACAGATGAAAAAATGAAGATTTAACTAATAATAGGAGTACAAGGGGAGCATGAAGAAGCAGGTACCATTTGCCTGGTTTTAGAAGAGAAGAAGATATATTTTACAAGTATAGAGTTCTGTGAACAGTGTAACTAAGGAATCCTAATTTTCTCCTGATTTGGGTTCTGTGCGCCCTGCATTTCCTGCTGGAGCTTCTTCAGTGCAAAACCTCCTGGCTCTCCCTGTTCCCAGCTCTCCTCTCCCCTGCCACGCTCCCAGTGCCTCTGCTGCAGCCCCCTCCCAGTTTCTCTCTTGCGTCTTGCCAGCTGGGCAAGCGATGACACGTGCAGGTTACACATGCTGGTTAGTGTCCAGCATCATAAACCAGATTTCTGGGGAAAAGCAGGCTCTGTGTCCTGGGCCAGGGAGAATTGGTACCTGCCAAGGCTCACAGGCAGGCTAGAGCCAGCTCCGAATGATCAGCCTTGCTGGGGAGCACGTAGTAGAGATGCTGAACTGCTCCAGCTTTTGTACTCAGGTTAGCTGGCTTAGGACTAGCTTGGTGACAAAATTTGTATTTTGTCATGTGGAGACACATCGCTGCAGTGGTAGAAAACCAACGTGTACAACTGATACCAGTGTTTGTGTTTTCCTCTCGTCTGACTTAGGCTGGGAGCTGCTCGGAGCAGGGATTGTCCCAGTGTTTCTGTGAGGCACCATACAAACCTTTCCAACTTGGGTTTTTTTTATGTATGAAGTTATTGAAGTTTGACGTTATCACTTTAGGCACTTAGAAGAGGTACCACTGACACTCTTCTTAACATCACACAAGAAGTCCAAGGCCAGAAACATGGTCTGAGCTTCTCCGAGGTACAGCTTAGGACCTCACAAGAGAAGATTATTTTGCTTCTTTTTGCTCTTTAGCTTGTTCACTGCCTGAGATAGGAATAATTTAGAATATGGATTACTATTAAGGAGTATATGAACATATATTAAAAAAAAACCAAAAACCAACACTGGCTTGTGATGCATTCCTGCAGAGGCAGCATGATCACGGTGGGAAGTTGCTTGTTCTAGTCCTACCATTAATATAATATGCACCTAAGCGCTGACTCCAGGAAGCCACATGTCTCAAAAGGGACTGTATCCAGGTTGGTATAAATAAGCACAGAATGTTTCCCAGCTCATGCATGGGCTTTATCAGCTGGACATAAAAAATACTATCTTTTCATCAGTTGGGTAAGCTAGAACAAGTTTAAGTAACTGCAATGCGTGATGTCAGCTCCTCTCCTTTTTCTTGCTAAGTGAATATTAAACAGCTGCATCTGGTGCTAGATTTAGTCCTAGGTGCCGTGTTCAGGTGCAGGAAAAAGGAAGAGAAAGGCGTCTGGTGTGCAGTGTTTCAGTTGCTCAGCAAAGGAAGTGTTTAAGTGCACGCCTAAATGCTCTGTTTTATGGCAGCCTTCATCTGCACCCAGCCTGTCCCTCGCAGATTACAGCACGAGGAAAGCTCCTGCCTTTCCATTTCCTCTGCTAGCAAACTACCCTTTGCAGTCAGAGACGTTTCCTTGTGCAGTAAGGGCTCTGTTTCTGTCCTCCTACCCAGGCTTCTTAAAATGATCGCTCCCAAAGAGTTGGAAACCAAATATACCTACCATGCAGGTGGTGGGTGACTGGGAATTTCTTATCCCACAGAAAAAAAGTGCTACATACACCCTTCATGCGAGGTCACTGGATGGTCTACAAGAAGATGTGCGTGCTGATGGGGAAGGGTTTCTTCAAAGTTCTTTACATTCAGCAATTGGGTGCACTAAAATTATTGTAATGTCTGCTGCGCTTTGGAGCGTACTGATGGAATTGCGTGAAGGTAACAGTATCATGGGATACAGCAGATGACTGTATCATAACTGTTACTTTAAAGAGGTAGATGTAGTTGGTGAGCCAATAACTAAATCATAGTCTTATTTTTCTCGTTACTCAGTAGCCTCAACATCGCTTAGATCACCAATGAAGATGAATTCGATTTATAGTAGTTTAAGTGAATGTTGCAAAACCAGTCCAAGTTTTGATCAGCTAAACTGAATCCTCGTCTTCAGATGGGAACAACCAGCCAGGTCCTTTCAAACTGAACTAGTGGTGCAAGGACAGAACAGTGGCACCAGTGACGCTGCAGCCCTGAGGGGTGCTGAGCACTCTCGGCTCGCCGTCATCCCACCGGAGATTGAGGAACGCATCCCATGGGATGCAGCCTCAGGGCTCAGCTTGTCCTTGCTCGTGTCTCACCCGGCGATGCCTAACACTGCTGTTTTGTGAAGTCTGTGTTTGTTCACTGAGTTTTGAAATTGTCCCCTGAGACAAACACTCCCCAGGGCCCTTCCCTGAGGTGCTTTAATTAACTTACCTATTTCCCCACCGCAAGATTGCAATGTCCCCTGTGATCTGAAGAGGAAACTAAGTACTGCCATCGCAAAGGAAACAGCTGAGACAACGTGAAATAGTCTCTTGACAATGTCCCTTGGCAACACCTAGACACAGCCCAAAAATCACTTACGAGCCAAATGCTGTTCTGAGGGTTTCTAGTAACAAATGAATTAAGCACTTTGGGGAAAGAAAGGGAAAAAATAAGCAATAAACAAAAATCCTGCAATGATTGCATCACTACAAATGATGTGATCGAAGTGAAATACCAGTCTCATGCTCCTGAGGTAGGCAGAATTCTCAATGAAATCGATGAATATTTGTTTGCATCAAGGCAGCACAACTGTTTGCTCTGAAAAAAACCAAACCCAAACCAAACAAACAAAAATTGGGTTCTCTTCCAGAGAGTAATTAAACAGTCCAGCCCTCTTAAATATTGCCTGCCTTCTTCTCTGCAACATTGATTCTGTCCATTAACGGGAATACTACCACGCTGCTGATTGATCTGAATCATTTTGGGGGAGAGGGAGGAGGCTTGTGAGAAAGTTTCAGTTCAGATCATAGAATCATAGGGTTGGAAGGGACCTTAGTAGATCATCTAGTCCAACCCCCCTGCCAGAGCAGGGCCACCTTAGAGCAGGTTGCACAGGAACGCGTCCAGGCGGGTTTTGAATGTCTCCAGAGACGGAGACTCCACC
>VXBO01013481.1:24430-41321 GCA_013400135.1 Rhinoptilus africanus
TCCCTCGCCTGGGCGCACCACGCCGGTTGCCGGGGACCTGCCCGCCGCTAAACACCCTCCTCCGGGTTTCCCCCGCTTCCCCTCACGGCGGCCGGCCGGCGGCGGAGGATCCGGTTTGCTCCCCCGGTGCAAGTGCGGGCGACCGCCCCCGGCCACCGCGGCTCCACCGGCTTGTGGCGGGGGGCCCCGGGGGGCGGNGGAGCGCGTCCCCCCTTCGCCGGGCAGCAGCCGGTCTCCCGGGGGGCAGCCCCCGGCCCCGGCGGGATGCAGGTGGTGGTTGGGGACGGGGGAGAGACGGAGTGACAGTGTTACTGGTTAACCGGGGGGGAGGGAAGCTCCCGGAGGGATATCTGCGGTCCTTGGGACTGCGGCGAGTGAAGCGGATACACGGATCGCTGCGAATTTGGCGTCGCCAGGGTGTGTGCTGCGGCTCCGTGAGCCGGGCCCGTGGAGCTGGGACTCCCCTTCCAGGTGGGGTTCCGCAGCTGCAACAGAAGGGTGTTGTTTCTAACCCGTTCGTTAAATAGCTGATAAAAATCAAATGTTAATTGGATTTTAATTCTCTCCTGTGCAATTCAGGAATTAGGAAGGACACGTGTGACTCAGTTCTATTTTCTTGCTTTTTAATCTGGTATCATGTCTTATGTGGTAATAAAATACAAGAAGTTTCTTCACAGAAACATTTCAGGTGTCAGAAGAAACAAGAGAATGTGTGTTATGAAGCTTCTTGAAGGGTTTTTCTTTTCCTGTTCCATTGCATCAGCATCCTGGAGCCAAATGTCAATGACAGTATGACAGCTGCCTTTCTGCTGCAGTAGTGGGGTCCTGCTAACACTTAGAATCTGTCATTCTGCATTTCTCATAACACAGTGTGGAAATGCAAGTGCTGATTAGCGTGTATATTAATCCTCAAACCAGTAAAACATCGTCTAGATCGATTGAACAATCTGTGTTCTGCCCTGTTACTATTCTATTCTTATAAACTGTGAAGTCCGTTTGCTTCAAACTTTTTTTCCTACTTAGACAGTTTTTTTTTCTTTGTGCTCTGACTGCTTGGACTTTAAATATACTTGTAAATTAATGATCTTTTGTGTAGTAGGTTCTGGCAGATAGGGCTATTGGACAGGAGACACATAGCAGTTAACCTGAGGCGCCTGCTGTCAAGGTTGGAATTTTGAGTCCAAGCATAGAAGGTTCTACCTGACAAATGTCTTCACTTGGCAAGGTATGTTGTTAGACTTCGCAAAACATACCTTCAGTTCTGTGTGGCAAGTTTAACAGTAAAAACCTAAACTGTGTGAATAAGATACTGCACTTTGAAATAGGAGTGATTTTTGCCTGGCATACAGAGAGTATTCCACTGTTGAAAGAGAAGTGGAAGAGTAGATAGCTTTTTATCCAAGTCAAACTGTCAGTTTTCTTATTGCATACGTTACCTGTCAGAGGGTAGGAGCCATAGAGAGAAGTGATCCCAGAATCTGTTTTAGAATATCCCTGCCAAGAAGTAGCATGGTTGTATGAAAGTAAGGAATGAACTTGATCTTCTCTGTTACACAACTTCCATTTGTCGTCAGGTGCTCTAGATTTTCTTCATTGTTTGCAGTTTAGCTGGGGCCACCTGAGGTGACGGATTATTGGAGAGGTTGTCATTGAAATTCTCTGCTTCTTCATATGAAACCTTTCCTGCAGGAACCTTGCTGACTGTGGAAAGGTGATGTTAGCTGGTTCTGTTCTTACATACATCACTGTCCTGACCCCTTATCTGAGTTTTGCTGGAGTCTGAGTGTCTGGATAAAGAGCAGAAGGAAATTATTTTTTATTGTATCTTAGCAGAATGATTAATTTTGAAATTAATTGAATGTGATAGCTAAAATGGCTTAAGGACAGTTTTGTGGGGAACTTAATTCAAGGTGTCTGTCACCAGACTTGTAATGGTGGTCACTAGACACCTGGAAAGAGACAGAAGGGTAGGGAATATTTGTATTGCTAACTGCTGACTTAGCGAGTGATACAGGAGCAGAAGTTGGCTCTGTCATTTGGAAAAGCATATGTAGGGGCCACTTTGGATTTGTGTAGCTGCTTAAGCATGATAAACGTAAGTGCAGTTTTTGTCCTCTCACTGTGTATCTTGGAGAATGGAGAGACACAAACAGCCTGCAGTACTTTTGTTTTGTTGTTGTTATTGCCTGCCAGCTGGGGCATAGATGGAACTAATGTATACTCTGTAGTAGAGACAGGCAAAACTAAAGCTTATGTGCAAGAAGGTTTTTAAGCAGTCATGTTTGCTTGTGTGTGTTGTTTCTGTGTTTTGGTTGTTTTCTGTGGGTTTTCTTTGTGTTTTTTTTTTTTTTTAAGAAATGGTGCTAGTGTAAGTCAAGGTTATCACCTTTCACCTTTGCCTGTTCTTCTGAAAAGCTTGCATTTTTTATAATTACACTGAGAGTTTTATTCATGGATATAGGTTGGCTTAAGTTGAGAAGAATGAATCCTGTCTCTTAAGGTAATGTTAACTACCCTAAAGTATATTATAAATCAATTTTATGAGACTTACTCATCATAAAAACGTTTGAAAACACATCTTCAAAGCTGCGATATTTTGACTGTTGTCAAATTGCATCTCATGGACTATCAGCTGTCAAGCAAATGTGCTACAGGCTCCCAAGTGAATATATGGGCTGAATCCCCACAAGGTTTGAATGTCAGTGCTAACTCCTGTACTTAGTGCCAGGATGCAGAGAGGCGTCCGGGTAGTCATTTTGGTCCAGCTGAGTCCCTCCAGGTCTATCGGCGTGGCTTGAGAGGTGGTGAGAGCGAGGGGACTGGGGGTATGAAGGAAGCTGTGCTTGGATTGGAAAGAGTTAAGTGCTGGGGAACGTGAAGCATCGGCACTGCTTACTAGCTGTGGCACCTGAAATACATGCATCAATTAGGCAGGGAAAGATTTATTTCAAATCATTTTCTGGCTATTAATGATGGCCAGTTGTATACACCTTTTGGCGTCTTTTCTGTTCCCGTTCATTTGCATGTCTCAGAAACCACCTTTAAATAAATGGATGATCCTCTTGCATACCTTGTAAGTCTTTTCATATTAATCTATGGACATAAAACCTTTATTTAAGTGTATTAGTATTTTCTTCCTTGTGATTGCGGAAAATTTAACACCTCTAACTACCCAATGTGGAGAACTCTGCTTTTCTCTTCATGTGTGTGAAGATAGGGGCTCATTTGATTGCCTTTGATTTCAGGATCTCTTCTAAATTCACCACAATTTTCCCCCCTTCTGTGATTCAGGAATGTTCTCTTGAGTGCCACAAGTTGGCTGCCGCAGCTGGCAGAGCATTTCCAACTGTCTAAAATTTGCCGAGAGTAATAGACTCTCATATGGGCGCTGTTTTACATTTGCAATCACGGTGCTTACTGGAGGTACAAGCACTGCAATTACATAAACATCAGAGCTTAACAAAAACCATCAAGAAACAAGGATCAGTTTTAGAACTGACTAGGTAAAGCTGAAAGTATTTTTAGTTACAGTACTTTCTCCCGTGTTCCCCGTCTCCTGTGGTTTTAATTGCATTTTCCTTTTTAGAAATGGCATTTTGTCTTTGTCATGTGAAAGCCTGACACGCAGAAAATACCTTCTCTGTGGGAATAGTGAAACTAGTTACAGGCAGCATATTGAAAGGTGAAGTAAACGGTGCATTCTTTTGCCTTTCACTCATGATAATTTGAATTTCAAGGTAGTTGTGAGATAGTCGTAGATGTGAATTAAAGGCTGGCAATGTCCTGCTCCGCATGTATGTGTGTGGCTTATGAACTCTCGCATCTGTTGTTACAGCCTGTGTCACCTGTTTATACTACTGTCAAGTGAAATACATAGTGATTTATTTCTGGTTAACTCTGTAAATGTTAAATAATGTCCATGAAATTGATTTGTAAAAGGACTTTGGTACTAGATTTATTTTTGAGTGTTCTTTTTACACTACTTTCCAGCACCCACAGAAAGAATTTTTACATTTCTAGTACCTAGGCAAGTATTGGCTGGTTTGTGTGTATCAGGAAGGATCGTTGTTTGCCCTATTTGCAAAAATCTAAAGTTCTAGTATTTCATTTGGGGAAATACTAGACCAAACTCAGTACTTTTTTTTCTTTTTTTACTACCCAGAATCATTGTGGGCCTGTAGGAAAAATTGGAGATGAAATACCTCTATGCTTTTGTACAATCTTCAAGTGTATGAAACTAGTTCCCTTGTATGGGAAGGTTTATTTTTATTCTTTTACTCCCGTTCAGTGGAAAAGCTCTATGGTTTGTGGTCTTGTTTACCAAGTATTTGGCTGATTCTCTGGTTTATATCTACAGCACTTGGGATTCCCAGGTGGTCTCTGTGCAAATAGTGTAATTGGGTCTGGGACAGCTTAGCTTGGGAGATTTGAGTACGTTCGGTTTGGTGTGGCTGTAGCTACGGAAATAGCATGCCTTGCAAAACAGCCCTTCCGTCTGCCACCCACACCAAAAGCTAAAGCTTGATCCTGTAGGCAGTTAATACGTCTGTCTGGAAGGCTGATTCCCATCAGCAAGAGCTTTACCTGAATCAGTGACCACTAGGCAAAAAAAAAAAGTTTTGTGTTGGTAATCACTTTATAAGTAAGAAAGCGCAGCGGAATGCTGTCCTAGATACATTTTTAAAAGCACTTTTTACTTCAGGCTGCGGGGCTTATCCATTCCCAGTGGCAGGAGGCTGTTCTGTGAACAAATTCTATTTAACTGACACAGTTCAAAAGACTTAAATTCAGCCATGAGGCAATTCTGGTTCTCCTTCAGTACTAGATGATTAAATTAAATGGAGTGTTAGCGTGAGTAACTTCTTCTGGTGTGCTGTACAAGGTACTAGATGAGTTCCTAGGAGCCCTAGTTGTAAATTAGCTGACTGGAAAGCCCTGTTTCTGTAACTAGTGGCTCTAGCAGTTGTTTAACTTCAAAAGTTAGATCTAATTGTGTATGCTTCCAGTCAGGTGTGGCACTGGATGATGGCTGGTTCTCCTTTTTATTATAGCAGTCTTGAGAGTAGCATCCTCACATGGGAAGGGAATTCTTGTCTTTTTGTGTTGGACAACAAAGGTGTTTGTTCCGGCTTCTGAAGCACAAATCAGTTTGACCTTTCTACTGAAAAAAAAAAAAAGTAGCTTTCTGAATTCTAGCACTGCTAGTCTGGAAGAAAAAAGCTGTAATAAGAAGTTGATTCATAGCTTTTGTTTTTTAAAAACAAAACCTTCCTGTTTAGTGTCCCTGAAAGTGAAACTTCTCAGGCAAAGTGCATTCTGGGCTCTGTAAAGGCAGTTCATTTCTTTTTGTTATATTTGCATCTTTTATGTGCTGAGGCATATGGTCATTTGAAACTGTTCCTTCTTAATGTGGAAGTGAAATATGTAACCTCCAGAATCCATGAAGCTTCGTCTCAAAGATAAAGTTGCTGACCTTTTATATCAATGAAGATCGTACAGACAAGGCAGAGGGTTATGTGAGGTTTTTTTATGGATAGCAGCTAATTGATGTAGAGTTGAGATTTCCTGCTTGTGTGTGGAAGTCTTAGGTGAGGAGATGTTGATTTGTCAGCTGAACAGGCAATTGAATTGTAACGATGGTTTGGAAACTTTTTGCTCTGGGTACTTCTTGTAGAAGATAACTTGCTGTTTGTTCCCATGTACAACAGGCTCGTCATATTCTCCCAAATGCTAAAACAGTACTTCAGATGCTTTATCTGTTCTTACCTTTGCATTTCAGAGTTCAGAGCTGAATTCATTTCTTAGCAGTAGTAACAATAACAGGAGCTAGTTGATCTCTCCTAGCTTGAAGTCCAGGGGATGCTCTTACAAGAGCTTCTAACTAGCCTAACAAAAGACAAGTTGTTTTCTTGTCTTTTCTGAAGTTTCTGGTTTTAGCCGCATTCAAACTTGTTAGGGAGAAACTCTCAGTTGTTCTGTAACTGTGGCCTCATACTAAACACTGGGTAGAATCATGTCCCCTGTGGGGAACTTACTGTAGGTGGGACTGGCAGTAAAGTCTGGGAAACGGCAGTGTAAGTAAAAGACTATTGATTAAGACCTAATACTTTGATCAAATAATGTTCTATAATATTGATGTTAATATTGTGTCAGGTTTTCAAAAGAATTTCAGTCAAACTACTTCAGTAGCTGCCAAAAGTGAGACTTGGGAACACATGTTGTAACTGTAGTCTTAAAATTTTCTGACAGCTCTTCAAATAGCTCTGGTGTGTCTCAGCTTTACAGCAGAGTGTTTTTGCAGGGCTGATGCCTCTTGCTTTGCTTCTCTCCCTGTCCCTAGTCCAGAACGGGCCTCAGTTTGACCCCATTTCAGCCCTATGAAAACTCATGCTCTAATAAACATGTATCCAGCCAGGCAGCATGGGAGAAAAAAACAGGTTTGGATGGAAATGACAGCTGAGGTGAGGACCGATGGCAATTAACTGGGAGGAGGAGCAGCTTACTTTGAGCTGAAAGCAGGGGAGAATATTAATTAGAATCTGGGGCTGAGGTTGGGGACAAGTTGTTAAAAAAACTAGCAGAGGGTTGGGTTGGGAGCCTGTTGGCTGTGCAGAGAGTATCGGTCAGGCACTGTGGGAGCATGTGGGAATGGTGCTGCGTCTCACCCAGCATCTTGGGAACATCAAGGGAAATGGGGACTTGCTGGGCAAAGAAAATATGGGAGAGAGGGCTGATGGGGGAGAAGGCTGGGCAGAAGTAAGAGCAGAAGCTGGGATTTTGTGAAGAAGGCAAATAGGGCAGTTGCACAAGGAAATTGGGATGGTAAAAGTAGCGTTAGAAAAAATGGAAGGAAGGGACTGGAGTGAAATAAAACATACTGAGTTTTGTCCGTTGCCATTAGTAGCCATCATGTCTTCACCACTTTAGCTTAATGTGTATCTCTAAGTGGTAGAAATGGGTGTTGTGAGCAAACAGTTCAGATTCTGGTGACGTGCCATGTAGCTGTGAGGATGAAGTGTCTGGGCTCATCTCCTAGTTAAGAGTTTATACTTGTTTTTTTTCTGTTAGGCTGCAGAGCAGTGCTCAAAAGTAAAGAAACTGCAGAAAGAAAGCAGCCTTGCATATTTAATTTTATATGCCATTTCTTCCATTAGGACCCTCGCTTTACCCCCAGGAAGAAGTGGCTGGTGCTAGTTTAATGAACAGGTACTCAATAATTTGTCTGTGTTGCTTAATACCTTACCATGCTCTTGTAAGATTGCTACAGAGATGCAATTAATTTCCTCTTGGATAGTCTGGTACTGCTTTCTGTACAGCTATTTGTTATCAGAATGGTCTGGTGAGATGAGGAAGTGGTTTGCTTCCGATTTTACACATGAGGAGCAAAGCCATGAAGAAGTTCAGCTAGTTTTGCAGAGTTAGAAATGACTGGAACCTGAGTCTTTTTAGACTAGTTTACATATGGCAGCCACATCCCCATTGAACTTGCTGCTTTTTTCTTCCTGTCGCTCTATTTTAATACTGTATTTTAACTTCACAGTTGCAGTTGTTTCTTATGTGGGTTTGCAGTCTCTTCGGACATGAAGCTGCCATAACTGAATTGGAGAACATGGCAGTGCTCAAGGTTGTTCTGTTTGCCGCAACATTTCATTTTTGTTAAAAAGGCAAAGTTATTTCTGGTTTCTTGTTTAAATAATGTTGCTTGCTCAGAGTAATGAGGAAGGATTAATTTCGGCATTGTGTGACTCTCAAGAACTCATACTCTGGTATTAGTAACTCCCACAAATTTTGGTATTGATGTAGATGGTGGTGTTTCCTCCATGCCTTAGCTGTGCTGCGTTCACACAGCTTTAGGGCCAGACTGCCACATGTTGTAAAAAGACGCCTATTTTTAGTGTTTAAATCTTATAAGTCAAAGTGGTGGTGCAGCTTTATTAGCGGAACTGCGGGCGATGAATTCCGTTCTGTCCTTTGTGGTGAAGGAAGGAGGAACAAGCCGATTCTTATTTTTCAATTGGGACTCTCAAGCGTCCACATGGCTCTGCTTAGCTGTGTCATTTGACTGATAGTTCTGTCGTGCTGTAGCCACTGGAAGGGAGGAACCATAAGCTCTTTCTGGTTTGTGGAGCCTTGTGGCTTCTCAAGTTTCTCTTCAGAAGAGAAACCATTTCAACCACTGTAAGAACTATGAAGCTGCCTTTTCTTCTGTCATTGGAAGGACATTTAAAAAGCCTTTGCTACTCTGTTGGGCTTTTTGGGGGTTTCTTTTTTTTTTTTAACCCTTTTACTAGCTCATCACTCCGAAGTTTTTCTTGGGACCTTCTGTTCAAGAGATGCTATGAATGAGGCTTATGCTGGTTAGACAACTGTATAATATTTAAAAAAAAGAAAAGAGTGTTTACTTCTGGGTAAAGAAAAGAACAGCAGCCTCTGCTGATGGCGCTGTGGTTTTTTTGCCTTTTCTTGCCAGGCCTACTGTGCTGGCTTATGTTCAGTTAATATTTGGCTGATCAACTCTGCAGCTAGCAGTGCTAGGAACACTTTTGCTGTAGATTAAATCTGGTGGCACCTTGCTTTCTCTTGGAAGCTTTGCATTCAGTGGTAGCAAATCTCTTTTCGGGTCTTAAGGTAGAAATTTTTCTCACCTGCTAGAGAGGGGGAATGATCACAGGAGTGCTTCTGATCTGAAAAGTCCGTCTGTGCTCCGGGTTACTTACAAGCACGGCTGGCTTCTGATGGGATACTGGGTATGTGACAAACGTTGCTGTTCAAGCTTGAGGAACTCTCACATGGAAAAGGACACATAAACAAAGATTTTAAACAGTGAGAGCCCCAGGTGCTGTTTTCTGGCCTTGGGTAGGTTTTTTACGTGTTTAGTTATGTCATCTGCCAGCTCTGCCCACCTTTACTTCTGTGGGTGGATTCATGCAACTAAAGTATCTTCAGTGCAAGTAAGAAATTGTAGTGACACTTGATAAAAGAACACAAAGTGCAGCATGCTGAAGCGTAGCTACATGTGGGTGAGTCAGGAGTAGCAGCACTAAAGAAGAAAAGGAAGTACAGTCATGATAAAACTTTGTTTAAAAAGAAAAAAAAAAAAGAAACCAAAAACCAGCAAACCAACAACCATCTGTCTCCAGAGGATGGGAACACAATACAGTGATATAGTTTGTATCTTATATTTGCTCTCTGTGTGTATAGATTTTTATATATGTGTGTGTATATATCTATAAAAACACATGTCCACCCATGTACTTGCACATGTGTCCACGCACAGTTGGCTGTATCGTATCTCTGCAGTACTCTAGTAGGGCAGTTTGTATCCCAAGCAAACTTGAGCTGTTGTAGAATCTACATGTATTCTTAGAGAACTAGTATTTTAATTGCTGGCCAAAATCATAGAATCATAGAANAATACCTAAATGATTTTCAAGCCTCTGTTTTGGTATATCGGTGATACAGGCTTTGCTTACGCTCTTGTTCCATATGTTGAGGGCAGATCCTCTCTGCCAGGGGACAAGCACGGGTGCACCCACTCATCAGGGCACGCTACGTGCTGCTGACAGTTGTCAGGAAATAAAAAATACTGAGTACAATATAGCTAAATTTGCACAATGTGTTGACTTTACAGCACTGCCAGAGTGAGTCAATGCTGTTGTATTTTCTGCTGTTGATGTATATGCAATAGCTTCAGAAAAAGAATTAAAAAAATCTCACTTAGTAACTTCAAGTAATTTGTGTTTAGCTCCACAGTTATATAGCTTTGACTTCCTCAGAGAACATGTTGTCTTTGGTCTTAGTATTTTTGCATGTTCAAAAAAAAATTGCAAGCCAAATAAATGCTTTCTTTAAAATGAAAAGCACAATTGTTGCGCTTAGAATTCGTCTGTTTCCTGGTTCTGAATCGGAGTGTTAGAAAAAGACAACTAAATGTATTTACTGCAGTCGTGGTACAATGCTGTTCTTGGCAAAAGGGTTGCGTGTTTCACTTCTATCGTGTGCTGTAAAGGAGCACAGATTTGATTTAACAGGTCAAGATATTTCTTAATAAAACAATCATAAGAAAAATAAGCTATTTTATATTTGTACTTAAGAGCATCTTTAGTCAAGGACAGTGTCAGTCTTAATTTGAGCTTGTGTTACAGCTCATCTTTGTAAGTTCAGAGAAGGGAAAAAAAAAAATTAAGACAGTGAGTGAAAGCCTTGTTAGATATGCCTGAATAGTCCTCTTAGTATGTTAGAAATACCCCAATTCTTTAAAGTACTTGTATTCTTGTGTAGTTTTTTTGTTTGATTTAAAGCTGGTTTAGTTAAGGTATTCTTTTTTGTCCTTGCCTTAGGAGGTCTGAGAGTACTGATTTCTATACTTCATCTGCTGCCCTTTGCTGAAGGAGAGCACCTCATAAAACTATTTTTTTTCTCATCGACCAGTTATCGTGTGTAACATCATCTCTTCCTTACTACTGTCAGCTGTGCTCAGCTTCGTAAACTGCTGAGGCTGCTATTACAGGATGGGCTTGTAACTGAAACGCGACGGCTGTGTCCTGCCTGTGGACGCCGTGATAGAAGTCACTGGAAGGTAGGGTTCATGCTCTTGTTTTACGTCTGATCAGGTAGTTTTGCTCTTACTGTTCCGTCCTTTCTAATCCTCTTTTATTTGGCATTTATGTAGAAAGCTCTTCTTGCTTGTACTTCAGGAAATATCTGGCATAGGTAACATTCTTTGTGTTTTCTTTTTCTGTGACCAGCCATACTTTTCTCTGGTTTATTCTCCCCTGAATACTGGCAAAACGAAGATGTTTAGAGTAACTGCTACTAGTAGCATCTAATTCAGTAGTGCAGTAGCTCTGGTTGTTACCCTAGTGCTTCTTTCATTTAGCATCATTAATGCTTCTAATCATCTCTACAAAGTTGAGGCTAGAACTGCTGGAAAAGGAAATTGTTTGAATTTTCTCTTTGAACTTTCCTTTTTTTCTTTTTTCCTCCCCCACCCCTCCTTTTGACAGAGCAGGCTGAGGGATCCTGAAAGCATCTTCCTTACGGGTTGTTCTTCAGCTCTCGGTGTGGGGCCAGTTGGGCCAGAAGTCCAGGTTTCATTTGAACTGCGCTTTGGAATCGGGGAAGTCTTGTTGAACAGGACATGGTGCTTTTTTTGCCTTTTTTTTTTCCCCTTTGTTGTGGTTCTCAGGGTTTCTCAGTACTTGTGATTGGACCAGACTGTGTGCCCGTAGTAGTCTGGTTTTCTGACGGATCCTCCTTTTGGGTCCGAGTAAAGTTTACAGTGCAGAAGAAAACCTGTACTCTTTGTGAAGAGCCATGAGCGCTACTTTTACCCTTTTCAAAACAGTGCTTCCAGAAAAAAGGATAAAAATCTCACTTTATCAGTGAAATTGATGAAGGTCAATACGTTAAGCTTTTCTACTATCATTTGAGCAGAAGTAGTAAATTCAACAGCTCCTGGGTTGTTTTTTTTTTTTAACTGGCATGAGTAGTGTTTATCATAGGCTGCAGATAATAACTGTTGAAAGATGCAGCTCTCATTTGTCATTGTCTGGTATTGCCTGAGACTTTTAATGGCATACGTTTCATAGTTATACGGGAGTAATTCTGAAAATCTGACTTGACTTCTGTAGTTTGTCTTGACAAAGTTTGAAAAAGGTGATCTTCTTTTCTCAGACAGGTGGGTTCCCCTCCTCCTCCCCCTCCCCTCCAAATCTTATAGGTTAATTATGAAAGGAAAACCTTTTGGGGAAGTTTCTCTGACCTAGTGGCTGTGTCCTCAGCACGGAAACTTAGCTATTAGTTCCTCCTTTGCTCTAGCACTGGTGCCAAATAATTGACTCTGTGTACCTTACAAAATGGCACTGGTTTAATCTTTACATAGAAATAGTATGGTCATGGTTTTTAAATATGCCGCATTGTTGGTTTGATAGTTAGCTAGACTTCAAAGAAATAATTTTGGAAAAGTATTCCTGAGAGCTGCAGCCCCAGAACTGTCCCACGCTCAATGAGATTTGCACCTTTTACAATTGACTTACAAGTGTTTTGTCTAAATCTGTGTTTACGTAAAACTGCAGTATGTATCAAGAATAAAACAGTCTGTCAGGGCCTTTAGCCTGTCCAGAGCGGAAGGGATGAAGGTGTTGTCCAGGCTATTTGCCTGATAGCAAGCGATCAGTTCTGTCTGCTTATCATAAGAGAGTTATTACATTAGAGTTTGTCTCATTGCCCAGCTTCTGACTGAAATACTGTGCACTAGGTGAGTTGTTGTTTGTTTCAGAATCTGATGGAAGGAGTATGCAGTTTGAGGGAGGTCATCCTCCCGCTCTGCTCTGCCTTAGTGAGGCCCCACCTGGAGTACTGTGTCCAGTTCTGGGCTCCCCAGCTCAAAAAGGACAGGGAACTGCTGGAGAGGGTGCAGCAAAGGGCTACCAAGATGATTACGGGACTGGAACACCTCTCTTATGAAGAAAGGCTGAGGGATTTGGGTCTCTTTAGAAAAATGACGACTGAGGGGGGACCTTATCAATACCTATAAATTCCTAAAGGGTGGGTGTCAGGAGGATGGGACCAGGCTCTTTTCAGTGGTGCCCAGTGACAGGACAAGAGGTAACAGGCACAAACTTGAGCACAGGAAGTTCCACCTAAACATGAGGAGGAACTTCTTTCCCTTGAGGGTGGCAGAGCCCTGGCACAGGCTGACCAGGGAGGTGGTAGAGTCTCTGTCTCTGGAGACATTCAAAACCCACCTGGATGGGTTCCTGTGCAACTTGCTCTAAGGTGGCCCTGCTCTGGCAGGGGGTTGGACTAGATGATCTCCAGAGGTCCCTTCCAACTCTATGATTCTATGAGAAGTTGCACTGACAAAACGACTTCACTTGGCAGATCTGGGATGTTATTTCATTGTGTTTGACTAAAGTGCTCTAATTCCAATTGCTTAATTGTTCTAATCATATAAATGTATAGCGTAGATGATTTGAAGAGGTCCATCCATTTCAATGTGGTGACATGAACTGTAGTAGCATATTGCTTAAGTAGTGGTACCTGTCTAAAGCTCAAACTTACTTGTTTTGAGTTAAGTTTTGCTTGTCCCAGCCTGTGTACTGGTTGGGCTGTGCAAAACAGACTTGGGAAACGGGTCCTGATTTCAAACAACTTGTGAGGTTATAATAGTTTTAACCAGGGAACTTACCCCAGTTAACCCAGTTGGTACAACAGAGGAAATAAGGCAAGAACTGTTTCTTCTGCTGACAGTCATGGCTCAAAATACAATAGGATAAAAGCTTAATTTTATTTAAAGTACTAGAGAGACCAAAGGAAACAAATACAGATCTTAATTTTATACTCAACTTGCTTTTTGGAAGGACAATGTCTTTAAAGTTAGTTGAACTTCCTGCTTTCTCCCATATGTAAGAGTTTGGGTTTTTTTTAATACAGTAATTTCAAGGATTTGCTTGCACTTATTCACTCCTTATAAATGTTAGAGCCTTTCATTTATCTCTGAAATTCTTTGACAAAGTTGTCTGGCTGCAAAGAGCACCAGATTTTGCTTCTAACAGGAGAAAAGGTGTGCTCTTCTCTGTGTCACTGCAGAAAATGAGCCACAGAATTGAACTGTGGCCCATGTCAGTGCTGTATGTTCTCTTGAATGCAAGGATTCTCTGTTAAATATCTTTTTTTTTTCCTTTTAGCATGGTTTGTTAGCTTTCTAAAAGGAGACCTAAGGATGTGACTCAACCTTGCAGAAGGAAGGAAATATGACATGTGGGCTGTTCTCCTGTTCTGAACTTACAGAAAACCTTTACGGAGGGCTCATATTGTTGTTAAGTAAATGTAGAACCGCTGTACTCTGCACAGAAAATAGGGAAAGTATAACTGTGTGTGAGTGTTCTTCGCTTTATGAAAAAGGCATTATGGTTAATGACATCTTGTAAGTAAAACAAAAAAGCAACCTACCTCCTAATTTAAATAATTTAAATCCAAGGGAGTGTGAAGTACTATTCTTCCCTTCCCACTTCCTACTGTACCGCCTCCTGTCTCTATCTCAACCCCTGCTGTGGGTCTCATCCCGTTTTCTCACCCTAGTGCCAACTGCGAGAGCCCTTCACTCGCTGGGTGGCTTTGGAAAGGTGCTCTTTCGCTTTTCCCCCTGCTTTTCGGGCCGGCCAGGCTGGGGCGATGGGAAGCCGGTCCCCGCATTCCTCCGCGGCTCCTGGGGCCCTGTCCCCACGGTGTTGAATTGCTGGAGGCTCAGGAGGGCGTCAGAGGTGTTGGGGATGCTGTAGTTGGGGCTGAGCAGCTCTGCCGGCAGGGAGAGGGAGCCATGGACCAAGGAACGATCCAGTGGCATCTCCTTGGAGAGTGGAAGGTCCCCCGTGGCTGGGATGTGGGGGTCAGCGGGGCGGCTGAGGAGGTGGCTGCCTGGGGGAGTGGTGGTGGTGGTGTCGGAGAGGCTCAGCTGAGCAAACTGCCTCACCATGTGCTGGTAGCCGGGCAAGCACGGTGGCAGCAGCGTCGGGGCTGGGGCCACCGCTCTCCCCTGAAGGGTGGACGGGGCAGTGCCGTGGGCAAGCGCGGTGGTGGCTGGTGGAGACCAGTTGGCAGTTGTCCATGGGATACAGGAGACATGGGGCTGGAAGCAGCAGCCACGTGGAGCCCCCTGCAGACCTGCATGGGTGAGCGGGAGTCGTGCTGTGCCGGGGACGTGCTGGCACAGGGTTGCCGAACCCTCGTAGCGATGCCCCTGGGGGTGCTGGGGGTGCTGAAGGTGCCGTACCTGCTGGGGATGCCGGGGGTGCCCAGGCTGCAGGGAAGGGCTGCTGCTGCCCGGACA
Source organism: Rhinoptilus africanus (assembly GCA_013400135.1). Lineage (NCBI taxonomy): Eukaryota > Metazoa > Chordata > Aves > Charadriiformes > Glareolidae > Rhinoptilus > Rhinoptilus africanus. The sequence goes on from VXBO01013481.1 coordinate 39,264, forward strand.
ATCGGCACAGGTTCACTGAGCCTGAAAGAGAGAGGGGAGCGCTGGCCGGTGGGCACCTCTGCTCCTGGCCCCAAGGGCATCCCCCGGCTGCAGGGGTCGGGGTCGGTCCTTACCTGGGGGGTAGAAGGTTTTGGGGTGGAGAAAAGGCAGCAGCAGCCGGGGCGTGGGTGGGCCGCGGGGGCTGCGCCGTGGGAGCGGCAGTGCTGGCTGCTCCATGGCGCGTTACGGCTGCTGCCCTCTGAGGCCCGAGGCTGCTGGCTGTGGCCTTTTGTTTGGGGGTGTCCTAGGAGGTGCTGCCAGTGTTCCACCCCGGCCCCGGCGGGCTCCCCGGCGCCTCACGGGAAGGGAAAGGGTTAAGGGGCCCCTTTGGGCAGCTCTGGGTGCTGCGGCTGCAAATGCTCTTGGTCAGTTCCCCGTGCTGTGGTCTCAGTGGTGTCAGTGGGACTTGGTGGCCGGAGTGCCCCAGCCAGAGTGCTGGGATGGAGGCTACAGGCGGTTCAGGAGGGACGGGGGAGGCAGGAGGGGTGGAGGTGTCCCACTGCCCGTAAGGGAGAGGTTTGATGGCGCAGCCATCAAGGGGTGGTGCGGTGGGGAGCCTGGAGGTGAGGATGAGGGGGATGGAAAACAAAGGAGATGGTGTGATGGGTGTCTGTTATTGATGGCCCAGCCGGGATGCCAGCCCTGAGGAGCTCCTGCGTGGGCAGTTTAGAGAAACCTCTGGGTGGGCAGCCCTTGTCCTTAGGGGGGATTTCAACTTCCCAGACATCCCCTGGGAATACCGCGCTGCTGTGACAAGCAGGTCAGGGAAACACTTGAAGTTTGTGGAAGATGGTTCCTTGGCACAAGTACTCAGTGAGCCAGTGAGGAAAGATGCCCTCCCAGACTGCATTTGTAAATGGAGAAGGAGTCCACGGTCCTTCATCGTTCTCTCTCAAGTGGAGAGTTGGATGTGATGGGTGGCCTCTTTGGTGGTTAAGGAATGGGCTGCGTGGCTGCATCCAGAGATAGTGGCCAATGGCTCGGTGCCTGGATGGAGGTGAGTGATGAGCGGTGTCCCTCAGGGGTCTGTGCTGGCACCAGTGCTGTTTGATATCTTCATCTGCGACACAGGCAGCAGGATTGAGCGCACCCTCAGGCAGTCTGCGGACGACAGCAAGCTGAGGGGTGCGGCTGACGTGCTTGAGAAGTGGGTCCCCGTGAGCCTTGTGAGGTTCAAGCAGGCCAAGTGCAGGGTCCTGTGCCTGGGCCTGGGCAAGCCGCGGTGTCAGCACAGGCTGGGGCTGAAGGGATTGAGAGCAGCCCTGCCGAGAAGGACTTGGGCGTGCAGGTGGATGAAAAGCTGGACACGAACTGGCAATGTGCACTTGTAGCCCAGAAAGCCAGCCGTATCCTGGTCTGCATCACAAGGAGCGTGGCCAGCAGGTCGAGGGAGGTGATTCTGCCCCTCTGCTCTGGTGAGACCCCACCTGGGGTACTGTGTCCAGCTCTGGAGGCCTCAGCAGAGGAAAGACCTGTTGGAGCGAGTCTAGAGAAGGGCCATGCAGATGGTGACTGGGATGGAGCACCTTTGCTGTGAGGACAGGCTGAGAGAGCTGGGGTTGTTTAGCCTGAGGAAGAGAAGGCTCTGGGGAGACCCTGTTGAGGCCTTTCAGTACTTAAAGGGGCCGAATAAGAAAGATGGGGACAGACTTAACCAACACGCAGCTGCTGACCTCTTCTGTGCACGTTCAGCTCAGGAGGTGGCTTTGTCTTTCGTTAGTCTGAAGTTCAGGAGCAAGTTTCAATCCTTTTTGATAAGTAAGTTTTTGATTTTTTTAATTTAAACACCAAGAACTCCGGCTCAGAGCCATGAGGACACTGACAACCGGAGCAGGGATGTGGGAGCAGGGAGTGATGAAAAACATGACTTAACTCCTCTTGAGAGCAGCTTCAGACTGAAGCTATTGCATCCTTACTCTTGTGAGTTTACAGGCAGCTGTAGTAAGTTCTTCCTGGAGTATTCCCTGGGGAAAATAATGAGTTACCAAACCCTCAAGCCTAATCATAGAATCGGTGAGG
>VXBO01013482.1:7891-19723 GCA_013400135.1 Rhinoptilus africanus
GGGGACGGGGGAGGAGGGAAAACCCAAAACACAGCAACTGGGGACTGGGATCCCGGCTACATTGCCCGCTCATATCCCTCCGTCCCCTTCCCTGCGCTCCTAATAACTGCCCTACAGCTGATGCTAAAAGCCTTTTGCAACATTTTGGTGAACGTGTCGCCTTTCTCCGTGCTTTTAGAGTCGAATCGGATGATGATTTAAGTTGCGTTTAACTTATTCTCTGTCGGGTCTCTTTCAGGCACTCTAATGAGCCAACGCCGAGGAAACGTCGCTGGGAGCAGGCAGTGAAGTATTTATTCACAATCGCTTCCAAAACTTCATATATGCGGGGCTTTAAAAGAGTCAGGCAGTGTCTTTGCGAGTGATTAAACCGGCAGCTAAGCTGGGTATTTACAGGTCCGTTAGGAGTTTCTTTGAACGCTCTGTTTCTTAATACACTTCTGCAGTTGCTGCTTCTGAATATTGCTGCCAGCCCCGCTCCAGCTCCTCTTCCCAGCACTGGTCCCAAAGTTAGCCCAGCCATGAGAAATGAACTTTCACTGCAGTAAAGCTGAGGGCTGGCGGATGATTAATGTCAGAATAATTTTCAAGAGTCTAAATCATTGCCCATGTTGCACTTATCATTCCTTTTCATTTTCTTTTGTCTGTAGGTCACATTTGTGATCACCATGTGGTGAGCAGAGGAAACTCCCCTCTCTTCCACCCTTGTGTCAGGAGCTTGGGCTCAAGGAGCAGAGGTCTGTGCCACTGGTATCTTAAAATGTTGTGGGTTACCCTTCCCTCCTCATCATCTCTTATCTCACAGGAATTAGTGAATCCAAAACTTCTTCAACGAGAGCCTTACAGTGAGCCTACAGAGATGGGTAATGCCATAGCCAGCCTCAGGTGCTGTCTAGCTAGGAAACGGAATGGTCACACATTGTAGAGGTCAACCCTGAGTGCAGACTATGTTTAGCATTCACACAGGAACAGAGAAGAAAGTCTCATCCGACTAAGAGAAGTGAGCTAAGAAACCCATAATTACATTATTTGTAGGACCAAGAATAGTTCAGAACTTCTTTCCTGCTCCATAAACTGTCTCTTTCCCTTTTGCTAGGGTAACATATTCTGTAATATGGTGATGTAAATTACAAAGGAAGTAAAGGATGGAATTATTTAAAAGTAAATAATTATCCATTACAATTGGATTAGTTTCCCAAATTCAAGTTTGCCCCTTTCAGAATGCAGTGTGTTGGTAAGAAGGAAAAGATGAAAGCTGCAAACAAAAGCAAAGAGAGGGGTTGAAGTGAATGGAGGAAATAAATTACTGCATAGGTGCCATTTCATCTTCTGGCCGGAAGCTTCTTTCCCCTTTCCAGCGAGCATGTTCCAAGGACAAGTACTGTGTTAAAAGAAAACTTTCCAGCTACATTGGCCTCTTGGTCAAATGACTAACAACAGGAACTCAGACTGCTACCTGCTTCAAACGAATATTTCAATAGAGATGACATGCACTGTGAGCACCCTTCCCCACCAGGTATTTGTTAGCAGATGTCCCCAACACTCTTGCCCCTATCAGTTCACCACTTTAAAACTTTACCTACTAGACAAATGGATCTCCAAAAATCTATTTCCTAGGCGGTCTCAAGCATGTTTCAGGTACACCCTGAGCCCTGCAGCTGCTAACTTGAATGCAGAAGCCCAGAGGAAAAGCAATGTTGTGCAGCCAGTGCCTACATGGAGGACAACAGCAATGCACATGGCCAGCATTGCACACACCCTGTTGCGATAAGCAGGCGCATCTCCATCTGGATCTCTACTAAAGTACTTCCAGAAAGAGGTTGTGAAGGAGGAGGATCCATTGGCTTTCAAAGAGGAGCAGCTGCTCTGTACATCTCCTGTAGATATGTTGCCATGGGGCTACATAGAGATGGGGTTCCCCTCTGTGAATACCGCAGCTCCCACTCTGTGGTGGGATGGATGTTGTTCAGCAGGGCCATGGGTGGAGGACAGAGGCCCACAAGGTCATCCCAGAATCCTTGACTCAGACACTTTCCTCTCCCCCATCAGCCCCATTCCCAGCCCATGTTGCCATCCAGACCTCCCCCCGCCTCAGCAGCTTGCCAGCCTCACACCCCAGGGCTGAGAGCCCAGAGGTGGGTTAGACACCACCAGCAGGCTTGCTGTCCCTCCACAGCGCCAAACAAGTTCCTGCCACTCAAGGTTAATGGGACGGGAGGGAAATGGCTCCAAATCTGCCCCCACGGCAGTGTGCTGGGATAACCATGGGCAGTCTCCTTTTCCAGTGGCCCCACGTACCCCTGGCCAACGGGAGCTAATTGGAAACAAGAGCAGGTCCTCCCTTGAGGAGCTGAACTTTGCTTTCCTCTCACAGCTGGAACTTCTGCCCCTTCCCCCTACCCGCCCCCCAGCCCCGGTACATTCAGCCACAGTTATCTCTGCTTGTGCACTGACTGTATTTTTCATGTTTATTATCATCCAACGCAGTGTAGTGCCATCTGGCACATGGACATGGAGGCCGGGGGAGGGGGGAAGAAAACCATATATTCAGCAAATGGAGCATACAGGGTTTAGGTTTTGTTGTCTTGTTTTTCTCATTCTTCCTGTTACCGTTTAAAATTATGTGGAAGGGATAGCTGAGCAATTCACCCTCATGAAAAATGATCAACCCCCCCCAGCTATGAAAATAAAAATGACAGGACAGCGGTGACACCAGGAAGGGACAAGAACACCCCTTCTGCTGAAATGCACTTTCTTCTTTTCCTCCTTCTAAGTTTCATTTCAGCTCGTACTTTAAATTGTTTATGTTAACTCTTTTTTTTCCCCCAGGATTTGTTCTGGTCTTTCAAATAGTTATTTTACTGTAAGAAGTGTATTTTAAGCAAGTCATATGTAAAAGACCACACCTCTCCTAAGCACTAGAGCACCGCAAGCCACACTGCAGTCCTTGAGATCTCTGCTGTTTTCACTGCTGCGATAAAAAAGAATGTAAAAATACATCTTCAGAGTGGATGCAAAAAAGCACGTAGTAGTTTCAGTGAAAGCTAGCAACTAAAGCATTGCCACCGTATTTCAAAGGTAGTTTTGTAAGAGTTGTATAATCAAAGCGTTTTTCTTCCTTCATAATTCATGCACCGTAAGATTATCAGTGGAGGTGCCTGTGGAAAAAATACTACACAATGTATTGTATTACTTGATTAATTTTCTTTCAATTTTTACTTTAATTTTGTCTAATTACTATATTGTGATCTAAGTCAGCAATCTTAAATTAACCATCAACTTAACTTTTGAAGAAACCCTACAAATGCACTATAATGACAAAATTTAAATTACTGTTAGTTATTGTGTAATGTCTACACCACGGAAAAGCAAACCTTCAGGTATTTTAATTCTATTTGCATATATAACATTGTATTTTCCCTGTTTCATCTTTTCAGAGTAGAATTCTCTGCCATTTCCAAACTGTAAAAATACTATTAAAAAAAACCCTGTTTGGGATAGTTTTTTTTTTTTCTAAATTGAACAATAGCTTTGATGAAAATGTGAAAGAAAATAGTTCTTGCAACTAAATTGTCAGCTACTCAGATTTCTTCAGAAAAGCAACTTGTTGTTTTACAGATACGCACGCAGAGTGGTAAAACTCCTCCCTGATCCTGCTGAAACAGAGACAGACATTGCAGTGCAATTGATACGGTATCTGTATATCGATCTAGATTCTGGTTTAAAAAAATCTGTTTAAAATTCAGTATATCCTTTGCTCAAGCCCTGATCCAAGGCTACGTGATGTCACTCTTAACAACTTCAAGTGGACTTTGGATCAAGGCCTTTTACACCACTATGCCTCATGCCACTAGGCTGAGAAAAGCTATTTCTTACTACATCTTTCCTTTCCTGTGAAACCAGATTAATTTGGAATGAATTAGAAATGCCTGAACAGAGATGCTCGATGTTACTTTTTATGGCAATAATTTTCATTTTAAATATTTCTTACAAATACAATTTGATAGCAAAATAAAAATTTGCACTTTCCAGTATATTTCCGCTCGTCTGTGATTTTTAGGTGAATCGCACTTTTACGTATGTGTGTTCATTGCCTTATTTCTGGCAACAGAGCATTGCAATTTTTATGTAAATAACAAGCGAAAAGAGAATCTATTGTAAAATACAATGTATGACAAATTCATTGAAACAAGCAAAATAATTTAAATAATGGTTATTCAATAAATGTCAGGAAAGCAATCCCACACCTTCGCTGATCGAGGCTGCTACGTAACTTGGAAGAAAGCGATCAAGGGAGACTTTTTATGCGGTAATATATGGAGCCTGTTCCAGTTGTTAAGCACATAATTAGAAATTCAGCAAGTCTTACCAAAGAGGGTCATAAACAACCGCAGTTAAAAACTCAAATCTCTCTTTGCTTTGTATGGCAACATGTATGGGGCGGGGGTGAAATGTTTGGATTTTTTTTTTTTTGGGTGATGACTCAGATTAGCTCCATTTAAACTTAGTTTTAACTCTGAGATTTGCAAAGCGAAGCAAACAGAAGTTTGCAGCTTACTGTTGGAGGTTGTTTAACTTAGAAAGGGGTAGAATTGCTTTGAAGCATCTCCAACAAAAGAGGTATAAAGGAGAAATCAAGGTGGAAGTAGCAGTCAGAATGCTACTAGCATAATGCGAACCCGTTATGTGTGGGTAAGCATGAACAGTTAACAAAGCAAACAAAGCTACACATCCATTTTCTTCGTCCTGTATGTACTGAATTATAGCAAAATCTTCTCCCAAATGACTTCAGTTTTCAGAGTTTACAGTGTTTCCGCAAATATTATTAATTTGAATATCTGGACTCAATGTAGTCTGGTTAAATAATCTATAATCAGTGAAATTTGAGTTGTGATGAGACAGCGTCAGAAAGGTATTTCCATATGTTGGAACTATCTCGTGCCACTTAAGTGAACTGAAATGGCAGGACAGACTTGCCTCATTAAACCATGTCTGGGAAGACAATATGTGGGGAAAGAAACCCCATCATAATTAAGCGTCCCATCTACATTATCGTATTAGTGTTAGGTCATTATAAATGGCGGGTAAGTGAAGCAATGTTTCCTTTCAGTGGTAAGTGCTTTGAAAATTTTAAGGAATTTAAATGCTTGAAAACATTTTCCAGCTCACCTACTTTCAACGTCAAGTTTAGCCCCTTATTTCCTTATTTATTCCTCTAACTCTCCTGAAGTGGCCTTCAAAATGCATAAGCGTGGATTTATTGTAAACTTCGCTGTTGCAGCTTCACTGTGGTTGTTCTGATCATTTCAGGACAAATGTGACAGCTTCAACTAATGACTGAACATCTATTGTGTTAGTGCTGTTTCCTGGTTATCTAGTTATTATTTATTTCCTGCTTGTTCTATTGTTTCTTGCCTCACGAAGACTCCTGTTTGCTCTGATAAAATTCCTTATAACACGGGTGCAACACCAAGGGTTGGGTAAAAAGGGTCCTCTGAACGATAACACAAAGAGCATATAAAGAATCCATCACAGCAGTCAGTAGTATAATGCAATTTATTTTCACTAGACATCCTCTTCACTACTGGATTAGTCACTTCACTAATGAGCAAATGACCTATAACTCACAGGAGTGGGAACTTAATGTGCAGGTCTTGCCTTCACCACTGCAGATGAACTGCAGCATGCTCGCCATTATACAATCACTTAATTTTTATGGCTCCTTCCCATCTTTCTTGAGCTTTCCATATGTGGTGAGTGTTTCAGGTGGGTGAAAAACGCAGAACCCAATGGCAAAACAAATACCGGGCTTTATATTTTTTATTGTTCCAGAAAACATTAATAAAAGATGCCTCTTGCATCTAGATTCCACCAGGAGCCCATTAGCAGAGAATGAACCTCGTTTAAAAAGCAATCTTTGTACGTGTTAATGCATTCAAGATGCTATTTTCTACCACTGTATGCTAGGCATCTTTCGAATTTATTGTCCAGATCTCACTTTAGCAAGACTTTAAGTTTAAAGAGAATTTATCAGGTCACTCACTATATGAATGCAGCTTGTCTCCCCGTGCTAGGAAAAGTTGACACTGTGAAATCTAAAAAATTCTGAGTTTGTCAGTAAAAGGAGAGTTTACACTTCCAGAGAAATCAAAGAACTTGTGAGATCTTGCTTTTAATTGTGTTTTGTTTCCCTTTCCTTAATTTCATTTATTGATTATATGTATTTACAGAGCCCAGAAATTGGAGTCTGTGTTTATTAATTTATAGATACTTGGAGTTTGGAATGAAATTAAATCAAAAGTACAAAATATTCAAAATTTTAAAGTTGGTGGATGACACTATGTGACCAGGAAAGCAGAAATGGAAGCAAAAGTGCATTCTATACCTCATTTAGTAAAGAATGATGACTAGATTTCCATACCCAGCATTATTTTTAACATTTTAAAGTAAATTATAAGACTCAGTTTGTACACTTAATGCAGAAATAGTTTCCTAGAGACAAAATAACTTTTAGCTTTGATAATAGGGCTGAAACTCTTCTTCTGAAATCCCCAAGATAAGTCTATCCCCAGCTTTATACCTGGCAGATCACAGAAAATTTACCTGCCTGACACAATGAGCCCCATGGTAATTAGAAGTATTCTAAGCCTTTAGAAATATTCTAAGCCTTTACGCACCTACAGATAAGGCCAGGAAACAATTTTTTTTCCTGTTTTCTCAAATCCTAAGTAAGACCCTGGACCAAATCCCACTGAAGTGAGCTGGACTCTTTTCTACTGACTACCACAGATCTCAAATCAGGAGGTACCTGCAACTCTCTTTTGTTGTTCTGCATCAGTGATGGTTTTGTGCAAAACCTTGGATAAAATATTGCCAACACCTCTCAGGATAGAATTAGCCGAGCAGTAAAATGGAACGATTGGCTCGCTGCTGTGTTATGTATTACATTCTACTGATGCAGCAAGTACTATAGGTGCTAGGTCTATGAATGCCTCTGATCTTTCCTGAATTAATCCCTCTTTCAAGTCAAAAAGCTGTGGTTAACCTGGAGTGTACTTTAGAAACCTGTTTTACATGGAGAATTTTCAAGAATGAAAAATCCATCACAGCCTTCAGTAGACAATTTCAGTGGTTAGTTGCCATCACCATTAACCATTTAGGCCTTTTTTTTAAGTTGGAATTTGTCTAGTTTGAACTTCCAGGTGCAATGTAACATGTATTCCTTTGTCTGCTAGACTGAAGAGTCCTCTACAAGCATCCTTCTGCCCCCATATAAATACTTACATGATCAAGTCACCCCTTAACCTAGGCTTTAATATGATTTATCTAGACTGAGTACCTTCCCTTTCTTCTACATACACTGCCACTAGTGCATTCCAGTCTTTTAATCATGCTACTTGCTCTCCTCTGAAATCTTTCCAACATCCTCCAGGTTTATAGCAAGGTGTTCTCAAGAAGCTACGTGAAATTAAGACTATTTTAAACCTGGAATAGTGACTTATGTTCTTACCGGAATTATATTACTCATAAAGGCATTAGAAATAAATAGCAACAGCTGGGAAAAAAAAGATGACATATCAGCTGCTACTTCAGTGTTAGAGCTTTAGGGACAGGGGCTTAATGGGAAAATAAAAAGTATTTGCGCCTTCAGCACTTACAAACATCAGCCTCTTAGTTTGGGTTTTTAAATATAGGTGTAGGAACCTGACAAGAAATGTTGTTTCATAACCTAGAAAAATCCTTCTTTTATTTATTTGTAAATGGGGTTTAACATCTTAACATTTTCCATGTTGCTTTGGGTGAGGGCATCATTTTTCATCTTGCTCTTGGAAGGTCGCCTAATGTTTGTGTCCAATGTTAAGGTCACTGTAAAAACATGGTGGGAGGACTGATGCTGTGCAAAGCAACGATCCCAGTAAAGTTTATAAACCACTTGCCTGGACAGCAAAAGTAACATGTTAAATTTTATCATAACTGCATTTTCTTGGGAAAATTACGTTGTTGTATCCATACCTGCTATAGGATCTCCAATGGAACTGCTTTGTGAGAATGTTGCTATGTCATGTCAAGAGGCTTATAAAACTTATTTTAGATATTCCAGCCAGTAATTGACAGTCAGTAGACTGGTCTGTGACACAGATATTTCACGCAGTGAGCATTTGGCATTGCTCACCCAATCATGCTGGTATTTTATGAAGTGGCTCTAACAAAAAAGAAATCCCATGAAATGTGGAGGAGTGAAATATTCTACCTTTCTGTGTTTTGCTGAAATATGTCCGACCAGTAAAGCAAGCAATACCCCTGTAAAACTGTATATCTATTAAAACAAACAGACAAACAAACAAATAGTTCAATGTGTTATTTAGACAAAAATGCTCAGTTTCTCAGTTTTGCCATGATCAAGTTTTCCTTCTAGCCTTTTCTGTCAGGCTTTTTACTTCTGCTTCTGTTGGTTTTGCTCATGCTCTCAGTCCGTCACCGTCTCTTATGTTCCTTTTTTTCTCTCTCCTCTATTTCTTTCCACCTTACCAAGTCCAGGTGGGATGAGAAGCACAGACTCTTCTGACCACCCCAGTTTTCAAACATGGGAGTTTTGTCCTCTAAATAGAGGTAAGCTAGGAAACAGCTGAGATCAGGGCTACATTGTTTGTTCAGAGAATTAAAAATGAGACTACAGGGGGAAAGAAGGCCGTACTGAAAAATAAATCACGACAAGAGGGGGTTTAAGAAAACCTCTGTTGTGCAACTCTAAAGCCACTTTCTGAGGAAGGCTATATCTGTGCGATAGCCCTAAGCCCTGGTGCTGTCAGGGTAATTTCTCCCATTTGACAACTTGGATGCCGCACTAAAACTGTGACACGGTTTCACAAGTCGGTTCAGCGCACAGCCATTTCACCTTCCCTCATCCCCCCCTCGCTCCTGCAAGATGAGTCTAGGGTGCAGCGACAGCCACGAGTCAATCAAGGATGGTTCTGATTGTAAATGCCTGCAATGGTGTAAATGACAGTGCCGAAGGAGATTATATTCAGAGCTACATACATGCTGCAGAGGTCCCACCTCGAGATTAGCCTAAAATACCACCCAGATGTCTAGGTCCCTCTCAATTAGCACAGCCAGGCAATCTTCCTGGCACTACAGAGGCAACGACGTATTTTTAGCTCAATGCTGTGCTCTCTCCCCTGAACTCTTGGAGCCCCGCTGAGCCAATGGAGTCCCAATCAGTGGGCTAGCTCTGATGCTGCCCCTTCACAAAATTGCCTGTAAAACCAGTTCAGCGAAGGGATCTGTAATGAGCTCAGCAGCTTGGGGCTCTCAGTAAACCGCAGCGGCAAAGTGAGTTCATGGCTGAAATACCAGCCCTTTTATTCATCATGAGCACATCAATTAGTAGTTTAGCAGGCAGAGGAAAGGTACAGTGAGTGTTCATTTAATATTAGGCTCATCGTAGTCTGCATTTGTGCTAATTCTGGCAAGTTTTCCACATTTTGGTACTTGAGGATGGCCTTTTTCTTAATTTTATTTCTCCATTCCCCACACCACAAAGAACCTGCCAGCTAAGTTCCATTGCAATGTATAGCATCAAAATTCAAAGATTAGCAAATAAGAAGTTAAAACAATTCTTCTAAAAGATCAAACAATTCATGAAGAAAGAAAGATGTCCTAGGATCCTGTAAGATTCATGTATGGGTCGTGATATTGTTGTTATACTTATGATTCTGGTTTATTACTCTCAGAGAGCATTAAGCATTAATGACTTGCATTATACAGGAAACACTTGTGAGTTAATCAGTGCCTCAAGTTGTTCAGTGGTTTCACCCTTTCTTTCTTCCTGTCTTACAAAGAGCTGATTTTATTACTTAATTAGTTCCTCTGGTCAAGGACTATGGACCCAAGTGTTGTCAAAGTTAGCAGAAAGGAACATCTGTCCACTCAGCCGGAGTCCTCTCCCATCAGCGGGAGGGACAGACAAACAGTTGATGGCAAACAGTATGTTCAGCAAATGATGGGCTATTATTATTTAACAAACCGATTGGAACAGTTTAGGATTTTTTTTGGTATTTTGTTATTATAAGTATTTGAGAAATACTTGCTGGGAACTTATTTCAGCCAATTTCAGCCTATTGGATGCTGGATCTGTGCCTTCACTATTCATTGCTTGACACTCTCCCAGAGTAACCGGTCCTCCAAGTCACACAGGATTATTTCTTGCCCATTACTGGGTGAGTGGAACTAATAAATAGGTGGGTGGAATTATGAATTAAGTTCTGCTTTCTCACTGGGAAATAGATTCACATTTTCTGTGTAGGCAAACACAAGCCTACCCAGCTCAAGCTTAATGTGTGATATTGGAAGTTCAAGACTCTTGGTCCCTTGATTCCCTCAGAAAAAAGAGAAGATTTTTTTTTTTTTAAACCTACAGTTATAATGAATATTTCAGATTTTAAGTTGTTTTCTGCTGTGCTGTTCCTAGGACTGTGAAGTCACAAGCTTTGGACCAATTTAATATTAATTCTTATTCATGAGTATTGGAAAAAAAAAAAATCTTATTCTTAAATATTTCTTTGCTCTGTTCTGAGGTGGAAAAAGAACAGAACAGTTCAGAACTTTCTACTATCCCTATTTTTTAATATGCCTGCATAATCACTGCTTTTTCTGTTATCTTAAAATGTATTCTGCAGATCAACTTCAGTTCTCCCGACATCTACTACATGACAGAATACTGACACATTTTCCTACTAAATACCCTCCCATCCTCCCCAGCAGCCTCTGTTACACACCGTCAGTCAGTTTTGTTGGGCTATAAAAGCATCTCTGTGTCTCTGCCACGTGCTGGGCTTCCCTAGAAATGCGGCTTGGTCTCTCCACCTCATTCACCTTCTAATGGCTCAGATTTTCAACAAACACTGCCATAATTCTCATAGTCCCTCTTGTCTATATGTTCTGAGACTAAAATAGTCCTCTCCAACAAGGAAATATTATATTCCATACTATGATGTTTTCATCTATTACTCTGATAGTTACGTATTTTGTATTTTCTGAAACTCCTCTCTCACAGTTGCTTCACCCATCTGACCCATTATTCAATCCACATCTTGCCCCATGTCGACTATGAAATCAAAACTTTTCTCTCTGTGACTTCAAGGATCTGCATCGCTCGCCTCCTGCCTTTTCTCTAACCTCCCTGCTAAGGATGGTGTTATGGTTTAACGCCAGTCGGCAACTGGGACCACGCAGCTGCTCACTCACTCCCCCCACGGTGGGATGGGAAAGAGAATCAGAAGAGTAAAAGTGAGAAAATTTGTGAGTTGAGATAAAGGTGACCGCATAAGTAAAGTAAAAGCCTTGCATGCAAGCAAAGCAAAACAAGGAATTCATTCCCTGCTTCCCATTGGCAGGCAGGTGTTCAGCCATCTCCAGGAAAGCAGGGCTCTGTCATGTGAAACAGTTACTTGTGAAGACAAAACATCATAACTCTGAAAGTCCCGGTCCTTCTTCCTCTTCCCCCAGCTTTATATTCTGTGCGTGATGTCATATGACACGGAATATTCCTTTGCTCTGTTGGGGTCATCTGTCCCAGCTGGGTCTCCTCCCAACTTTCTGTGGACTCTCAGCCTACTCACTGGCAGGGTGGTGTGAGGAGCAGAAAAGGTCTTGACTGCTTAGTGATAACCAAAACCGTCAGTGTATTACCAGCACTATTTAATTCCAAATCCAAAACATAGCACTATATCAGCTGCTAGTAAGCAAGTCAGCGCTATCCCAGCTGAAACCGTGACAGCTGGTCAGAATGATTGTTGAGCAAGGGGTTTTTTCATTAAAGTATATTTTTTT
>VXBO01013482.1:22023-43731 GCA_013400135.1 Rhinoptilus africanus
CATATATGTCTGAGAAAGAAAATCTGCAAGTAATGTCCTTCATTAAAACATAGACTTGTAGTTCTTTTACTGGTGACAGCGCTGTATAAATAAGTTAAATGAAAGCAGGGATGAGGATCCTTTGCAGAGCCCTCAAGGATTGAAGTGTCGGTGCTAACCTGACACCAGAAAGGGTGCACAGGATCCAACCTAAGCCTGGCAGTCAGCTCCTTGTGACTCTCTTCCTCAGAGGCTGCAATTGGTATTCAAAAGTTGCATTCATGCACAAGCTGGTGAGCATCCAGTAGATTCTGGAAGGCAGATGAAGCATGACTTCATTTTCTAGTTTATTCATGATTTTAGAGGGGGCTTTAAATAGCATATGATACGAGAGAAGAAAAGCTGATGATATTCCTGTGATTTCTGTGGTTTAAAGATGAACAGGGTACTTCTTTGGCCCAGTAGACTACATCTTACTGTGAAACTGCTTCTGGAAAAAACTGAGAGGATAAGTGGTCTTGCCGTCAGAGGCGCTGTACATCCATGAGCCTAAATTATATACAGGAAAAGTAAAGACTATTTTGCTTTCCTGAACATTTGTAAACAATTGGCAGAAAAAGAGAATTTAGATTTAAAATTAATCTAAATATTTAAAATCGGAGTTGAGATAAAATTTCAGTTTCTGCTTTCCTCAGTTGTTGCTCCTAGAGTCTTCCCATTATATTTTCGATTTCTGCTCAGCAGGCTATTTTTCAGAGCTGTATCACTTTAAAGTTTCAAGGAAATGTATTAGCCAGCAGCCCCACCTTAGTGACTGCATATTTTCTGGTTGTCTTGTAAATATAACTAAGTCTAATAATCTTCTGCATTACAGCTTGTGAAACTCCATTAACATCCAAAGGTCTGCATAGGTGGAAAATTTGACTCATGGTTATTTAAGAAGTTTTTATATTCTTTTTAGGCCTTTATCAGGTCTTCGGCATTATTGTACATGAGTAGTGCAGAACAATACTAGTAGGAAATACATATTCTGGAAAACTTCTTAGCAACATTATAAAACATATTTAAAATTGTCAACATTTGACGTTAACATACCACTTACTTTGACCTTGATACAGAGTGCATTTATTTTCCCTTATGTATTTGTATAAACTTGTCAATACCTTATCTGGAATAGGAAAAACTGTAATGCATCTTTTTTATTTCATAAGTAGGAAAGCTCTCTCTTTATATAGCAATGAAAACAGGAAACTGTACAGCATAATGCTTGTACAAATGGTATCATAAAATCCCACTTCAAGAAGATTTCAGTTAAAAAATAAAAAGCAAGTCTATCTTAAATATACTTGGTAACAGAAGTAAAAGATACTTGACATCAGATTGTTCTACCTCATTTGGACATGGCCAGTGTTTCTTACTTATCAGATATCCATTGCCAGTTTTCAGAACATATATTACAGTGGCAACTGTTCTGTAAAGGCATCATAAATACTGTGTGAATACACACAGTGTGTATATTCACAGTGTGTGAATTCACTGGTGTGAATAAATACCTGATGAAGTTCTTGAAGCCACCAAGTAGTGGCAAGGGATATCTTTGTTTTAGACTGAGAAACAGAGTTTAAACAACTGCTCTTCAGTGAGTGTCAATTAATGCTTTAGGCAACATCCTGGGATGTCCAAGGCTATTTTTTTTCCTGCTCCTCAGTAACTTACCAAAACACTGGGTGCCTCACTGCTCAGGCTTAGTTTGCTAGTTGCCCAAAGTTAGCTTTCAAACACATTTAGAAACCCTGAGTCTGGAAATTTGGTGACTAATTTCTTGCCTGAGATACTTAATGATCTAAATGCATTCAAAGGTATCTAAATACCACCTAAGTCCTGGAAGAGGAATTATCTTTCTCTCCCAAAAATAAACAAAACCGTTTTTGCCAGGACTGAGCACTCCTCAGTGAGAGCCTAAGCATAAAGCTGAAGTCCTTCACCTTCTTTTATGTCCTGTTACTGGGAACCATGTAGTGGTATTCCTCTTCTATCATACCAACATGGATGAGGAATATGCCTACCGAATGATGCAAGGATCTAGTGTTAGGGGGCTACGTTGTGGATGCTATAGGTTCAAACATTTTCAGAGTCTCTGATCCCTGTGGGAGCACTGCAGAAAAGGGTTAGAGTGCGTTTTTGCCTGTGCTTTGAAATGAATGGTTTTTGAATCTGTTGTTTCATTTTTTGTTCCTGTGGTGTGAGAAAAAACGTCTTTTGGATACCACTCCACCAAAATTGATTGGGCACTCTTGAACCAAGCAGATTGAGGTGGTCCATGTGCAGTGCAGAAGTGTAAAGGAGCTCAGATAGACTGTGCTTCTGCGAAAGATCTGGGAAGCTGTCTTTGCAGCACACAGTCTTTGGAAGTGTCGTGATTTAATTCTAGCCAGCAACCAGGACAACACAGCCGCTTGCTCACTCCCCCCATGGTGGGATGGGGGAGAGAACCAGAAGAGTAAAAGTAAGAAAACTCGTGAGTTGAGATAAAGACAGTTTAATAAGTAAAGCAAAAGCCACGCACACAAGCAAAGCGAAATAAGAATGGGGTTGTTCAGCTTGGAGGAGAGAAAGCTCCAGGGAGATCTTATAGAAGCTTTCCAATATCTGAAGGGCACCTACAAGAAAGCTGGAGAGGGAGTTTTTACAAGTGCATGTAGTGATAGAATGAGGGATAATGTATTGCCAAACCCAATGAAGGGCTGTGAAGATGATTAAGTGACTGAGCACCTCCCGTATGAGGACAGACTGAGAGCTGGAACTGTCCAGTTGAGAGAAGAGAAGGCTCAGGGTTTATCTTATATAACTGTATATAAGTACCTGAAGGGAGGGTGCAAAGAGAATAGAGCCGTTCTCCTTTCAGTAGTGCCCAGTAACAGGACGAGAGGCAACAGATGCAACCTGAAATACAGGAGACTCCTTTTAAATGTAAGAAAAGACTTTACTGTGAGGATGATCAAGCACTGGCACAGGTTGCCCAGGGAGGCTGTGGAGTCTCCATCCTTGGAGATATGCCAGTTGCCCAGGTATGGTCCTGGGCAACTGGCTCAAGGTGTCCTTGCTTGAGCTGAAGAGTGCAAGACCAGATGACCTCTGGAGGTCCCTTACAACCTCAACTGTTCTCTGATTCTGTGAAGTTTATGCAGCTAGAAGAACCACGTTCCCCCAGGAGTCCTAGTGGTATGAGGACCCCCAAGCCACTAAAGATGACATGCCAGAAGTATGTCTGTGCAGCACAGTTGTGTACACGCTGGGTCAGCTAGCCAGCTACACTGGCCTGGCCAGAGTAAGCTTTAAGATAGCCATGGACCATGAAGTGAGGGCAAATCTCACAGCCAGTGCAGGTTAATGCTTGTCACGACAATGACAAAGAACAGTTTAGGAGGACTATTAGCCAGACTTAATGTTTACAGTAACATGCTTTTTCATAAAGAAAGGGGTCAAATTAGGAGATTGGGCTACTGTGTTTTCTTTCTTCAGCAGTTGGGGATCACAACACACTCTTACCACGTAGATGAAGGGTGAAATAACAGATCCTTTTACGCTGTTTTTTGAGCGGACTGGATTACAGCACAGATTGTGTTGTGAAACAAAGAGTAGCTCTGCAGGAGCCATGACTCTTCCTATGAATCATTCTGTCCCCCCTCTCCCCTTCCCATATACCCATTCTTTTTGTAATTTTTCTTAAAGGTAAATATCTCCTAAATGAGAATGTCATACTAACTGAATGACTAGGCTTAAAAATGGCTAAAGTTGGCTGTTTACTAGCTACAATTTTATTTAATAAGTAGTGACTGATAATGGTTATTTGCCTTCCTACTCGCAGACAGAAAATACACTTTAAACATAAGCATATGCATTGTCAAAATTATAAACATACCCTTCCCCTAAAGTGCCAAACAGAAATAAAAGTCATAATACACCTCCAATATCAGGAGAGAAATTGGGGTGGAGGGCCTGGAGAGATGGGGTATATGTTTTTCTGCGTAATGTTATGATAAAAACAGCTATAAGTGAAGAGAAATTACATATGG
This sequence comes from Rhinoptilus africanus, assembly GCA_013400135.1. NCBI lineage: Eukaryota > Metazoa > Chordata > Aves > Charadriiformes > Glareolidae > Rhinoptilus > Rhinoptilus africanus. The sequence continues at coordinate 26,079 of VXBO01013482.1, forward strand.
AGCCATGCTGACATTTACAGGAACTGTTGTGGAGAACCCGAAGCATATAACAGAGAAAATAAGAGATTTGGAGTTAAAAGGTTACATCACATTTAGAAATCGAAGAAAACAAGTGTTGTGGTCCATGATAATACAGGTGGAGAAAGGATTACAGGTGTGTCGAAGGACTGCTTGGAGAGCATTAATGGATGTTGTTTTCCTGTAACTTTCAAAGGACGATTTGTCAAATACTCCCTGATGTGTGTTTTGAAGTGAGTGCTTCTTTTTGTGCATCCAAGGTGCCCTATTCCTATTCCCAAGGGCTGATTTTGCTCCCTGGAGCAAAGCAGGAGCAGTCATGAGTTTGCCCTGACTTCCAAAGGCTGAAGTAGCCTTTTTTGCTCTGAGCCTAACATCCATTGATTACAACACAAAGTGATGACAAAATCTTATTTTTCCTGAACCCTTATCCTGGGATCAGGGACACAGCAGCCAGATCAGCAGTGTAGCACAGAAAGATAATTTTAAGCAAGAAAAGTGTTATCTAGCTGCTGAAGCCTGCTCCGTCTCTCCTGCAACACTCAGTGGCTGGCCACGATCTGGCCCGAGGTACATTCACTTGCAGTAACACTGACAGACATTACGTGTCACATATCACTTTGCAGTAATTTCCTGGATTCAGCAATTATTTCACTAATGTTTTGTTTCAAGGCTTCAAAAGTGTCTAAGTGTCCAGATTTGATTTTTCATGCATATAAGCAGTCTTAAGAAGCTGTGGCACTTTTGTACAAATGATGATGTTTCAGGAGCTCACTGCAGCATGAATATCTACTATAAGTATTATTTCTGTGTTTGTGCTCATTAACATGTGAAAAGGCAACATCTGAATGCACATATATATTCCAAATATTTTTCTGAGAAAACATTTTTTCAAATTATTCTCACTGACTTATTGAGATGCTATTGACTTATGAATCAGCAACAAAAAAGTGCAAATTCCTGTCAAAAAGGAAAAGGGAAAAGGAAAAAAGGAAAGAAGGAAGGACAGGTGAGGAGAAGAAAAGGAAAAGGAGAAAAAAAAGAAGAAAAAGAGATCTGACACACAGAGGAGTGAATATGAGTTTTAAAACAGTTTAAGAACTGGTCACAGGAAAAACATGAAGTAGATACGGCTTTGTGTAGGAGATACAAAAACAAATAAGACATTCAACTTGTTAAAAGATATTTCTAAGCACTTACAATTCTAAAATACCGTCTCCAAACGAAAACAAGATTTTCCTTTCAGTAAGTACATAGCACATCAAGGCTGATCAATTTGTTAACGTGAATGTTGGAGAGAAGAGACGTTACAGCAACAAAGGTTCTGACATGTAAATTAAAGTAGTTGGTTTAGACTAAAAGAATATTGTAAAACGCCACCCGTGCCCAACTTTGTAGACAAAATCGTTAGGATTCGGGTGGGAGTTTTGTGATCAATCACATCATTAAGGACTGCGAGGGTGCGAGCACACCCAGGTTAGAATGAGTTTTGTTGCTGGTTTTGTGAGCGCAGGTTTAACCACACACACAGCCCCAGGAACCCCGTGTTCCCAGGCACATTGCAGGACAGAAGCTTCGCCATTATAAAAGTTTTAACTGTTCCCCAAAGAAAATCCAATGAGGGCTTTTGGATTGGAAAATTGCAGGGTTTAGCCTAAATGTGAGGAATCTTTGGGTCCTTGGTTAATTACGATCTGCTTTGTTACAGTAGCAGAAATAGTGCTAGACAAAAAGAGACAGTTATTCTCTTGAAGATAATGCGCTCTTACTACTATTTTATTTGTATTTTTCCTCCTTAAAATTAGCCACTGCTTATAAAGTACCCGCAATAAATCCAAACAGTGGGATGGAGACAGAGATTGACTAAGTGAAACCTGCCCTAAGTGTGCACCCAAGAGATCAACAGAAATCAATTGTCTTGCAGAGGTAGGTGGTTATACATAAAAGCTGAGAAAAATCATACTGGAAGCCACGGGAACACTTTCAAGTGGGAAAACTGGGGGTTGCCTACTGCATGTGCCCTTGCTACTGGGGAGCGTGTGTATGTGTGTGCATGTGAGTCACCAAGAGAGATAGCAAGAGACAGAGGGTGGAAGAGAGAGAAAAAGGAAAAGGGGGGAAAAGAAAAAGGGAGGAAAAAAGAAATCACTAGAGACACACAGATGCAAAAGCACAATGGTTGTATTAAATTATTTTGAGCTTTTCGTACAACTTACATAATTCTCAAGTAGAAGAAAATAAAGCCATAATTTATGCACAGTTCTCCCCAGCAAGTAAAAAAAAAAAAAAAGAAGAGGTTATTTTTACACCCCCCTATATTGATTGTATTTTTAGAACACTTTCTAAAATAAGTGGAGAATTCAATCCTACTCTCTGAGGCATGTCAATTTGTGCCCACATAGTGGATGGAAAGATTGAACCCTAAGTGCAGATCATGACATTCTGCTGTGATAAAAGCTGTTTCTGTTTGCTTTAACACTCATGCATAGTGGTAAATGCCACCTGTGACACATTGGGATAAGTATAACTATCTCTATTGCATCCAGTGATTGCAGTACACCGAAAGTTGCTTCTGAAAGTTACTTGACTTTCTCTACTTAAGTAACTTGATTTTCTTCAAGTGTTTTAACGCAAGAGAAAGCAGTCAAGCTTTAGATACAAATAAATTTCACTTGCCAGGAGTTTTTTTCAGAACATGATACTAATTAACAAGAGAATACATGTCCTAACAGAAATCCAGTCTGTGATCTACTTCAGCATGTACTTATTTCTAACCCTGTTCATGAAAAGCCTTGCACTCTTGCTTAGATCCTTCTTAACTGTGCCTGTAGGCGTTGCTTAAGCAGCACTATGGAAAATATCCGTTCACCCAACCACTGCTCGCCATATGTTTTTATGCATGTAAGGAGATGTATATATTAATAATCAAGATCTGGTCAGAAAAGCATCCTTCAAGCCTACTCGTTTCTTTGCCTCCTAGACACTGCCCTCTTCTTGTACCATCAAATCAGCTTGTTTCCACTATTATTTAAGTCACTGTGGCTCTGAAGGCAGAACCAGAAGCTGCCAGAACCACCTAAATAAATGAAAACCTCAAGAAACCTGAACATGTGTCACAACATCACAGTACCTAAAGGGGGCCTACAGGAAAGATGGGGAGGGACTATTTATCAGGGAGTGTAGCAATAGGATGAGGGGTTAGAGCTTTAAACTGAAAAAGGGGAGATTTAGATTAGATCTTGGGAAGAAATTCTTTACTGTGAGGGTGGTTGCCCAGAGAAGCTGTGGATGCTCCATCCCTGAAGGTGTTTAAGGCCAGGCTGGATGGGGCTTTGAGCAGCCTGGTCTAGTGGGAGGTGTCCCTGCCCAGGGCAGGGGGGTTGGAACTAGATGATCTCTAAGGTCCCTTCTAACCTGAACCATTCTATGATTACATTCCCAGATATAAGGGCTGTAAGATTGCTATGCTGCCAGTGGCACATTTCTTTTTTTATGGTGTGGAAACTCAGAGAGGGCAGCAGGGTGGCAGACGGCCTTCCCATGAAAACTTTTGCAAATTCTCCAACTGTCATTTCATCCTCCAGGTGTATCTCCCGCTTCAGAAAGCCGTTCATTACTGCAGACCTCCCAGAGAAGCCTATGTTCATGTGTTTGATTGATTGGTGGCTACTGCAACTATTATTTATTAATCAACTTTTCGAGTGGGGAACCAGCTGTCCTGTTTGCCTGGGAACTCACATGCTGAGGTTCTGGTCCACACATGGAGCTCCTGGACAGAGTGCCAGCCCATATATTACGAATTACATGGCAGAAACAAATTCTCTTCTTCTCTAGCTGTGCTGGCTGTCCAGGCCCTTGTCTGCCGTAAGGGTGGAGAACTGTCAGGTCCCAGCTCCAAAAATCCTTCCTGCTCCCTCCTCTGTGCTGCAACCCACACTGGCCTAGTTTTGAAGCGTGCTTGATAATGGGTTTGAGCAGCTATAATTTCTTTCCCATGTAAGATAATGTGCCCTAATATTAATACTTCTAATAATAATTTCTGGACGACCTCAAGCTTTTTAGCAATTTATTAAATCCAGGTGGGTACTAAAAAAATAGTGAGTATTGGCAGGCCCTCTGATAATAATAAATAAGTGTAAGTGGGTGTTTTTTAACATTTTGCTGAAAAACTATTTTTGTCCTTGGACAGCGTTTTGTTACTATGCTTGCACGCCTCGGTGTGTTTCCTACTGTGCTGGCTATATAGTTCTGTAGATATAACAATACATATGCATGCGTGCATTATCTATATATCTCCTGTTTGCAAAACCTGAAGTAATTTATGTAATTATACGCATAATGTATTTTATCCAAATACACAAAGAGGATTTTTTTTTTTTAAATGCCACTTAGGATCTAGATTTAACTTAAACCACTACTTAGTCTATCTTCCTTAATAGGATACTAAAAAGGAATTTTATGACAACATTATCAGTAGCATTTTGCTGATAATTAGAATAACAATAATAATACTGAGATATTTTTTCAGTAATAATGGTGTTATTAATGAGATTTTTATGAAAGACAGACTTCTTTAGTATAATTATGAAAATTGATCTTTTGCATTTTAGTTATTCACTGAAATCAGATAAGTGGCTTAACTACATGTATTATTTCTAATAAATATTCAAAAGAATGCATTTAAACAAGGCACCTCATTCTATTCTTGCTCGTATTCCTTGCATTTAAATAAAAGTGTAATTGCTCTGCTTTTTTAAACTGCTAGTTTGGATTAGCTGTCTAACCTGTACAGTGTAGCTGTTTGCTGTTTGCATTTTTAATAGCTTTATTACCATTTGGTGAAGCCTTAATTTCTCACTCCCTTGAAGAGTCCTGCCTTTAAGTCAGCGCTACAATTTAACCAGCAATAATCTGTCAAGATAAGATAAAGACCTACACCAGATGAAGTGCAGTATTTTTGTGTAGCATTCTGTCATTGTTAAAGGAAAGATCTGAGAATGTCAAAATGTAACACCTGAAAGTTTAATAAACTTTGTAGCATAATTTTACAGTTCACATTTTAAAATAAATTGTTCTAGAATACATTAGCTTGTTCACTAGTGAAATCAGTTAAATATCTATATAAATATGTTTGGGTGAAGGGAGCCAGCAGTTTTTCAACAAGGATAAAAGTTCTTTCAGTTTTCAAGCCTCAGATTAAGTAATTTCTAAAAATCCTTGCTTCAATTCAGTTCTATTAACTCTGCAGTTTCCTCGTAACTCCTTCATAATATTTGGCCATAACATCACTGCAGAGGTTCATTAAATATTGCAAACATCCTTTTTTTTTAGAGTTGCTAATACTGAGGTAATTGAAGTGAAGTGTGCTTAACTCCTCACTTTCAGGGCTCAGGCTCCTCTTTGAGTATTCCTGTTTCTTTTCACATTCCCATTTCACCTATTCATGCAAGTAAGTTTTGGGTTTGATTGTTTGTTTGTTTGTTAATTAAAAGAAACAGATGAAGATGAGGTCCTAAATCCATGTGAAAGTAAAACAGTAACTGAACCGTGACAGATATTTATAGTAGTATATTTATAGAGACAGAAGAATGAAGAATGAATTTCTTAGTTCTGCCTTAGCAGAACCTGCTATTCCACGTGCAAATGGACATTAATGCCTTTCATCTAACCAGGCATATTCAATGAAAACAGCAGAAATGTAGACTCTGTGAGCTGCTCCCGGGTCCATGAGAATAGATACAGGGTCAGGTAGGTGGTAGGGGAGGGAAAACCAGAGCACTGTGCGCGGGAGTGTTTGGGCAACTCTCCTGTTCAAACCCTGTGCCCTGTGGATGGCTTGGGCTGTGCTGGGATCTTTCTCTGCACAACCCAGGAAGGGAAGAAGCTTTAGGATTTCCCATCCAAAGATTTAGAGGTGGGTTGTTTTTTTTTTTTTGAGTGACTGAACTCTCACAAATGTTGCTTTTTCCTTTTTCTTTTTTCTTTTTCTTTTTTTTTTTTTTTTTTAATAGAAGGGTGCAGTGAAATAAAAAGTAGCTGTTTGCAGGCATTCAGCCCAGCTCACTCCTTAGGCTCAAGCTGTTGTCTCTCTCCACAATGACCAGCCCTCTCTTCTTAGATTGGTTAAACTTTCCCAGGGCAGCTTTGCTAAAACATATGCTTCCATGAAATGGTTCCGTTTTGATGAACCATCATTTTGCAGTGAAAAAAAGTTCTGATTTGCTGCCAAATTCTTCAATCTGTTTAACTTCAGTATTCTATCTTCCTGGGCTAGTTCTACACTGAGTTATATTAAGCAGCAGCCTGAAATGCTCTTTTGGAGAGCTCTGAAGGTTTGGCACCACAGACCCTGTATTAATTACAAATACTGTAATACAGTATATTTATTTCCATTTTTCACAGTCAGTGATTTATGAACTGCAGAGCCATCATTGAATAGACTTTGACTTATGAGAACCAGGCCCTGCCTGAAACTGTGAAGGCTGTTAATAATTTAGCTCTGCTTTGACACAAACTTGGTAGATCTGTGGGCCTTGGTTATTAGTTACGAGGAAGAGAATCCTATTTTTAGGAACAAACAGGAAAGATATATCTGCAATAAAAACCTCTGCTGTGTGCTTCATTGAATGCACTGCTGTCAAAAAATCTGTTCAATTTTAAGGTTAAGGCCATAGGACTATTCTATTTCTATGAGAAAAGCCCATAGGATGTGGCCAGGAGAAGGACCAAGATATCAAACTCCCATTTAAGAAGTAGGTGCACCTAAAATTAGTCTCCAAAGTCCATTGTTAAAGATTTAAGAAATATTTAGGACTTAACAAATATTTAGTAGCGGCTGCTACTTCATGGCAACAGCAGAAGGAAGCTCAGTGATAGTCATTACCCTTATTCCATAAACAGTAGTACGTGATGCGTCAATAGCACTGATGAGTGCTGGAGAATTTTCCCATGATAGCGACGCTGATTACTGGCCTGCTAAAACACAATTTAAAGGAAGCTGAAAATATGTAAATATTTTCTAATTTGACTTTGCAAGGTGGTTTTTTTCCTACTTGGATATTTGGGAGCTAAAAATGGGAATGAAGGCAGTTTACCAACAATGTCACAAGCCCATAGTCTATGAAAAATCATGAGAGAGCCTGCAGGGGGTGCAGCCCTTAACAAATACTGCACGACTGTGTGTCTGCTTGAAATACACTTGCCACAGGTCTCCATTGAACAAAGCATTTAATCAAATTCCTAAGTTTACATTTGTGCTGAGGACCTGATCTGTGTCTCAAGGACTTTTTGGAAATGCAAACTGCCATTCCTATGCTCTGTCTCCCTCTGGGACGTACAGTTTAGACCAGGGGAAAGGGTTCCTCAGAGGCTGAGTTCAATCAGCTCACAAGACCACAAATCACATAGGGCCAAAAGAGCTCATCTGCTGGCATCAACGGCCAGGAGATCAGCATCTCTTGCACGGAGGCTTGAGGCTGTGCAAGATGTCTGCTTTTCCAGCTGTACTAAGTGAAAGCCGTATGGTGTGGAGATGCTGATCCCTGAGCACCACGGAAGGTGGTTATGGCTTCAGCATCTCTGGCTGTGTGAGCTATCCTGTAAAGCATTTTGTCGGAAAGCGGGCAGGTTAAAGCCATCTGCCTGACTCACACAGGCTCACCCCGGCAGATTTGCCCACAGAACGGCAACAGCCCAGGAACAGGCTGTTGACCTCCTCGTCTCATGCAGCTCTTTGCACAGTAATTACCATCTTTTAAACTGATTATTTTCTTCACAGTCTGAAGTGAGGCATGGATATGAACATCTCTTCATACTGGCAGCCCAAGCCTACGTCGACCTGTAAGGCATTTGTACAAGCGTGAGTGAACAGAGAAGGAAGGGCAGATAGAGCCTCCCATCGAGCAGGAGGAATGATGTGCCCAACAGAGCTGAAGCCAACTGGACTTCAAACGTGCCTAAAAACCTTCCTGGACTGCGACCTTACAGCTGCTATCTCAAAACAGCACCTCACTTCCCATGTTTTAGACAATTCTCTCCACAACAAAACAATCTGAGTCTGAGACTAGTCGAGGCTGGAAGCATGTGTACATTTGAGGTTAACATAATGGACTCCTTGCCTCTGTATCTCATGACATTTTAATTTTTTTTAAAAAGTAGGAGCACTACCCCAACATGTGTATGATGTGAGGGCATGCGTCAATTAAAGGTGTGAAAAATGATTACAGCCGAAGGCTCTGACTAGAATAATCACAGAGAAGCCAAGAGGCTCGTGGTTCAATAACGAGTTCATTCAGAAAGTCACAAGGCAGTGTGACAGCTGGAGTGAGGAAAGACTTGTGGCACTATTTTTTTAAGAATTGCACGATGAAAAAATAATAATAAACATTAACAATGTTTTTGTTGTGTTGGGTTTTTTTTTCTTTTTTCTTTCCCATGACATAAACAATAGTACTCTGGTCATAAGACAAAACCTGACAAAGGTCCAAGGTTGAAAAGGGTATCTTTGAGCCTGTCTTCCAGGTATAATTATTGTAGGTTCAGAGGAACCAGATCTGGAGTGTTGTAAAACTCAACACAATGAACTTGACAGACAGCCAGATTTCTGTTTTCAGCCAGTTTAGGGTTACTATAATCTCATTATTATGCTTGAAAGACGACAAGTAATAGAATCTCAGGTAGCCGTTCTGTCTTTACTCAGCCGCATCTTCTCTTTTATGCCGATTTGCCTTGATTACCTGAACTAGTGAGGCTCGGTTTTCAACCACTTATCTTCCAGAAATAATCATCTGATCAGCCTTACAAGGTTCTCACTGCACTCAACAGTTTTAATGGGTCAAGCGTTAAATTAACCCTTTAACCATACCCCAGGAGAATACAAAACTTATTAAAAAACAATTTACTATTCAGTCTTTGTTAGCTTTGCAGAGGAGAAGGAGTTCCTTACCCAGCTTTGCTCCCTCCACTCATGTCCTGTTTTACTGCATCCCTGCCTTTACTAATACAAAAAATCTTTTTAAAGCTTCTGCTTCAGGAAACTTTGTTCTGGTTTCTTACTTCTACAAAAGCATAAAATGAAGCCATAGAAAAAGTGGTGTGTATCTGACGTTGTATTTTAAAGCAACTTCTTACAAAAGTCAAATTAATTTTTCCAAGTATGGAAAAACGCATCTGCAAAAATTTGACTCATGTCAGTCAATGTTGTATTACATGCAGAACTGTAAGGTTAATGAAACTCCTATGGACTCATCTATGCAATGGAAAGGGTTTGCAGCTCCTTCTGGCACAGGAGAGTATTTGCACCAGACTCAGCTTCAGCAGGAAAGAAAAGAAGCAAGAGGTCACTTACTGGTGTAGATTTGTGATGGTGTGAAGAGCAGTCAGTAACTCTGCTGTTGCTTCCAGCCTCCCCAGAAAACTCCGGAGTCCCCTCTGGGAGGAGGCTGGAGGCAGGAGCCCAGGCAATGCTCTCTGGATTCGTCCTTCCCCAGGACAATGCCCAGCCAGCAGAAATATGCCTTCTGCCATGACTCATCGCAAAGCTGGGGAAATCGAGGGAGGTGTGAGAGGATGTGGCTCTGAAGAAGCAGCCTTGGCAAAGCTGCTCCTGGGAGTAGGTCCGCACCATCAAGAGGGGCTTGAACAAGAGGGAAATGGCACCAATGGCTGTACCAGACCTCGGTTGTTCTTGTGAAGCCAATGCTCTCTGCACACAAGAACTGCTTTAGCAGAGCAGCCAATCCATACCACAAAGGGGGAAATTCTCCCTTTCAGCAATAACTCCGACAGCGAAAAGAGAACAGAGCAGCAATATTTCAAGTAAACCAGGATCAGAGATAGCCTGAATTTGCTAGCTGTTATGAATGAAAGGTATGCTCCATCCCAGCGCTGCTTCTCACAATGATAGCATAGTAGAGATGCCCAGGGTGTAGCTCTAGCCTTGCTATCTTCAACCAATACTTGTTCACCCAAAATTCTCACTGCCATTCACAGGGGTATTGCCAGGAAATGACTTCAATGAAAGATGTTGCTCTTTTTTTTACAGAGAAATCTCATAAAACACTTTCATCACCTTTAGTTTGTACAATCCCAAATCTGATCTTTGATGATCTTTGATGACAACTGGAACTGCTTATGGAGTTTTACTAGCTCAGGTTAGTAGTCATCAAAGGAATGTCAGGATTATACAATCTACTATGTTTGTGTTTGTCATTACTGTGCATGTTAGTTATTATGTGTCCATAGAAAAATAATGTGATAATTTCAGTCTGCTCACAATATATTGGTCCTTTACAATGGAGGAATGGAAAGAAAGAATGAGCAGTGCCTAAAATTTAGATGGGGTATAAGGCTCTTTTAAGAGCCTTGGCCAGTGCCAAGGACACTGAGCACAGCCAGCCTGCTGGGCAGGGCACTGCTGATAGTTAGCCAAGAGAAAAATCAAAGAGGAACAAGTCTTGGGGCTTATCCCTCTGCAAAACTTTGGCATCCTACTGGGGTCTACAGTGAAGGTGTTTTGCTGTCTTCAGAGTCCTTCAGCAGTGAGGCATGTTTCTTATAAAAGTATTATATTATTAAAGGTCATCACTACTTCTCTTCAAAATATAAGCATTAGAGAAGACGGGGTGGTGACCTTTCCATATCATTCCTTGTGGGCAGGATCTTCCCCCAGGACACCAAGTGTCAGGGTTTTGTGACTCCCTCAGCTTGCCAATATGTAGGCTCTGACCTTCTTCCTACCAGTTCTCCAACCATCAGTCCACAAACAAGTGTCCTTCAAGCAGAAAAAGTTATCTCAAGAGATGTTTTTCCCCAGTGATCACTAAAAGAATGTGTACACCTGGAGCTTTACATGTGAGTGGTTGTTGTGAATTACATCTTTTGCCTGTTTCTGTGCAAGCTCTACTGACAAATATCTGAGACAAACCAATATTGTACAAATACTGAAGATGGGCTTTCACTGAAGAAAAACAATAATGAAAACATAAAATTAGATGTTACAAAAAGCACAATGACAATTTCCACAAATTAAACTAAAAAGAAAAGGCAAGATTCAGGTCCTAAACATAGGCACATAGTGTTGCTTCAAGGTATTCTCCCTATTCCTTGGTCAATCATTTTAGATGCCAGTGTCTGATGTTGTCAGCCATGTTAGAAAGTCTCTGAGATACCTATATTCCCCTGTAGTGGCAGATAAAGGCACCTAAAGAGATACCCTACATGCCTAAAGTAGCTCTAAGCGTTTCCATTTAGGCAACCTAATCCCATGCCTTGATTTTTTCACCTTTGATCCCAGAGCCTTGATTTTTTAAATACTAAATTAATACCTTTTTTTAAAAAAATATTTTCCATCAATTTCCATTTGAGAAAAAAACATTGTTATTGTTTCCTCTTCATCAGTAGTACTGCTGCAGACCCTGTCACAAAAAAACGAGCACATTCCTGTAAGATCAGTAGGGAGTAGAAGTTTGTATGGAGCCCACGACTGTTTACGAGAAAAGAGGAAGAGAGTAACGTGAAATTTAAACTGGTTCCAAAGACAAATGAAATCCGTCTAGATTTTAGGGGAAAACCAAATAATTTGCATTTATAGTCTTGGGTATGTGAATGAGAGAAAGGGCAGATTCAGGACAAAATAAAGGAGGAAAAAACTGCAGATTACAAGCCTTCATCAAAACATGTTTCTGAACAGCCGCACTTCAGTATAACAAGGTGATACAAAAAAATAAAATCCAACTTCTCGTCAAGGACCTAATGTCTTTCCAAGCTTTCTGGAAGATTCTTGGGAGCATCTTATCCTCTGTGTGTGGCCTGTTTGATGCAACCTGAACATCTGCAGCTCTTGACCCAAGGTTTCCTTTGTAGACAATGGAGAAAAAAAGGGCACGTCTAAGGAGCAATTTCTCTCACTCATTTTAAAGATGTACTTTAAAGATGACTTCTGCCCATGAAGGATGTGGAAAAGAGAGAAAGTCACAGAGTATTTGTAGGGCCTTGATTTTGTCAATCAAACTATGTAATTATTAATTTAATTATTAATTCAAGGGGCCCTCTCAATTTCAGAGTCTGCTTTTCAGCAAAATTTCTAAGTAGAGTTAATGCCCTGCCAGGAGAACATGGGGCTATCAAGCTCTCCCTAAGGCAGAAAATGCCTTAAACTTGTCAAATACAAGATTCTTCTCTAAATATTATCACAATGTAGCTCTGAGTCACCTTTGGATTAAAGACTAACATCTTATTTGCTTTAGCTTGAACGAAGTTTCCTGTAATTTAAGGGAAATGGCATACAGTTAAAGGATAGAGAATTGCAGTCCACAGTACTCAAAAACTATGTTAAAAAATGCTCCTGAAGTAGGAGTAGTTTTCTAGTAGATACGAAGTAGATATGGTATAATACATAACATGAAATCAGTGCAAAATTTTAGCAGTTTTCATATAAAACCTCTAGCAAAATAAAAATATAATGCAGTTGAAAATGTGCAACTCAGGCACAATATTTTTTCTAAAACTAATTTTCTGTTTTGCACACACAGAGAACTTTATCAAACTGAAAATACCTTCTTTAAGTTGACAGGTTTTTTTAGGTTTTTTAAAAGGAGTACAAGTACTTACCTGCATAGCTATGTTGTAATTCACCTTGAAAAGCAAAAATGGGTTAAAGAAAGTTCTTAGTAAATTTAATTCAACATTTTCCACTGTTAAGGCAAAGATTTTAGGGATGAATAACCTGATAAATAATCAAAAAATAACCAGACAAATTATTTTTTATGAGTGAGGCTGATGGCAAATTCCACTTGAATTGCTGGGCTCCCACAAAAATCAAGTCCCTGAAAGTGTGCAGGCTCTTTGAGTCAGAAGTCAGATTTTCATTTATTTGTGCACTGTTTGTATGCCGAAGGTCAAGGTGTCATATAAACAGGTAAAAACGAGGAGTGAAATCTTGGCCCTACTGAAGTTATGGCTTTATTTCCAATGCATAATTTCTCACATCAAATTTAACCTGTCTGAAATTTGTCTATCTAGACAAAGCCACTTGCCTAAGTTCTTTCTATAACCGAGGGACCTTAGAGGGTAATTCACCACATCCTCATATCAGTGCCTAAAACACATGACCCTCTATCTCTACTGGCTATTGCAGGGGCATAGATAATTGGCTTAGACTGGTCATCTAGATGGCTGAAGCCATCATCTAGATGGCTGAAGAGAGGTAAGAGGAAACCTACTCCCCGTGAGGATACTGTTTCCTGCTAAGGTAATGTGAGTAGAGAAAAATTTCAAAAAACTTCAGTGGGAGTCAGTCCTTCCTTGGATGATGCTGGATTTTTTACGTATTGGGCAGTTTCTTACAAATTCTAATGAATCAAACAAAACTCTACACAGCCTTCCCATGTTCTCCCAGACACAAATACCCAATGACTCTGCTTGCGGAGGGGTGTCAGTGGAGGAAACAGATGGAGTTTGGCCTAGACTTTCGATCTGCTTATCCTTAGTAAAGCCCTACTGGGCAGAGGGCTCAGGAGATGAATCATTGTTGTGGGACACAGGGATGTCTGCTCCACTCCTGCTTCTCCTGCTGACCCCATGTGTAGCCTTGGGCAAACTGCTCCACCATCTGTTTCTTTGTCCTGCTTTTGTCTGTGCAGGGGATGGCTACAGGGCATTTTGCAGTCAGATGCAAGCAAGCTCGCCCCACGCCCTGACTCACAATGGCATAACCAAGGTGGTGTGGTGCCAAGCCTGATGTAACATACCCAGAGCCTTAGAAACACTCTTCAGCTCCATCTTCACGCTCTGTTAGCCATAGTGACACCGCTTCTGCTCAGCTCATGGCATCAGCAGAGCACAAGTCCAGGTAGACATATCCATAGACTGGGAGCGCCTTCTTGCAAGATTCTTGTGTCTTTGCTTCCATGCATGTAGAGCAGGGAGCCCAAAGGGATCCGTAAACTCTGCCCTAGAGATTAACAGCACTGACTGCACGCTTGAGTCCGTTGGTCTGGCTAGCCACACGGTTCATGCACGCACAGGGTAAGAGCAGATGTTCAGTTAGGATGGTGGCATTTCTAATTAATCCTTCACTTCCTATACAGAGCGGAAGCAGGCTTTAATTAACTATGGAGGTCAAATTTAAATTGGTAATATAAATGGAAAATTGAGTGTGTTTATACCTGTGTATGTATCTCTGCGTACTTACACAACGTACTTAACCTTGTTTCCTGAAGTGAAACAAGAAACTTCCTTGTTCCTCTGTTTCCTTCCCCCTCTCCTGCTTTCACTTGGAAATTTTGGTTCAGTCAAGAAATGCAACCATCTTGTCTTTGAAATCAGTGAGTTCACTTACTACCCAGGATGAAAAAGTCACAGAGGTACTGGAATGTGAAGCACTGCTATGAATAGATTCTTAATACACAGGAATCCTGTGCTTCTCAGCTATTTATTCAGAAATGTTCTTAGAAATAAGGAACCAGCTCACCTTAAAATCCACTAACCATAGCAGGATAGCAAACCATTTTACAACAAAAATGACCATGCATATTTGTACTGAAGGGCCTAACCCAATGCATTACTCTCATGCCAAACTCCAGGCTTGCAGTCTTCCAGTGAAGTTCCAAATGTTCAGAAGGGGCTCAAATAAATGCTGCTGGGGAAGATTCACAGGCATTACATAAACTGGACATTAAAAGGCAGGAGTTGCTAAAGCCCAGGTCTCCCAGACTTCCTTTGGGGTCGGTGCTCTACATCCGGCAGAGCGTGATCCTTTACCCCATAACACCAAGTGAATGCCTGCAGGAACGCTTCCAGCAATTAGTTTCTGTTTCTCACGTGAAGGAGATTTTGTGTAGGAAAGCTGGCCTGGCTCTCTTAGGTGAGAAAAGCTCATAATTCTCTTCACCAACCTGCTCCTGCTTCTGGGGCTTCACACAGTTAGGTCATGGCTGATATAAAAGCCAGACTGGGTTTCTCTTGTGTATGGATTGCCACAGTGCAGTTCATGGTCTGTCAAACTTGGAACTGAACCGGGATTTTGTGGAGGAAAGGAGAAGAATGTCTTCAGTTTGAAATGCAGAGCAAAGGCTTGGAAGTCCATCTTTTAGAATTGCAACAAGACCTGTTCAGTTTTGGCCCAACCACTCTATTATGAATATCCAACCTCCCCAAACCCACGCTTGTTTAATGCTTGAACTTCGAGCCTGTAGAAGTAAGTACAAGCCACAGCTTGATCTAAGACTCCATGCTGACAGGTGTAACAAGTGCATGATATTAATGTTACTGTCATCTGTCTAAATGCCAAAATCTAAGCTTGCTTCCTTGTTCTTTCTCTTGAAAATATCCGCAGAGGAAGTACTGAAAGGATAGAACACAGGTAAAAACGAAGCATTCTTTCCCGCAATACCTCTCCTGTTGCATTTGTCCAAGACAATCCAGAAAAATGAGTGGTATTTTGCTTCTCTTCCTTTCAAAGATTCAACTCTCTCCTTTCCCCACCGCCCCAACTGACAAGATATAACTATACCTTAGCTATGGGATCCAGGAATATGTGCTGGGTACACCTTCACTGTAGGTAACCAGGAAAGACTGCTATAAAGTCCTCCCTTTGGAGATTGAGAGGTTTGCCTCCAGCACAGTAGTGGGTACCAGAGGGTACATAAGTCAATTTAGCCCAGCCACATTTCCTGAGGCTTTGAGCTCTCAGGCTGGCAGTCCAAGGCTGTGTCCAGGGAGCCCTGGCCTTGGGCCTCCCATCAGGCATCTCATCATCTTCCCATGAAGCAAATAGCTGAGACTGTCTCGCCTTCATATATGCTTGGTATATGTGCTTCCCAGGAGGTTTCTCTGCAGAAGAGGAGAGCAGTGTGTCCACCAGCCCCAAAATCATAGATGCATGCGCTGAAGACAAACAAGGAACAGCAGGGCATCAGACCTGATTTTCTGTATCACACATGCCTCTACATTTCATCCCATGGACCCAGACAACCAGGTTAGTCAGGCAAGCGTCTGACTAAGTGTTATAGATGGAGGAGAGACAGTATAAGGGGACTAAGGGAGAGAAGCTGTAGCTCTGTCTGCCCTAAGGTCTGGAGGGCTGGAAAAACACAGCCAAGCCAGCTGTAATCCAGGTATCCAACTGAAAATAGCAGTGAAGGCTCAGCAACACGAACCCAGTCATGTTGTGACTTCACCACCACCACCACAAGCTACAAGATTAAAGCAAAGTACATGAACGTAAGAAGCTTGGGCATGGTGTGGTCATCCCTCTGACATGAGCCCCATGTGGAGAAAGAGCCCTTTGCAGGGGCTAGGGATGGTGATAGGGAAATACTCCTCTTGCCTACCCCCTGCACCGCTTCTAAAGAGAGAGATTTGTCCCAGGCCTGACTCAGTGCTCCTAGTTAGCGAGCATGGCTACAAGTCCCACACTGTTTTGGAGCAGGTCCTCCTTTCTATCCAAGGACCTGCAAAGGCTTTGCAACAGAAAAAAAGCCCCAGTGAACAGGTAAGTCCTCAGACCAAAATAGTGCTCTGATCAGCTGTCACCTGCCCATCAGCTGGGTCCTGCATCTTTGCTCATGTCCAGCTGACCAGGTGATGTTTCCTCTTTCCAAGTCACTGATGGAGTGCTCTGCAGGACTTTATATGAGGGCGACTGCGGTGAGACCTGAGGCTATTAAAAAGTTGAAGTGATAAATCATTCAGCTAGTCAACTTTCCCACCATAGGCAAGATTCTTCTCCTTTTGCAGCTGGTCTTGCAAATTGTAGTTGTTAGGAAATGAAAGACATCAGGAAAGTCTGCTGAGCTAAATGGTTTTGTCATTCACCCCCCTCCCCTCCCTTCCTTTAAACTTAGGTTGCTGTGGTGACCGAAATAGTTGCCCTTGCTTGGATAGACCAGCACTACACAAAATCTACAGTCATGTGAGAGTTAAACTTATGAGTTTTAACCGTTAAATGTAAAATCATGTATGTCACTTTTGCATGGGTGCTCACACTTTCCCTATCAGGAAAAGAAAGGCTTTGCAAAGTTTACTCCCCATCCTCACCATTTCCTCTCAAAACTTTGTTCGGGTAAAAATTTGGGTTATCGTGCATACGGGTTTACTCTTGCAAAATCTCCTCTACAGCAATCAAATTTCATACAAAGAAAGAGAGGTGAATATTATTGAGTGCTCCATTAGGGACCTGGGATTTCACAGCCTTCAGAGCAACATTTCCACGCGGCGTAAATTTGTTTGGAAAATAAGTCCATCTTTTGTTTGAAGTAGTTAATTACCTTGCTAGAGGAACCAAATGAAATAAAAGATTTATGGATCCCTCTTTCTCATAGCAGAGGAGAAAGTGATCTGTTTGCAGGAGTTATATTTTCAGGCACTTTGCTGAGACACCCCAACCCCCCTCGGTTGCTGACTGTAAAATAAGAAAACTATTACCCAGCTGGGGTAACAATAGGCTCCCACAGTGCTTTTCTGCTCAGCCCGCAGCTGCCAGTGAAAGTGGAAACTACAGCAGCAGGATAACATTCTTTTCTTACAGCCTGTTTCTATGGGCAAGGAGCCCTCCCACTGCTTCAATGTATTTTCTATGCAAAACTGTAGAAGAAGTGACATTTTAAAAGTTTTGACCTTTGTTTTTTTTTTTTTC